>OZ037757.1:1215000-1582500 GCA_964035475.1 Salix caprea | reverse complement strand
GCTGTAACGCTGTCGATAAAAGACTTGATTTTAATAAACCAATCAACTACCAATAATATTGGAGGCTTTAAAGCAGTAGAAATAATTTTTTTTATCTGTTATGGAAAAAAAAAACACCTCTAGAGTCTCGATCGACTTTTCCTAGTCACATATATTCCATCGAACCCTTAAAAGTTAAAATAAACGTGGCACAGAGACGTAACATGGGCTCGGGCGTCAAGATCTTGCTGGTACACCTTCCTTTACACTGGACCAGTTTGAATCAAGTCATGTGCGCCTGTGATCGGGTGACTCTCACCAGTGGAAATGAAAGCCCCATCTGGTCCCGCATCACCAATCAGAGGTGGCATTTAATTGATCAAACCTACTTTGATGCACACAGTTGCACAGTCGCTCAACACACGATTCATCTCCTTCCAATTAAACCCCTGTAATTTTAGTGGTCCGTATGAAAACTGCGTGAAAGGTTGTTTTCCGGTAATATGTCTGGCGTGTCGGTGCCGACATAAAAAGCACCGACGATATTACCGGGTGTAGTAGGGAACAAAATCTGACATGGGAAGTGGTAACCGGCCAGGGAAGGTCTACTAATGGACACCCAAAATCCATGATGCAATTTAACGCGTCGGCGGTGTTTAATTCTGACCCTTGTGATTTTTAACTGTAAGGCTCCGTGCCTTTAACGGTTTTCTGTTGATTCCTTGATTTTTGAACCTTTGACATTTAGCTTTGCTCTTTCCCGATAAATATTGCACTGATTTTGTTTGGTTCCGTAAGTTATTTTTCTAACCTTAAGCTTACTTGGAATCTTCCAAAAAACACACTTACTGTTATTTCGAAGTTACTAGTTTGTATGCTGGTGATATGTTGCGTGGACACTTTTTTTTTTCTATGTGAGAAAAAATCCCAAATCTTCTATAACTATTTATCATTGAATTTCAAAATACAGTATGCTTTATTTTCTTTATAAAAAGAATAGTTTTTTTATTAAAAAAAATTATGATAGCATTGTCAGTATTTTATGTGATTGAAAGCTCAAAAAATTATATATATAATAAAGTCAGTTTCAAAATAAATTTAAACATCGTAATAATAATAAAAATAATGTTAATTATTTTTTCATGACTAATTTATTATCAGTTTTATTATTCTCATATTAAATCAATGTAGTTGAAAAAAATGTTAAAAACCAAATAAATAATTGATTTTTGGCCCAACTTTTGGCCCACTGTATTGATTTTTGCAAGTCCTTTATTTTTTATCGAGGAGAAAATGTTTCAACTGGCTGGACCATAACATGAATTTGCATTCTAACTGACCGCACAAATGGCATGAATCTGTTACAGGACAATTATATCTCACGCGTGGCAACCTAAGCCAGCTTCTCTTCAATGTTATCATTTTCTACGATTCCTTGAAAAAAAACAGCACACCAAACTAAAATACTAGTCAAGATAGCACGACTAGTTGAGAGGTGCGCCATCGGTGAATAGTGCAGGTAAGACCCATGTCACCCGAAAGAAAAAAGAAAAAAAAGGGGGAAATTATGGTAATGATATTGCGGGGTACCTGTCATTAGTTTGCTTGGTATTATGGTAATGAAATTTTTTTAATATATTTTTTATTTGAAAATAGATTGAAATATATATATATATATAAATAATCATCACTGTTAATATATCAAAACGATTTAAAATATTAAAATAAATAAATTGAAATAGATAAAATAAATCATATTGTTTAAAAACAATTTTTAAACGAAAAGATAACGATTTAAACATTATATATTTTTCTATAAAAATATATTACGAAAAATAAATAAAGATCTGCTAATGCAAAGTCACTCAGCATAACATGCCAGAAACAAGATGGCATCGCACAGAAAATTCAAATGGTCAGCGATACTCCCATCACGTGGCGGCACCACTCGGCGAACGCTGTAAAAATCTTCAAATTTGAACGTTCAAAGTCTCCGAGACAAATTCTGTATTGACAAAAAAGCATTTCCCGTAGAATTTTTGCACGTCTTGCATTTGTATCGCTAGCCATTAGGCAGAATTGTCGTTTTATAATATATACCAGGGATCGAATTTTATATAGAAAAATACCACCATAACGTGCACTGATTTTTATATTAGGCGACATGCTGTCATGTAACAACCATGTTGGGTTGCATAGAAGACGTATAAAGCAGCATGTGATGGCGCCACGTGGCTGCATATTATTATAATCTTGAAAAATAATATCGTGATGGTGGTGTAGAAAATAATGGTCTTGCATTTTTGGTCATCGCCCGTTATAAGCGCCGGGAACAGGGACGATACAAAATGTGATGGTAACATGTGAGACTTTTATTTATTTTTATTTTTTACACACACACACAGAAAAGGAATAATACGAAGCACTGTTTGAGTTAATTAATTGCATACATTAAGTGTGGGGGTTATAGTGTGATGAAATTAAAAATCATAAAAAGGGTTTCTTTATTTATATAAAATAACAAATATATCCTCAGAATACGGACTCACAAAAGCAAAACAAAAATCAGTAAAAATAAAACAACAAAACATCTTTGAATGTAGCCATGTGGGTGCATCAAATCTGATGGTACTTTGCGGGGACAACGTTCGATAATAAAATTATGGATGGTGGTGGCGAAATGGCAAATTAACCCATAATGTGAAGTGATTGCGGGTAGTTATGGTGAGGGTATTTAGGGTATGGTGTGGAAAATAGCCAGATGAGGAGGGACATCCCACGCCATGGGGAGAGACAGATTAAATTATTTTTTTATGCAAGGAAAATACATTATTGGAAATCATGTCTTGTGGATTTATGTGAGCGAGTAAAATCATGATTGTTCAAAACTCTTATAAAAAATACATATCCTGACTCAAATTTGAAAATTACTATGTATATTACAAATAAAATCACGATTGTTTCAAACTCTTATAAAAAATACATATCCTGACTCAAATTTAAAAATCATTATGCATATTACAAATTATTTATCATCACGTCACCATATTTGAGACAGATTCAATTAAACGAGGAGGAAGCGATGCCAATTATATAAACATAAGTTTCCCACATATTCATGGCTATACTGTACCTTTTTTTTTATTACATGGTCTGTATCTGGAGCATAATTTAAAGAAACAAAAGGACTACATTAAATTAACTTTATTGTCACTTTAATGTTTGTGGGCAATGATTTTTTTTTAATGTTTATATCGTGGTCGAAGCCCATTCATATTGAAAACCATACCACGTTTGATTTTCTTCACAGGCCTCGATTTCAAGTCTGGTTGGATTATTCTTTTAGCATCATTTATAAGGCTGTATATTTTCTAGAATGGACTGGACTACAGATATCTTTGCTATTGTGGGCTTCTTTAGTCCTTGAGCTCGTAGTTTTGATTTCTGACAGTTCTCCATCGTTCTTGGTTTCGCTCCAGCATGTGTAGATGGGCCTAAAGCCCAATTACATTCCTAACCATCCTGGCCTTGCTTAACAAACCCACCCATCTACTTTTAACCCAAATAATCCAACGGCATTATATTTGACTAAATCATGCACGTTTGAGATTATGTTTATACAATATAATATGAAGAGCAAAGCACCTCAAAAAATATATTCTAATATAAAATAATGATTCGATTAGCGTATTAGATTAAAAAAAAAAACGTAGAATAACATGCTTGGAACGTTACGCATCTCTACGAGGGAAAATTAAAAATTAAAAAATTAATAGCCCTATCGAAGAATCACCAACGAGATTACTAAATTGTTACCATCTGAATTTCGAATGAAACAAAAAGGGGCACGTAAAAGTGTTAATTCCATGATCATGGCGCACCTCTCTTGCCATTTCTTCTTTCTGCCTTTTTTATCAAGCTTCAACATTCTCACATGGAGATGGAAGGAAAAAAAAATTGCAGGTCATAGTATTATATGGTTATACAAGGACTGCTTTGGATACATCAAGATTGCTGAGTCGACAAGTTCCGATAAGGATTTCCGGGAGCTCCAACTCATCGTTACCCTACACAATTTTTTGAGACAGTAAGTGCTGATGCTTTTGTTTCGTAAAGTAAAAAAAAACTTTCCAATGCTCCTGCTGGTATGGTCTTAATCTTCAAATCTGCACATTTTTTTCCGGAAAATCACTTGAAACTTGGAAACGTTATCGTTCAATCTCTTGGAAAATTTATTATTTTCATGATTTCATGAATGTACAGAGATTATACAGAGATTAATATGTGTCACCTGTATGACAAATGCCATTTCTATGACCAGATTGTTCAGGTATCCAAGAACTAGACTGGCCACCCCTCTGGCAACGGTGGAAGA
Organism: Salix caprea; assembly: GCA_964035475.1. Classification (NCBI taxonomy): domain Eukaryota; kingdom Viridiplantae; phylum Streptophyta; class Magnoliopsida; order Malpighiales; family Salicaceae; genus Salix; species Salix caprea. The sequence goes on along the minus strand of OZ037757.1, from coordinate 1,578,146 downwards.
TCCGACATCAATGTCAAGCTGAAAATCAGACAAAAGTTTGCATATGATAACACTGTAAGAAAATCAGTGAGATTCTCGTGAAGATTCTCATATCATATCAAAATTCAAGAACTATTCTTAATCCAAAAATTAAGAAAACTTGAAGAACAATTTTATATTATTCTTTACTCGACCTGAAAACTAGAGATGCAGAAAACTTTATGCACAGCCTACCTCCAAGTAATTCTTCCCACGAAAACAATGCATTTCTAGTGCTTGACCAACTAAGCAAGCTTTCTTACCAACACTGTGCTTGACGATCCATGATCCCTAGGAAATCACAAACAATGCAAAAAATGTAAGGGGCACGACCATTTGTGTGATATTCTATGAATCCAAACCGAGCCAAACTTTGTTCCTAACCTTCGAAATATAAGGTATGAGCTTAAATCTTGACTTTCTGAAGGCGTCATCACCGTGGACGAAGCTGTGTAGCAAGGGAGTTTCTTCCAGAGGAGTTTTTAACATATAATACAGTGCGAGGGTATACTGGGTTGCACCAGGGATCTGATTCATGATCAAGTATTACACAATCTGTTTCTCGATGATGGGGAGAATCATAATCAGCATTTAAAGCAACCAGAATGGTTATTTCATTCAAACTAACCTGCATATTGATGACGAAAAAGAATTCCGGCCGACCTTGTGCTGCATACTTCTGCATGAATCCAACAACAAGAGATTCTATGAGAAGAATTTCGTTTCTATAACTGGTCATGGTTTTTTCCTTTCAAGAAGATGTATTCACATAGTTTATAGAGATGGTTGTCAACAAACCTGAATGATACTCTCAGGACGGCCTCCAAGATCATCCTCTCGGTGGTCGGATCTTAGCCAATCGGCACCAACCATTTGCATCAATGAACCTTCTGCTCTGATCTGGAGAAAGCAAAAAGCTTAAGCGGAGAATATGGAAGAATGGTGGAAGTTCTTAATAAATGCCTTGGTCTGAGTTAGATAGAATTTAAGGAACACCTTCTGATTGTCTTTTAAATAATTTTCTCCACGAATCAAAAAGGTAGAAGGTTCGCCAGTAGCCCAGCTGCAAGGTAAAGAACAGGCTGAGTCCTTTTGAAGAGTTTTTCCGTAGGGTTTTGCTACATTTTCTTCTCCAGGCAACTCTTGCAAGTCCATATAACCCTTCTTCTGAACTGCAGAATACAGGTTTTGAGGAATTTCTTATCAGAGCTCGATTAATCAATGATTCACACCATCCACCCAACAGTCACCTTAAATTGAGGATTTTTTGGCTACCACGGCAGGACTAACCTGCAAGGTCATGCAAATTCTGAATAAAGACAGCGGCGGATGATAATCTGTGCTGGCATATATGCTGCACATTTGAAAGCCAAAAAATGTCAGAAAAGAAAGGTTGCGGCTCTCGATCACAATTCCTCTGGAACGTATGAAAAATCTAAGCAAGTATTCACAACATCATCCGAAGTTCATGATAGGAGAAGCAAAACAGAAGTCTTTTAAGTCTGGTTAAACTACATTTTGGAAAGTATAAATCTAGTCGTGGAGATTAGTAGTACCGAAGCAGGCTGTTCTTGACTCTTTTCAGGAAACCAGCCATTGTCTGAAAGGTCAAAATCTATATCTTCATTGAAATCAGGAAAATCAAAGAATTCATCAGAGGCATCATTCAGGCTCATCAAACTTCTGCGTCCTGAATTTATTTTTTCAGCCTCGTTTCCCTTTAAATCAGAATTCTGCTCGAACTTATGCTGGCTTTTATTTTCTGATTCAATAGCCTCCATTTCAGCCTGGGGCAACATTGTTTTTACTGACAAATCTGAAGAATCGAAGTCAGATGAATTGTTGCCAGCTTTGGCTCGGAACATCTCCCTCAGTGCTGCAAAATGCAAAACAGAGATAGTGATTTATTTAATAAAGTAAACTTTCAGTAGAGAAGGCTAAAATTACCAGAAGTGCATCTCCCTAACCAGGAGAAAAGAAAGTACCTGCAATTCTTTCAAGCATACGGATGGTTATAGATCTTGCAGAAGGTGGACTCAGATATACTTTCCAAAACTTCCAATCAATTGCAAGCATGTGTTTCACAAGCGATTCTCTTCCTTGATTTACAGGAGTTATTACATATCCTCCACCTGCAGGTTTGTAATGAGTCGATACAAATTAAGGAAAGTTACGGCATGAAGGATAGCAGTTCAACATAACTAGCTGGGGCTATAAACAGAAAAAAAAAAGATATAGAAAAGAGTGGAAATGTAGCAAACAAGAAAGAGTCACCATGCACAAAAGCCTCTAATCGATAGCCAAGCTAGATAGCCTCAAATTTATCTTTACTTTTTATGATCATTGGAAGCACCGGCAAAGAATAGTGAGAAAAGCAAATGAACACTTCAGAAGAAACGAAATTCTTGTTTTCCTCATTCATGGTTGGGTCAATTGGCACTTTAAATTTCCAAAAGCAAAGCATACATTACTTTTAAGGCAAGCTCGAACATATCCTTTTTGTGGAGGACACTTCTTGTGAATCACAGAATGGTATAGAATTACTGTGAAAAAACCAGAAGAAATGTTAGGGACAAATAATAAAGGCTGCAGCTTGTGGAAACCATACACGTTCTTGATATCATTTGCGTTTTCCATAAAATCTATGAGATGTTACCATATGTTCCATCTTCCTCTCTTCTCCAATATCGTCGCAACAACAAATCTCTTCGCCTCATCCCCCTGCAAAAAAAGTAATGAGTCAATGGGAACACATGTTAGAAGAAAGTTTCTATTTGGAGAGGGTATTTATCTAACCAGGGTAGCCAATTGCTGTATAATTTCTTGTGAATAATATCTGTGTGGCCATCAAGGTGCTCAACCACACTGCCCCTGTAAAAACAGAAGTCCCATCTGCAAGATATGTGCTAATTCAACCTAAGGAATATCAAATAGTAGGTAATCTGAAAAGAAAAAGTTAGTAAAGAAATTAATTTAAATTTTCTTCTGATCTTAAAACAAAAAACTGCGGACTAGGGTTGAACAATGGAATTGGCTCATGTAGTTTAAGAATCATAACTAGGTAGGCTGAGATGATTTCCTTTGAAGGCTATAAATCCTGTCTCCAAGCTCATAAAACCATACGTGGAAGATATTTTCTTAAAAGTTATAAAAGGAAGTCTCCTATTTTGTCTTAAAACCTGTCCCTGATATAGATGAAAGTATTATATGTACGGCCAGAACAGAAAGCCTCGTCGCCTTCCAACTTTATCAAGTGCATACACAAGTCTTTTACATGAAAATCGTAACGAAGTATGCTTCCAGTTCTGCTTTTAAGAAGATAAGAGGAAACATTCCAGCAATCTTACTCTGATCTCGAGGCACCAAGGGACATAAGAGCACGGAAAATGGCTTCTGGAGTTCCATTAACCATACCAACTGCCATTATAGCTGGATGATCATCCCAATGCTGATGAAAATACACCATCTTTAGAAGAAGAATTGAAGTGCAGCTATCCATAATCAGCAAGCCATGAAAGGGTGCAACTTACCCTCCCACGAGAATCCCAATCTTTTGCTTCTTTGAAGAGACGCAATCCTGAATTTGCGACAAGTTTTAAAGCATATATGCAGTAGCCCTTGAATGTTAGATTACGAATGTAAGCCTTACCGTTCTGACAACCAAATATTTTCCATGTTGACGGCGCTATTACATCAGATGTCGCTGCCTCATTCTGCAAGAAGGGGTAATAACCTACAGATCTTTTACTGTCAGCCCTCTTTGAACTTCCAAATCTGTTAAAACAAGATTGGATTATTGAAGAGGAAAGAGATCTAAAACTTCTTGTAATACCTAACTAAAGAGCATGCTTATCTATTTCGACTAAAAACATTGAAGCTGAACAAGAATCCCAGATGATTAAGCAGTGTACGTTGGGGGGGGGGGGGGGGTCCACTTAATTACATTTCAAGAATCAAATTAAGAAAGTATTACGAGGCTCTTTTCTCTGATGCTCAACAAGCATTGAAGAGTAGTATTTGTTAAAGTTAGAAAGAGATAGAGATGCAAAAATGGATAATACAAAATTAGAACAAAAGAAAACCAAACGAGAAGGTTGAGTTTCATGAACTTTTGACATACCTTGAAGGTGGCCAGTTCTTCTTAGAGAAAGACATAAATTCCTTTTCTGGATTTGGGCACTCCTGCAAAATATAGTATAAGGTGAGGTTCTCGTCACCAGAGAAACTATAGAAATAGCTGTTAACAGTTTTAACCTTCATTACAGCATTCTGTAAGGAACGAATCCATTTTCCTGCATCTTCTGAACTACTTGCTCCCAACTATGAAATCTGTGACCATTAGCGCTTGCATTACTCAAATTTAGAAATCAAATAGAATGAAATCGCTTGGAATTTACTGCACCTTAAGTTGATCATTGTCTTTTAAAGTATTATAAAGCGTGAAAATGAAGAAGACCTGCAAGTTGCAAGCGATTACTTGTGCTTGGAAAAAAAACCTGTCCCTTGCAGGGCCATGAAGAATTTCATCCATCATAAATTCGAAAAGAGAAATTATGAAAACAAAGGGCATACTTTCCTATTGATGCTCTCTCTTCCATTATCTGTAATGCGTATGTAAGAGTCTATATTTGCACTTCTAAGTGGCTTCTGAAATGTAAAGTTTCAATTAGCAAAAGTAATCAAATCATCATAGATAATCGCAAATCATCTGATTGAAATTGCAAAAGTAGCTAACACCATATTATAGATAAAAGATGTTAAATGGAAGCATATCATTTCATCAGTTTAGTTTTCCTTGCAAAACTTAGTTTTTCAGAACAGAGGCCTCTTTCCGACCATGAATTGCTGCTCCAACATAACTGCACCGATAGCAGCATATATTTAATAGGCTACTATCAGGCCATAATCATCTCAGATTGTCAGATCTGGATAACTTCTAGCTCCTTCTGCTTTCCAAAATGTCCATTCTTGTGATGTCACCTTCAGGGTTTAATGTTATTTCATTCTTATCCTTTCTTTAATCAAAGTCGAAGCTATGTTCTTACAGATGATTCTGCCATCAGAAAAGCTTTGAAGATACCTCATCCTGATTTAAATTGAAGTCAATAAATAAGTTATGATTCAACTCAACACCCTGCTTATTTGGGATGCTCCCACCTCTATCTCGTCAGTCAAGCAAACATTTAATGCAGAAGATCAAATCCAGAAAGGCGCCCTCTTCCATTCCCAGCAAGGTATAATATTTTCACAAAAAGCTATGCTTCACAGCCCCGCCATCGTTTTTGTATGATAAACCACCTGGAGAACCTTTCACTTTCCCACCCTTTCCTTTTTCTAAGGAAGATAAATAAAATCATATATAGGAATCAAAGGTAAAGTTGATAAATTTTGAAATATTTGATACCGAAATCAAAATCATGAACTCAAATGAATTGATAAAAATCCCAGACGAGGACCCCCCCTTTTCAGAACAGAAAACAGATACAGCTGGAGAAAAAGAAGGGCCTAAATTCAAGCACCAGCACATTCATACCTTCTCTCAATCGTATCCAATTCCCCTTTACCTCAATAAAAAAAAAAGAACTGGAAAATAAGGAACATCTATCTTCCTGTATCCTTGTATATCATGAGTTGATCAAAATTCAAATGAGAAGCAGAACAGAGTGAAAACACAAAAGAGAAGCAACAAGTTACCTCTTCCTGTGAAATGGGTCTTGTTTTGAAGCATTTGAGGTAGTTTTCTCGAAGAATGAAATACCTTTTGCATAGAAACTTTAAACCAAACCTATTGGACCTGATGATATACAACCACCCTTCCATTTTGCCATCATTTTGAGAAACATCCATTTCAGCAAAACACACAAAAACGTTGAAACCCTTTCAAAAACCTTCTGAAAAATGCTTCATGCAATCTTTTCTTCAGGTTTTTGTGCTCTGCTATTCAAAAATCTTGTACAATGATACGTGGAACTCTTTACGTGCAGAAGAAATCTTCATATGTGTATAATCACATATATGATGTTGATCTTCTGATTCCACCTAAGGGAATCAGGGAACCAAATGGTCAGTCACTTGCAAATCTTTCAGTGAATTCCTCCCTTTTGACTCTATTCTGGTTCCCTTTAAAGTTTCTCTTCCATTTCCCAGTTCTCAAAATAACTAATTTTGATGGTGACAGTTGACATAGCAATTGAATTGTTTCTTAAACCAATTTAATGAAACTACCATACCGCCCTTGGCCTTTTAGCTTCTAAAATCAAAATCTGGCATGTTGGTTTTTGTTATTTAAGAATAAGATTTTTTTTTTCCAAAAAATTCATTTGGAATGAGTGTTTTTTTCCTTCAAAATAACATCAATCAGTGATGGCATGTTCATATACAGTGGATTTCATATAATATCAACCATCAAATGATAAATATAATTCAATTCAAGAATCATGAAAGAGTAATGTAAAGGGCCAATTCAGAAAATAATAACTTTATTATCACGAGGCTCTTTTCCTGATTTTATTTTCGTGATTCGTAGCGTTGCTTCTCAAATGATTGGTACTTATTTAAGGAACTTTTTGTCGAAAAACTTGTTAAGATGGATGCCATGGAATGAATATTATTGCACCATTAATCATCATTTTATTTCAACATTTGCTAAATTACATGGTTGAATTTGTGACATGTCTTCATGTAATGATTTCTGGAATTTTAGCTGCCAAATTGCACAGGACAGTCACCACCACACAGTTTCAAAGCACTCCATGAATTTCTTGTTATAATCATGATTTTCATTTTCTTTTTTCTTGCTCAATTTATAGCTTTGTGCATTGAGAGAAAGGGTATTGTGGTAAAATAAATTATGTATACAGGGCATCATTTTTACTTGAAAGATCAATTTGCAGATGGATGTGAGACACCCTTTGAAGACACACGGGAGTGGTTAGACTTGCACTAGTTTGAAGAAATGAGTTGTAGCTAATTAATAATAAGTTATTGTCTTTGTAACTAATCTTGATTATTAATGTCCGATGTACTTGTATTTTTTTGTTTTATTTTTTGGGAGAAAATGTGTTCTATTGGATGGTTGGGAAAAGAAATATAATTGCCAAATAAAAAGATATTGCATTATTTTTAAAAATTGTTTATGAATACCGCATAGATTATTTTTTAAAGTATTTTTATTTAAAAATATATTAAAATATTTTTTTATTTTAAAAAAAAAATATGTTTGATATCAATTATATATATATTCTTTCAAAAAGACAGTGTAACTACAATTCCAAATATTCCATCAGTTTTTACCTTAAAATAAGATGTTTAAGGTTTGGAGTCATGCATGTGGATGGTGACCAATCTTTTGATACCTTGGTCTCACCAAAAATTACCAAAAATTACCAAAAATCCATGCACTCCAAAATCCTATGCCAAACAAAATGCTCTCTCTCTCTCTCTCTCTCTCTCTCTCTCTCTCTCTCTCTCTCCCCGTCACCTAAACCAAAAGGTAAGCTCACCATCACGATGCCGATTCTCAACATATATAACCTGACCAACTGCATGCTTGTTTATAATTACTATGAACCATCGAGTCAAACTACATGATTGTGGAAACTCTAAGGTTGCCCCATAAGCTAAATTATGGTCCCCTTCGGCTGTTCAAAAGCCGTGCTGAGATCAACTTTCCAAAATTGTTCTTACCTGCAAAACCTGTTAAATACACTTTATATTTTCTTCAATCTCGGAGAGTATTCCATTGTTACAACTGCTAAAGAAATGGGCCAGTTCCTATGCTTTAAACTATTCAAAATGCCGGGCAATGTGTACGCCCTTACTTCATGTTCATTATCAACTCAGCTTGACCCTCTTTTGCATGCGTATAGAGGAAGCAAACCCATTTATCATTCAGACAAAACCTTATCTATTAATTAACTTGTTGATCGCATGCGCATGAAAATAAATAAATTAGATCCAAGCTAATAGCCTCTGCGTCGAGTCTCGAATAGAGGTATCTTAGCATCTTCAAATGATCATGTCAAACTCGTCTCCATCAAAAGTGCAATGACATTTCTCAACCGTTCTTTGAATTCAGATATTAAAGGATGAAAGAGTTTTTAGATCAAAATGCTGTCAGAATCTGAAGTTCGGCGGGTTGCTAATCAATTATGGTCTGTACATAAGTTTATCTCATCAACTCACCCCCCCCCCCCCCCCCCCCCCCCCCCCTACAAAAGCAAATACAGGAGGAAATAAATGTTTCATTTGGTTGTTCTTATCACACTACAATTACAATTATATTTTTGTTCAAAAATATATTAAAATATATTTTTTTAAAATTATTTTTATATCAACAGTTAAAAATATCCAAAAACATTAATTTTTTTAATTTAAAATAAAATAAATTATATTTTTTAAAAAAATATTTTTAAAACACGATATTAAATACATCCAGAGTGCCCCTTACGTCGCAATCCTTGTTCACCAGAGTTGAAAAGGTCTGGTGCCATTGAAGTTCTCGTCACCCTATTAATTATTATTGTTTTCTAGTACTCGGTAAGATTTTGACAACAACCAATTTAACCCTGTAGTTCATTAACTTGATGGTGTTTTGACGCGATTCGAATCAGAATGCTACGACCAATAGCATATTTTAAGAGAAGTTGAAAAGAAATAAGCGTGAACTTTCCAAAAATCCACATGCATGCTTCGGACTCAATGAGGAGAGTACGGCAGAACAGATCAATTTAGTAACTTATTCGGCTAGCTCTGAAAAGGATCAGTTCTTCCACTTCGCTGCAAGGCTGCAACTTACTGTAAATTGAATCGATTAGATTGCAGCAAGCCCTGGTCATCACTCCCTTTGGAGCTGCAATTTTGGGAGTTCGTCAATCTATCCTTAAACACTGGCTATGACACTTCTAGTTGGGGTCACTAAATGATTGTCTATCACATATCAAAATAGTAAAATCAAGTTTCCAGCCCAAATCCCAATTCTCGGCCATACTAGATGTTTTGAGAAAAATAAAAACGAAGGAATAGGTCACCTCCCTGTCAAACTACCTCAAAATTCTTATATTGTACGTATGAAGATAACTACTGCTCAATGGACCCCCACAAAGGGTGGGGGTGAAAGGTGACAAGAAAACTTCGTAGTTCAGAACTATTCTCACTGCAGAAAATCTAAAAGTTTTACACGCTGCCTCAAATGGTTCCTGATGGGCCTCAGATTCTGACCTGCTCAGTTTCCGATGATTAAGCTAAATTAAAGCTGACACCCTCCTCAGCTAAGGATGGCGGAATGAGCATATCAATGTCAAAAACTGGCACATACACCACTAATAAGTTGCATAACAAGGCCTTTCTGGAGCCTGTCACTTGCGGATGGAAATATCAATCTGTAGGTAAGCTACACATGCCATGAAAAACAAGAAATATACTGATGCCAACATCAACGGTTCTGCTAGCATGAATATAGGTTTGAACGTGTAATAAACCTGCATCAACAAGGCAAATGTTTGTAAACAATGTTAAATAGGGAAATCCAAGGGGAGAATTTTGTATGAGAAAATCAAATTGGAAATAGTGAGTAATGTTGTAGAACATGACCAAAGAACCACACAAGTCACAGTCATACTACTATTTAAGTCAGCCAAGCATTTCAAACCTCAAATTTCATACCACCAAAGAGAGCTTCCACAACTCTTAGAGAACCACTAACCAATTTCAGCAAAGTATAAAAATCATTATAAGTTGAAATATACAGTATAATCCTGCAGATCACAAATTAAATTCATAGTCTTATTTATGCTCGAACATGCAACTTGCCTAGAAAACTAACATGACCTACTGCATTGCAGAGACACGTGGTATTGCAGTAGAGTAGGTGCAGTTAGTATCCAGCATCATAGTCAAAAGTTCTTATTTTTCAAGCTGAAAATCAACATCTGTAAATAAATGAAATGATTGGGTCTAGAACTGTCTACATCTAGTCCTAGAAAGGTGACTTTGATTGAAGTTTAATTGCCAATCAGAACCTTGATATTTTGAGCTTTCATTTGATACTGAAGAAAATCAAAATTGAGATTAAAGGGGATTGCAGATCACCTGGAAAGGAGTAATGTGCTCAGGAACTACATTTTTCTTTTCCAGAACCAGCACGGTCCTCCCAACAACATCAAGGTATGAATATTTGGTCTGCACAAATTTCCAAAAATATAAATGCAATCAGTCTCGTTATGTTGCAACAAAGCAAAGCACCAAGCTCACTTTTAAAGATTGAATATTTCTTACAGGGGGAAAGCTAATCATTCAGATTTTTTAAACTATAAATTTCAAGCAACTTTCTTGTTTTTGTTTAGCACATAAGAATAAAATATGTCAATATACACCTCTTACATACTTGTTAAACTTAAAAGTAATATTTTGGGCTGTGCTGAGATTAGTACCTCTAGACGCTGCTCCACTGGATAAGGAACTGCAGCTGAAGGGTCTTTTGATCCTTCTGGCAGCACAACCTGAAATAAAACATTGTCTGGCATTAGCATGAGAAGAGTATGACTTAAGCACCAAACACAAACAGCATCATGAATGCAAATGATTAATAGAAGCAAACCCACTTTGATGGTCAACTTGTTCACAACGGTCTGGGCAAGGGGACAACCAAAGCTGAAGTTGAGGTAACGCTTGCCATCAGGAGACTCAAAAAGGAAGTCTTCCAGTGGTAACCCGTATCCAATAACAAAGGTAGCCTTCCAACCTCCAAATAAAGGATATCGTGGTTCAATTTCAAGTTCTGACTGTTTAGAAAGTGTCAAGTCAGCATACAAGAAGATGAAAACTGAAGTCCATAAAAATAACACCAAGTACCATTTTTTCTCAATTTGCAGCATTCCCATCTCTCTCCTTCAATCAAAATATAACCACAATTCCATTACGATGCAAGTACATAAATAGAAAATAGGGGCAATACCTTACGGTAATCTGTACGTAAATGTGACGATGAGATGTTTCCAATTTCATCACGATAATACACAGAGTGCACCCTGGGTGGTAGACTTGCTAGAAGGTGTTTGAATGAAGATGCACCTTTAACAGATGCCCTAGATTGATAATCAACCCTGCCAGAAGGTCTCAAAAGATGAGATTAAAACAAACTAGTTACAGAAATGAAACACAAGAATGAGAAAAAAAGAGTCATATAAACTATATTGAAACACTTTTAAGCTTCATTATGCACCCATAAACAGATGGATCCAGGGGCAAAGGGGAGGAGGAAGGAGGGTTATTTCAAGTAAGTAACACAACTTGATTAGATCAGAAATAAGCTAGAAAATCCTTGTGCATTATCCAAACAGTATATGCTGACCAGTATGGCATTTTAACTTGCATTCTAGCCTAAATTCAAAAAAGAAAGCAAAGACATGTGTGTTGGGGGGGGGGGGGGGGGGGATACAGAAAACTGAATGAATATGAAGTGACAAAAACTAAAAGGGGGAAGAACACAGCATGTAGCAGCAATTCCAACCTTGAAAACACGCCTTTGTGTCTAGCACCAGCATGAACCAACTTGTAATGCTCTGTTATCTGAAGGTTGCCCCAGTGAGATATCTCCACTTCCCGTAAAAGCTCCTCAACAACTGCAAATGGGCTGTTGTTCTCAAGATGAACAATTACTGGAGAAAATGAATATGGAGGACGGTCTTCATATGGCCCATACTTCAGTTCTCTACCAGCAAATTTGGTGGGTTCTACTCTTGTAAATGATTCCACTTTTGTACTTGGTGTCTTAATAAAAGTAGTTTGCTGCTTAATATGATATGGTGAAAGTATTAATGCACTATCACGGAAATATACCAATTGTGATTCCAATTGGCTTATCTCTGCTGGGAAAGGTTCCAGAGAATGTGTTAATATATAAAGCACTTCCAGAGTTGCAGTTTCACCCGAACTTAACGGATTAAGTAAAGATATACTAAAATATTTAGTTCCATTTGGCGCATCAGGTAGCTGTGTTGGATTTACATCAAGATGAACGTAACTTTTCTTCTTCTTCTTGCCTATAGCAGCTTGTGCTTTGACAAGTGCTAGTTGATCAGCTTGCGAAGGTGGGAATGCAAGAAATATTTCTGAGGCAGGAGATGTCCCAACATTTTCAACCTGAATATACATGTCCATAAAAAGAAGAAATTCACACAAAGCAAACACACAAACAATTACCCGCTATCTGAATGCATATTCCTCTATAAGTGAATATAATAGTCAAAATCTTTTTGACCCAACTGTTGAATTGTTATTCTGGCATGCTCAACACTTTCTATATGATATCAAAGGTAGACAGAAGACAGACCATTTGACCTGACAGATCTTTCCGAAACATGCACACCGTCACGGTGGCATGCATAGAGTAAAAAAAAATGAATCAAAGTTTGTAGTATCTGTCCAAACATGGAATTGTTTGCACCCGGCACAACTAAAAATCAAGCCTAAAACATGTGCCTAATTACCATAATTTGAAGCAAACCCTTAACCATCATGCTACAGGGGTGTTGAGCCATGTTTTTTTTTATATATAAAAAAAATTGAATCTTGAGCTAGATTATTGAAAATTATGCTAATGAAAAGACTGCAAAGTTCAAGAATCAATGACAGACTTAAATCCCCGATATTAAAACTTTTCGCGAATGCTTGAGAAACCCAATTTTTTTATTATACAAAAAATAAGAATCAACCAAATTAATGCTGATAAGGGCATACCTTTAAAGTCAAGAAGACCTTAACGATATGCGAACTCAAGTCAATCTGCACCAATTATCACACAAACAAACAGCAAATCATAAACCTTGATAATCTTTTTTTGTTTCACAGGATCAAATCATTTTTTTAATTTTTGAGATTGATCAGAGAGAGGTGCTCTTACTCTACGCTCGGCGTTAAGGATTTGGATCTGGTTATTTGAGGAGGAAGCAGCAAGACTGAAAAATGTGAAGATCAAGAGAGCTAGAATGAGTCCCGCTGCTTTCATGGCTGTTGACCTCGCCATGTAGTCTTGGAAACTGCCTAGTCCTCTGCTCTGTGTATTCTTTCTACAGGGCTCGGGAGGAGTGACATGGACGAGACATGAATGGAGTTGGAGATGGTCGTTCACTGATTTGGGCTTTTTGGACAGACAGACATGTCTTGACCTTTGCCTTTTTTATTTGAGCAAGGGATCACAATTGGGCCCATGGAAAATACACGTCTGGGCCCATCCAATGATTTGGGCCTTTTGGACAGAGACATGTCTCGACCTTTGCCTTTGTAATTTGAGCAAGGGATGACAATTAGGCCCATGGAGAATACTCGTCTGAGCCCATCCGGTGATTTGGGCCTTTTGGACAGACAGACATGTCTCGACCTTTGCCTTTATTATTTGAGCAAGGGATGACAAATGGCCCATGGAGACTACTCGTCTGGGCCCATCCAGGAAAAATCCCTAATTTTCCCTCTAGAGTATTTAATAATATCTTTTAATTCAATATTTTTCTTAAATAAATTTTTTTTGAAACTATAAAGTATAAATTTAATAATTAAAATCACTGTATATACTTTTTTTTAATTCGAGGTGAGAAATTTAGATATGAAATGTTAGAAAGTAAGATTAAAAAGGGAAGCATTAAAGTTATAAAACAAAATATTTTTGAGGGATTAAATATCCAAAGTGCTAGTTAAAAATTGAGTAAAAACATATAAAAATTACTAATAAGTTCCAAAAGTTGAATTTAAATTATGTATGAATAAGAGATGGGGGGAAATAAGGAAAATACACGTAAGGTAAAGGGTCAAAACATATAATTAGCCCCACTTGGTTATAGATAGCTATGTAGATGATGAAATTCCTTACTTTATTTGTTTTCTTCTCAGAACGAAGAGGTTGGGAGAGTGGGTCCATATTGAGAAAAAAAATTACCTCAATTTTCTCTTCTTTCCAAACAAAAGAAAATGAGTTGGAATTGTGTTTCCCCTCCTCCGTTTTGTTTTTTCTTCTTATTTTCCACACTTTCAAACATTGCTGCTTTAAATGTTCTACAGATTAGGTAATGAATAATCACAGCTGATCATGAGACCATATTTTAACTTGATTTTTCATGGTTTTGTGGTTTAGAGAGCCAAACAATGTGGGACTCGCAAGTTTCTGGATTTAATATTTTTGAGTTTAATTGTTAATTAAATCTAAGATAATTTACGATTCCAAATTATTAGATAAATTGGATTTATGATAACTAGGATTTGATAAATTATCATATAAATATATTTGGGTTCAGTTATCAGCTAAACTCAAAGAAAATTGGATATGATAACTTACTAGATTTAAGTTTTTGGGGTTTAAATATCAGATAAACCTAAAATATTATGAATTTTATGAACGACCATGCGTAAACCCAATTTTCTTGGGATTATACATTAATTGAATAAAAAATGCTATAAATTTTATGAAAGATCATGTATCAAATTCATTTGATTTTCTATGTCAAGAGTAATTATTTCCCCAACATTCATGGATGTCTTTTTGAGGGCTAATCACACTTGCTACCACCATCAATAATATATAAGTGATATTTATTCTTTATTAATGAGATACAAGATACATTTATCTTTAATTAATATTATCAAGAGCAAAATACTTTTGTCAGGGATTTAAGGTCTTTTATTATCTTTTCCGCAAAATTAATAAATTTATCATCAGATAATTTTAAAATCCCTTGACTGTGACTTTTTTTTATATGCATTAAGGTTCTTATAATTATGTTGATACTTTTAGAGCTAGAGAGAAGAAAACTAGATTTTTGAATATATTGATTAATCACTATTTAAATATCAAATATCTCTATATTTAAATATTTTATATTTTACAATATCATTAACAACATTGAAAAATTTAAATATTAATGAAATCTCATATAAATGTTCCATCATGTTTTGCATGGTTTGCAGGGACATAAGTTGCAGAGATTTAAAAAAGGAGTGCCATTTTTTAATACCAAAAAATACAAATAAAAGTTATTAGGTTTTGATCCAATCTTGGATTTTTCAAATTAATTTGGATTTACTCTGCGATCGATGTTATTTATTTATTTTAAAAAAAATCAATGTTTTATTAAAAAAATTATATTAAATTTTAATTCAATTAATTAAATCAAATTAAATTAAAAAAATAGATTCTTTAAAATTTGATCCAAGCTTGCTGAGTTACGAGATAGCCTGAAAATAAAATTTATTAATACTATTTTATCCAAGTCAAATGTTTTTTTTATAGTTGAAATATATTAATAAAATAAAAACATATAGAATAATATATTTTTAATTGAAGTGAACAATTAATTTGGCGATAATTCCAAGAATGAATAGTAAAAACAAACGACAAACAAAGCATATATTAAATTATTAATAAATACAAAATGTTTGCACTCCTAACGTAAGAAAACAGTAAGTGCCTAGAAAGATGATCGAAACAAACACCGCCTGTTTTTCGTAACAGCAGCAAGCGATTCTGCTCCTGGATTTTCCCCGTTGGACTCGGGACCCTTTGTTTTCTTTCAAATCTTTTTTTTTCTCTACTACCCGAAAAGCTGCAAACTTTATCGAAAAGGATCAAAGCCAACTTTCATGCTTCACTCATTTCCATTTCTATCATTATCATAATTCGGAAATCAACATTTCCATAGCTTTCCTCGTTAAAAGACAATTTATTTGATATTTACATCGAAAAAGATCGCAGAGTTGACAACTTCTTTCAGTGTTTTTGTTGTAGTAGCTTAAGCTACACATGGCTTGCATGAAGCTGGGATCAAAATCCGAAGTGTTTCTTCTTGATGGCCATACCTGGTCCGTCACTCTTTCCTTTATACTTGTGCTCATACGCGTGTGTGGATGAATGTAACGTATTTGATTATAAAAAGTGGGTTTTTTTTGTCAAATTCGGAAATCGCACAATGGATTTTTTTTAATGCTGAGATGGGTTTTGGGGTTGATTATGATTGTGTTGGGTGGTAATTATGTGAGATCGTTGTGTGTTTATGGCTTATTGTGCTCAAGAAATGTGTGTTTAAAGATGATAACCTGCAAATATCACTGGCATTATATAGTGGTACTGATGTAGCCAATTAATGTAGTGAGAAACTGAGTTTAGATGAATGAGTGGGGTCTTTCCCCATCTTAGTTCTGGGGTGAAAAATCTCGAATGACAAGTGTATTGTACTTTTTACAATAGGTGCAAATTTGTTGAGTCAATTCTAAATACTGTTTGCAGTCAATTCGATTTACTTCCACTTGCTCCTGGATTACATAAAGGTTTTTCAGGCAATGTCTCATTCATGGATGCTAATTTTCTTCACGAATAACCTCGCTTGATAAATAATACTTACTTCTATATGAAGTAGTATTCGTTTCTCAAATAGAGATTTCCACCTGCATTTCAAATAAACCAGAATGTGCTTTGGTGCAGGCGTTGCTCAACTGGGCTTCAAAGTGATGTCATTATTGAAATTGGGGGGACGTCTTTCCATCTACACAAGGTGTGTTTACATGGCCAAGCCTTACTTTTGTTCACCAATAGATTACTAAAATTTGTAGTGTGTAATATAGAATCCACACTCTGAGGCGACACTTGAAGAATGCTGCTTTAAGAGAAAGATTAAGCTTGGACGTGCATGTGTCATACCTTATGGTTCACCTTATGTGTGAATTTTGCAAACAGAATAGAAATCAACTAGAATGGCATGATTATCATGCAACACCGAGTTATTCTTTCGTTGACTATTTAGTAAAACAGACCGTAAGGGAAATCCTGTTATTTGGATACAGAAAAATGCATGCTTGGTGATTGCACTAGTGGTTCTTCCTAGAAATTATTGAAACATTTGATGGCCTTAATTTTTAGTTATCTCTAATCATCACAGGTTAGCTAAAGGATATCATAACTGGCATTTAATCTTTGACAGATATCTCTTACCCCATTTCATCTGTTGTGTTCCGAGTTTGGAAGATATGGCTTCCATGTGTTAAATTAGCTCATTTCACCTCAAAAGGAGATTTAGCAATGGGACTTTCTTTTGTAGCCATTGTGTTTGTTGTTTATGAAAATTTTAAAGAATGAGGTTAGTAAAATGGAAATAGATCTTGGAAGCAATTATCTCCATCCTGTTATTATTTCTTTGATTGTTTCCCCTATTCCTCTCATTCTCAGATATAATGATACTCATGTCTAACACAAAGGCCTTGGTTTGCTCTACCATTCACTGGGGAAGAACAAAAGGCTCCCCCTCTGCCTAGCTAATTAGAACTGTGGTAGAGACCATATCTTATAGTGTTCACTTTTATGATTTTATTTATTCTCCATTAAGCTGATTTTTTTTCTTTCATCCTCCTTTATTTCCTCCAGTTTCCTTTGCTCTCTAGAAGTGAAGCGCTAGCAAATCTTATTGGAGATCATCCTATCGAGAATGAGAAAAAGTGTGTTCTACAGCTTCATGATGTTCCTGGCGGAGCAAAAACCTTCTTGCTCATTGCAAAATTCTGTTATGGTGTAAAAATGGAACTCACTCCATTGAATGTAGTCAGTCTCAGATGTGCTGCTGAGTATCTTGGGATGAGTGAAGATTATGGGGAGGAAAACCTCATCGCACAAACAGAAAATTTTCTCAATGAAGTATTTGGAGGCTGGACAGACTCCCTTAAAGCTCTTGAAACCTGTGAAAAAGTTCTACCACGAGCTGAAGAGCTTCATATTGTTTCAAGATGCATAAATTCCCTGGCGATGAAAACTTCTGCAGATCCAAGCTTGTTCAGTTGGCCCATGCAAGGAGGCAGCGACATGAGGAACCCAAATGGCACTGAATTCTGGAATGAAATACGTACTTCAGCCAAGTCGCATCCTGTGGGTGAGGATTGGTGGTATGAGGACGTTTCCTTGCTTAGACTACCTCTGTACAAACGGCTAATTCTGGCGGTTCGTTCAAATGACATGAAGCCTGAGACGGTTGCCGGGGCACTAATGTACTATGCAAAGAGGCACCTGCCTTTGCTGGGAAGGCAATCAAGCATTGAGAATGGAAACTTTGCTGCGCCTAGATCAAAAATTTCTGGTAGTTCTGAAGCAGATCAAAGGAATCTTCTTGAAGAATTAGTGGAATTGTTACCTGATCAAAAGGGTGTTACCCCAAGCAATTTCCTGCTTAGACTTTTGCGAACTGCCATGAAAATACATGCCAGTCCATCATGCCGATGGAGCTTAGAGAAACGTGTTGGAGCCGAGTTGGATCAGGCATCTCTTCAAGACCTTCTGATACCAAATACAGGCTACTCAGTGGAAACCCTTTATGATATCGACTGTGTTCAGCGAATTCTCGATTATTTCATGCTGGTGGATCATGATGATCCCACATCAAATTACATAGTAGACGAGGAGCAAATGATGGAAGGTTCTCATTTGCTAAAACCAATAACAAAAGTGGCAAATCTGATCGATAGTTATCTAGCAGAGGTGGCACCAGATGTTAATTTGAAGTTAGCAAAGTTTCAGTCCCTTGCTTCTGCTGTCCCTGAATACGCCAGGCCATTAGATGATGGAATTTACCGAGCAATAGACATGTATCTAAAGGTAAAGGCGATAACTTTCAAATGTTCTTTACATGTAATCCTCGTCAAAGTTCACCATTAATTTTGATGATACAGCTCAATCTTAGGGGCTTCTTTGTTCACTGTCTAATGACATTGTTTAAAATGGAGCACTATTTTGTTGAAAGTTGCACCTGATGCTCGCCATGCTCCTCCTTCTCTTTTCAATTTTGGCTAGCCTATGTTGATGAAATTATTTTCCTACAAAGCTATTATCTTGTGCCTTAAATCTGTGATTTTGCTATTTCTGTGGTCACTAACTCTTTCCTTTTAAAGCAGGCTCATCCATGGCTAACGGATTCTGAACGGGAACAGCTTTGCAGGCTCATGAACATTCAGAAGTTTTCATTGGAAGCCAGCACTCACGCAGCCCAGAATGAGAGGCTACCTGTACGAGTCATTGTCCAAGTTGTATTCTTTGAACAACTACGGCTTCGCACCTCTGTTTCTGGATTGTTTTTTGTCTCTGAAAACCTTGATATATCACAAAATCTAAGTGGGAATCTTGCTCTTGCCAGAAATGATTTACACACTCAAGCAGGAGACACACATGTCCGCATTGTGGTTGATGACATGAAAAAGCGAGTTTCTGAGCTAGAGAAAGATTGCTTGAGCATGAAACAAGGGATTGAGAAGATGGGGAAAACAAAGGTGGGGAGTTGGAACAACCTGTTCAGAAAGTTTGGCTTTAGCCGATCAAAGTCAAAATCTGGGGATCCTATAGCATCAAAATCAACCGATACGAAAGAATCACCAACTTCCTCGGCACCACTCGCCGTGAACGGAGGAGACATCATGATAACGAATCAGTAGAACCTTTGGCTCTCCCACGAAAAAGAAAAGAAATTTCCTTTCTTGATTTTAGCGTAAGCTGTCTAGTTAGAGGTTGGATTATTGGATAAGATTATCAGGTGTTCCAAATAACATTTCTAGTTTGGAATGCAATGTTTTTTTATTGTTTTGATATGTAGATATTAAAAAGATTTTTTTGAAAATTAAAAAATATATTATTTTTTAAATTATTTTTTTTATAACACTCTCGGAAAATTTCTTAAATGAAATTGATTTTAGCCCACTTCTGCTTCCCTTGGTTAAATTGTTTTGATTTTAAAAAATTACAACTTTGTTACATATTCTTCTTCTTCCCAGAAAATATTTGTAGACCTCAAAACAGGGGAGCCAAGCCCAACAAACAAGAGAGTCTAGTTAATATTTGTCAGCCCGCAGACAATAGCCCAAGCAAAGCCCAAGACATTAACTCACCAAACACTTGAAACACTATTCCAATCTAGCAACAGAGATCTCTCAAAACAGAACCCTAGAGAATCGAAATCCAAAACGAAAATCATAACCCAGAAATCAGGGAGTTTCGGTCGTTGAGTAAAAACCCAAGAATCTTAATACTGTGATACGTGTAGCTATTAATGATTTAGAGGGAAAATGTCAACAATTGAGACCAATATGAGCCAGCCCCAGAAAACCACTAACGCAGCTAGAAAGATTGAGACATCATTTGCATCATCGTTCAAAAGATGGGGTAGAGGCCATCCTTTTGTCAGATACGGCCTCCCTATGATTTCTCTCACTATTTTTGGGAGTATAGGACTTGCTCATCTCTTGCAAGGCAGGTCTGTGCTGTTCTTTTTCTCAATTTATGAAAAAGTTTGTAGGTTTATAAATCCCAGATGAAAGATGGGGCCTTTGTAATATTGTAAGATAATAAGAATTCATGTGAGAACACTTTCTATTGTGAAAAACCCAATTCTTAGTTTTTGTGTTTATATCGTGTTGAATTTAGGCTGATAATGTTTGCTTCTGTTTGTGGTTTGAAACTTTCGTAACTTTATGAATCATGCTAGATTGTGTTTGCGTGTTGTTAAATTTTTAATTTACTTATGTAACTTTATGAATTGAGCTAGCTTTAGTTTGGCTTATTTGAGTTATTATAAATGGTGAGTGACCTAATTTTAAGGTTGCTTTCAAGCTCATGGTAGCAAATAGTTGCAGGCAGAAGTTGCAGTTGGTTGATTAGTTTATTGAGATGTTGGTATATTTAGTTTTTAGTTATTTTAGTTTCACTTGCTTTGAAGGCAGGCAGTTTGTGTAGTTCTTGTATGATTGCCGTAACTTGGAAGCCTGTTGGTATCAATTTTTGGGTTTTTGGTCTGGTTTCTTTTTTGGTGGAGACTGGGTTTCATGGTATTGGAATTTTCATGGCTGAAGTTTCTGTTGAAGGAAGCACACTTATTCTCTTGATAGAGATCAACTGGTTTGTCAAAAAGTCTTTCGGAGCTTCTCAGTTTGGAACTTCCGAATGTTAATTGTTTTTTTTTAAGAAAATTATGACATTACCTTTTAACTTTCTAATCTTTTAATGTATCATGTGAGAATAACTACCCATATTGGCTGTGCAGATTTCTTATGTGGTACAATTGAAACCCTGCTCATAGTGGTCGTCCAGATTTCTTATGTGGCACCATTGAAATCTGATTTAAGTGAAATGGTCAGTTAGGTCCTTTGGCTTAACTGGAAGATATTGGCCAAAATTGTTGGATGATTTTGAGAAGTTTAATCTTCGACTTAATCTTTTCACTCTAGGAGGATTGGAACCTGTTATTTGATCATATAATCCAAATGATTGCAAAAAGACCATTGTTTTTCTCGGGCAAGGCTTTCTTCATATGAATCACATGACATAGATTTTGTGCAGATTATCTATCTATCTATCTATCTATCTGCTTTTGTGATCATGATTTCAGTTATTGGTCTTGGCTCTTACATGATTCATGATATATGAAATAATGCCTGTTTTAAACGCTGTTCAGGTGCATAAAACTCATTATTGTCTACAGGTGTTCATTTCATAATGTTTTTGTGATCATGATTTCAGTTATTGGTCTTGGCTCTTACTTTATTCATGATATATGAAATGATGCCTGTTTTAAACCACTGTTCTGGTGCATAAAACTCATTATTATCTTCAGGTTTTCATTTCATAATCTTCTACTAATGTGGTGGGATGCTGTAGTTCAGGAAGGATATTGCGAAGGTGAAAGATGATCGAGAATGGGAGATTATTGAGACACAAGAAGCACTATCTAGATCTGGGCCACCAGGATCATACAATCCTAAAAAGATGTCATTGGAAGAGGAGTTAAAGGTCATTGCGGCTCAGATAGTACAACTCAAATTAATAAAACCATGGACATTTCTATAGCTTACCTGTTTTTCTTTGTTTTACAGGCTTTGCAAAAGAAAGTGGACATAACCAACTTTGAGTACAAAAAGATTCCTGGGCCAAACGAAGGCAAATCAGGCTAGCTCTGCTAGTTTGAGCTTGTTTCACGTGTCACTAAAGTGCAATTTAGCTGGAAAGTTCGTGAGATTTTGTATGATTTGTGTAGCAGTAGTGTTTTCCAGTTTTATGAGTGAAACTCTTCCATATGCCCCTGTTGTTCAGCAATAAATAGTGAATAGATGTGATACAAGCATCCAGTTTTGCCTGAATAAGTTGAATGTTCATATTTGATTATTTTGTGTCCCAAAAGACCCCAATGACAACCAAGTACACTATCCAATTCATAAGAGAAAAACTAGCACTGGATTACAATTGTCGAACATACTTCAAATGAAGAATCGGTCTGAGAGGATGATAATTTATTCAAACTCGTGCGTGCATATGACATATTCAACTCGTCACACTGCAGGTGGGGGTTCAGGTGGAAACAGACCTGGACAGCAACTTGTAAATAGACCACAGCAGCACAGAAACCAGACCCTGGACATTTTGAAATTGAAAAAACAAAATTACCCAAAAGAATTGCAAGAACCGATTTTCTTTTGAATGCTACGTAGGTCAGGAAAAAGAAATACTCGTTACCATGACAACAGTCGTCTGTAAGGTCCAGGAGGCATGCCTACTCGCGGCGGAGGTGCTTCTCGCGGCGGAGGTGGATCCATCTTTGTATGCAGTGATCGGAGGGGAATTAAAGTGGTTCTGTAGTAGATGGGTGTTCGAGAGGTTTTGAACTAACAGATCGAGAGTTTTTGTTGTACGATATATCGTGGGAGCATGGATGGAGTAATTTGGTACAACTCCCTTTCTTAACACATGCATCCATCTACCATTCAAAGGCTGTTGTATTACGTCAAACTCGCCTGTATTTCTCTTGAAGCCCACCAATTTTCTGTACTAGTATCTGTACGTTTGGATTTTGAGGGGTGGGCCCGAATCTCTTTCTTACAACCTGGGTGAACTGACAGGGACTCTTCAATATCTTCTTACAATGGTGGGTTCTAGAATGCTTGTGTTTTGGGGATAGACACAGTACCTGTCTCCGTCTGGAATATCGTATTTGAATACAAAAGCAGATCCGTTGGTCTAGACGGGCATAATCATTATGCCAAAGTACAAACTTGTTATATATTAACTCAATGGAAATTTCAAGAATCCTGTGCTAGACTTGGCGTATTTCAAGAAGCTGCTGGCTTAAGAGGCCAGGATTCGAGTATGTTGGAATCTCATTAAGGGGTTCCATCCTTTTGGAGTGAAGTGTCCAATATGGATAAAATATCCGGCATCATTTCTGACGAAATTCCATTTGTTCTGCCCGGATTTTCTCCATTATTTGAGTCATGACTGATTGGACGCTCTGTGTTTTCTTGCCATGCCAATTTTTTCACTTTCCTCATTCCTTCGATAACAATTAGCATTTACAGTTTCAGGAAATACAAGTTAACCGTCTCATTGTAACCCAACACGGGCATTGCAATAAGATAAGAACTATGGTACACTCATTCCATGTCTAACTCAACATGAAGCGTGGTTCTCTTCTTTCCCTATTGCAGTTCTTGGTATAAATGACATAATGATTGACCTCATGCAGCCCCCCGAATATACATATTAAGCATTTGCATGCACGAGAAAGGGGTAGTAAACTAGCAAAAGAGATTTAACACTCTGAAAAGAATTGAGAGCAGGTAGACTATATTAGGCGAAAACTTCACCCCAACCATCTCCACAATTACAAACTTATACCCAGTTATCCCAGAGAAAGTACCGTTGCTCCTTATGTACATGATCCCCCAACAACACAAATAAGAGAACAAAAGTTGTAAAACCTACCTAGTGTTCCTTTTCTCTGTTCTCCCAAATATATCCCCACACTTTTCCCCAGTTTTTATTCATTTACACGTGACATCAGCAAAATCACAGTACAAAAAACTCTCTTCTTATCTCCAATTTTATCCCCTTGACCCCAAATAATATGCCAAAACAAAAAGGAAAGGCACTGAAAAATGGTACTTTGAGGATAATGCACCCGATGGTCCTAAAATCACCTTGGCTTTGGCTGTGATCCAAATGACCATGATGGTTGAACAAGCCTCTGTGTTGATGGACTGCCCAGGAGTGTAGCCTGAGATCGAGCGAGCATCTCAGTCATTGATGGGGTTTGATAAGATTGAACAAGACTTGAACCATCAGTGGAGTCTCCTCTTGCAGTTGCTCTTTGCCATGAGTGCGAGCTTAGGCCTGACAGAATATACGCTCTTCCAGATGCCTCGTATACATGTCTGCTTGCCATCCTTTCTTGCATCTCCTTGAGCTCAGCATCTAGTGCGATACATAATCGATCATGAAACTTAGCTGACACGGTTTCTGACAATAACATTCGACAGTTTTCAAGGATAGAAGCTGCACCAGCTAGATCGCCTCGTTCAGCTGTGGTTCTTGCCAGTGACATTGCTTCAGCTGCTTGGAACCTGTTGCGTTGCCTATCCACTTCAATTGACACTATTGCTTCTCCAGATATTTCAGGCCTTTCAAGTTTAATTTCTTCACTTTCTAATGTTGCCATTTCGTTAGTTAAAGGATCCCTGTATGCACATCTCACCTTTAGCAGTGATGTTTGATTCCTGGAAGGCTCTGCTGGAACATTGACTGAAACCAGGAAGTCTCTCTCTTCATCAGCATATAAATCTCCAACATCGACAAACCCTGAGCGGGCATCAGCCATCACACGACTAGGGTAACTTCCTGCTTTCAATGAGCCAAGGTGGACACTAGGGTGCATACACTCAACTCCCACTTGCAACTCCTGCACAACAACACTCAGAAGACCCCCAATGCACTGTGCAAATGCATCCTGGATTACAGCTTCAGTCTCAATAAAAGAGAAGGTGCCTCCAGAAATTTCAGAAATGGAATGCATTGATGAAGCATCATGGTCAGAGCCAAAACCAAAAGCATGCACTGGAATCTGGAAACCAGCATTGTCACCGCCATGAATTGACAAAGGGAGGAGCAACTGGTAATTTGGTTGAGATTGGTTACCACCATTACCACTGACAGTATAAGTATCCTGCCCATCAGATAGCAGTATAATACTTGCCACAGGGTTCTTTTCCCTTCGGTCTTCCATTACTTTGGCTCCCTTTCTCAGACCTTCAGCAATGTTGGTCCCACCATTCGCAACCAAAGAGTTGACTGCTTGAAGTGCATGCTGCCGACCTGTGTCAGACATTCTACGAAGGGGAAAGAGGCGGCGGGCAGTAGAAGAAAAGGCAATAACCGAGAGCCTGTCATTGGAGCCAAGGTTCTGAATAACAAACCCCATTGCTCGTTTTAGCAACGCCAGCTTTGTACCTGCCATGCTACCACTGATGTCAAGCACTGTCACTAAATCAACTGGAGCACGTGGAGCTTGAGATGGTTGAGGCAAGATAGCCTGGTTTCCTCTGGGGTTTAATCTTGCAACTGTTGAAGCAGCTTTGATATGGACCAAGACAGTGAAGTTATCATAAGAATTAGAACATGATGCAGCTGACACTTCTGGGTATGTTTTGATCTCAACTGTTTTAGCAGGATTATGGCCTGCAACATTTTTATTTCCGGAGCTTCTCTCGGAGGACGCAGGTTGGAGGTCTAAGGACTCATCATCATCAAACACACTAGGTTCAGGGGCCTGCAGCAATGACAGCAGATGTCGCCGATTAAGATCTCGACGTGGTATGGGAGGTAATCGGTGGACCATAGTCATCAAAGCATCAGTTTGAGGCCAACCCACCGATGCTCTCCCAGGCAGTGAATCCAAAGTTGGTGCCAGAAAGGGGATTTCTTTCCATTTTGCTCTGCAAACTGGACAAAGTTGGTTGCCATGTTTCACATTTGAAGAAATGCAGTGAAAATGGAAGGAATGTGAGCACTCTGCAGTAAAAATAGCATGTCCATCGCCTTGTTTCATCTTGGTCAGGCATATCGAGCAGGTTTGCTGAAATTGAAAATAAGGAAGCCAGAAAGGACATGTATCAGATTAAAATCTGGAAACAACAATTGTCACAACATCCATGGCAGTAGTCGCAGCATGCCATAGCATACCAGCAACCTTTTAAATAAATCTGGGAAGGAATTGTGAATATACAATGGATCTACAGAAATCGGAAGATTTCTGACAAGTCTCAATATTGGTACGACAGCATTATCTTAGTAGAAGTCGTATCACAGGACCAGTTAAGGATAGTGAAGGACTCATGTTAAGATGCATCTCCTAGAACTCGTGCATCTAATAGTGAGAGGCTGCATATGCCAGTCTGATTTAAAGAAACTGCAAATTAGAAACTACTTCTGGCATCTAGTACTCAAGAAAACAGACTTTTAACATAACAAAAGGCACACGAGTACATTTTCTTTTCTTTTTTCTTGTAGTTATAAGTGTTTACAATATCAGCATAAATTACAAATATCAGATTGTTTCATGTCAACTTTATCATCACAAATTGCACTACAATCTATTGCTTGCATATCCCCGTAATCCCTGGGCAATCTTCCTGTTTTTTATGCCCCTCCCTCTGCTTTCAATAAAAGATGAATGAGAGGTTATTTCATGTTAATCGGGTAGCACTACTCACAACTGATTACAATTGTAGGTGTGATTAGCTTTACGGCCTTGGGCCAATCCAGAAAAGAAGTATTACCAAAAAGGGAGGAAGGAAAGTAGCAAGAAATCAACATAAGGTTAAAGAAAGTCAGTGTTAGGTATCCGACATATGGGGCACACTGGGAAATTTAGAGTCAAAATACGAGAGTGCCTTTTGAAGATCATCAAGCAACTATACAGTGGATACAGATGAACCAAAGCTTTCAACAATGCTAAATCCAAATCCACGTCTATGAAAGGAAGGGAAATGTTAAGTAGCTTTATGATGATTCTTTTACTGTCTTTTCTTTAAAACTCTGATGAAGTTTCACACCTAGAAAGCTAGCAACCAAATAATCGAAATAGTTCAAGCCACCGAGCAAGCTGCTTTTCTCGCCTCCAAGGGGACGACGAAAAGGAAAGATAAGTCTGTAGTGTTCCTTTTACTATTAAGCCAGTTGGTAATGGTTCAGAAAGAGACTCATGCAGTAACCCCACAAGGTCAAAGAAAGGAAACAACATGACATCAGCTTCACAGCGCAATAATTTCAATTACTGGTCAAAAACTGCCAAAACTGCTGATTTGAGATAAGACCAAGTAGAAATACATTATTCAATTCTACAGTATTTCTTCTGCATAAGCATGATAAGCAGACAAGATTTTCAAACAAATCCACAAATAGACGCAGAATCTATCCAATGTTCATTTTTGAAAAAAAATGAATATAGAGCCAAAACAAGACGCAAAGATACAAGCTCGTGCAAATTCATTAGAAGCAGGGAAAACAACGATACATACCATGATTAATTGTACAAAATCAAAACGCAAATAAAACAAAGATGCTGGAAATACTTAAAAATGCCTAAACTGTTTCGGCTGTCCATGTCATGAGAAAAATACAAAGGATATAAAAGCTTATAAAAATTCAGTGCCCCTATTTTGAAGGCGAAAACGATCTTAGTAAGGGAAAACCTTCATTCAATTAATAGTAGTACACCTACTTGGCTTATTAGAACTAGTTGAGCTGAGGTTTTAAGGATCGAGAAAAAAAACAGTAGGATATACCTAAATCTTTCATTCTACTTTCGCAAGAATCAAAAACAAAACAGGTAATTATAAGATCCATCAACCATAATTACTTGAAAATCACAAGCTCTGGCAACAAAATAAACCTTGATAGAACATGACAAGTACTATCTACACTAAGAACTACCCTATAACACAGACTAGAATATACACAAAACTTCTTTTTCACAAAAATCTCAACTAAGAACTACCCAAACCCATCAAGAAATCAGAAAGAAAACACTATAATGTTCAACCCTTTGCAAAGAAAAAATGAGAAACGCGAAAAAAAGCAAACAAACCTTGGATGATTTGCTTCCACTCCTGACGAACCTTAACCCATGCGAAGAAGGTGTCGGTGTCATTGGCCTAGAATCCCAATTTTTTGGTGAAAGCAAAGCAGCATCAGATAATCTTTCACTTGAAGGTGCTGCTGAGTCATCTAGAGTTCTAGGTACATAAACACAAAGATTTAAGCCCAGAGCCAGCTTTGCTTTTCTCCATTTATTTCCCATTTTTACTTCAATAATCTTTCTTAACTAACCAAAGCAAGAGCACACACCCAAAAAAATACAGATCTCAAAGAGAAAGCCTTTGAAACTCCAAGATGCTTCCTTTTTGTGTTTTCTTTCTTGGAATGATAGAGAAAAGTGAAGGGTTTTCAGCAAAAGTAGAATGGAACACAAAAACCAAGACCGAAAGAGAGAGAGAGAGAGATTAGTGGAGGGAGGTCTTGTTTTCGTTTTATGGTGTTATATATTCCAGAGTGAAAAATTTTGGGTTTTGCAAGGCTAAAAAAACGTCAAGGGAAGTGACTGATTCTCAGACACAGAATGAGAAACGGGTGGCTTAAGAGCAGTCCAAGTCTTCTTGCGGTGTTCTTCTTGGCTGCCATTAGAGAGAGAGAGAGAGACGTGTAGGTTTTTAGAGAGATTTAAGGATTTTGAGTTTTGACCTTCGCTGTTGCTGTGTTGAGATTTTGAGAGTAGTAAAAGGAGGCATAAATAATATTTTTTTAAGAAAAAAATAATTAAAAGCACGTTTAGGTTGAATAGAGAAAGCTAGATGGCTGCTTTATGCTATCAATCATGCAGTTCTTGGCTATCTGATTGCTCCGTTTTCTTTTTTACTTTTTCATCATCTCTCACAGCTCAGTCTTGCTGGTAATTACTACACTTCTACAAAGTAAAATTACCATCCAAAACTATTCATGAAAGAAATCATTCATCAGAGTTTTATCATCTTCTTTTTTTCAATTATCGTATCAAGGAGCCATCTAGTTTCATCACAGATTCAAGACCAGATGTACATGATCTCCACAGTATACTTAATCAGAGTCCATATAATTTGAAATATTTATTAATATGATTTATGTTGAATTATGGAGCCATTTTATTGATTTAATCATGTGATTTGTCTGCTAGTCCATCTTTTATGTTTGCGATGCCCGTGCATTTGACTATGCATTTTTAACCCTTGGGAAACTTGCTTTGACAAATCTCTTTTCGAGGACAAATGTTTTTGGACTTTTCCTTCCCCCTATGTTAAGACCAAACAAGATCAAAGTAAACTGCTTTTAAACTTGGTCAGCAGGCAAGCTCTCCAGCTGTGTATCTGGTATTATTATTATTATTTCTTCGAGTAGAAAATTAAAACTGTAAGATAATAATCTAATATTTTTATTTTTATATTATTTTCATGATGTTAAAAATATTTTTTTTTAAAATAAAAAATATTATTTTAATATATTTCTAAAAAAAACATTTTAAAAATAACCAAAGCTAAACTATAAAACAAATATTATTCCATTAGTGGATCGGTGGCATGATCATCTTTTTCAAGAGACCCTCCATCACCTCCATTCATGACTCAATTTCCATGGCTCTGGCCAAGCCACCATTATGAAGAATCATTGTTGGGCATGAGTCAAATGGTGGGGGGATTTTTTTTCTTTTATATATATATAATGATGTTAATTTTAATTTTCTCACATGACATGATAAGTATACCGCACGTGCACATCATCACAGATTAGGCGTTTTGTGGTTCCCATGTCATTAGGGTTGACATTGCTAGTACATGTTCTTTCACATGAGTTTGAAGGAATGCTTTAATTTAAATCTGACTTTAATTTATATGATAAAAAAAATACTTTAATTCTGATATATTCATTTTTCTCTCTCTTTTATATTGAAATTATAATTTTAAAACTCTGGCACAAATTGATCTAAGATACGACTTGCATCACATACAAAGAGAGTTAATTTTTTTTATTTAAAATAAAATCAAATAGCATTGTTTTAATAAATAAAAATATTAAATGAGGCTTTAGAATTTCGATCAATTTTGATTTGGTCAATTTCTTTTTTAAATTTTGAACAGTTTTGAGATTTCAATATTAAAACTTTGGTTGAAATGATGGGTTTTTTTAAAATAAATAAATAAAAGGTTATTATGGTAACTTGAACATTTGGAATTTCTTAGACTATTCAACAAGAAAATTAATGTACTGTATTGAGATATTTATATGTACCAACACATCTGGCATTCAAATCCGGTGATCTGAGTTAGATCGCCGGACAAATACGAATCCGGCATGAAGGTAGACAGTGTACTCGAATTCAATCAAATGATCGACGGATCAATTTAACTCATCTGAAATCTTCAATATGGGCCGGTTCAATTAAATACCATGAAAAAAGTCTTAAAATCTAGAAGTTCCAAGCTGATCTTATACATGTTTCGGGGTCATTGGCAATCGAAGTCAACGTATTGAATTGCAATGTCTATATATTGCTTTATTTACTTAAAAAAAATAGCAAAAAATTGAGAAAGTAGGAAGAAATTAACTCGACCGTTTCCTGAAAGAAAAAGGCAGTAGCTGTTAAATTGTTTTTAGATAGCAAATCCATAATGGTTCTTTAACATGGTATCAGAATCTTGTTGACCCAGCGGTCACGAGTTCGAATCTCATGACCCTCATTCTATTTGATAAAAACCAAGAACAAGATGATGTATGCCTGTGCAAATTTCAAGCCCAAAAGGTTTTCACTTAAGAGTTGTGTTAGAGAATAATATAAATCATATTATAAAACCTCACTTAAAAACTTAAACTTTTAGATAAGATGATTTCTTAACAGTAAAACACTGTTAAAAATGTTGAACTTTCTAGATAATGATGTGTTCAACTCGTTATTAATTACCACTGTCCTCAATAAACTAACCCTAATCTTGCTGGTAATTGTTGATTATATATACACGCCTTGTTGTCGCAGGATGTCAAGCTTGGGACGTGTGTTTGATACGTACAAAATCAAGCCTCGGTCGATGAACCAAGAACTCTCGAAACTGGGATTCATTCAATGGTCAAAAACGGGTCTCTCAGGAGTTTTCAATGCAGCCATTTATTTTGAATTTTATAATACTCGTTGGGTTGGTGCGAGTTTCATTTTAAATTCCCCGCATGATCGAGGATTAGAATCATACGATGCCATGCAGCCTGTTCCATTCCCGCTTGCCCTAAGTTTTTATATATATATATATATATATATCTTTGTAATTAAGGGGATGATGTCGAGGAGATGAACCAGAAAAAGAGAGAGAATATGTGTTCTAGAGCATATAAATGTTCCCTGATGGACGATTATAAATTATCATTCCGAGGCTAACATATCTGGAAGTAGTGACCGTGTGTTAGGGAAGGATTCTTGAGCTAGCATATGTGTTCCCTAATTAATAAACCATTATAAATCATAATTAATTCCAAGGAGAGTAGCAACAAATATCAATTTGAGTTGAGTCCAACGTGTGCATGCCCCCGTTGTTTTTGGAAAATTACAAGAAACTTTGCTCTCTCCTTGGGAAAGACGGTGCTCGATCTTCCATCACCATCCCTCTTCAATTTCAAATCGGGAGTTGGTGTTTTCTCGACAATTCAAAGGTAATATGGTACGGGATCACGAAAAAAATGATATATATAATAGTTGAGAGCAAGATTGTCAATTTTATTTTGGTTGACACTTTGTTTTTTCAATTGGAATGAAGTGTTTAAGTTTTGAAGTGTTTTAGCACGTTGTTTCGGTGTTATACTGTTTATTTATATATATATATATATATATATATATATATATATATATATATATATATATATATATATAATTAAATATATTAATTCAAAAAAATTTTAGTTCAAATCCAAAAATAAAATTATTAAAATTGTGCAATTTAATCTAAAAAACACAATAAAATAATTTTTCTAAACAAAATTATGAGTATATATAATATTACGAGAATATCATCATCAATCTCACAAGTTCATTACATTCTCTGATTGCTCTGAAATTTTAACATAATATATAAATATATCAAAAGACTACTCATAAAATTTTATCTCAATCTTAATGGTCAGATTGAGATACATGATTGATATTGTAAAAATATTTATTATTTAAAAAAAAACTATTTGGCCGAAACGGAACGGGCTGAACGAAACCGAAACATTTTGGCCGGTATTTGGCTGAAAAAACTGGAATGAACTGAAATTTAAACCGAGGTAAAAACAATGCTATTTTATCTCATTTTTTTAACTGATTCAAAATATTTTGACCGAAACAAAACAAAACAAAACTTACACCCCGGTTGAGAATGCACTACCCAAGCTTCAATTATCAACGTAGCCAAAAACACCACATAAGATAGAACCAAGACTGGAAAAATATAGAGTGGAGAGCTAACCTAGGAGAGTTTTGAGTGGAGTTCACTGTTCCCACATACTTTTACCACTCTTAAAAGACAACCTTTTAAAAGAAAAATGTTCTATCTTTTCACAATGCCAAAAGTTATTCCTCTCCCCCACAAAACAACACCAGCAAGGAACCAAGGCAGTGCATGTCTCCTTTTCATCTCGCCCTCGCTTTTAAGACCACACGTGCCACACATACACACACAACGTGTTAGAGAGAGAGAGAGAGAGAGAGAGAGAGAGAGAGAGAGATGAGTGGAGATCCATTAACAAAGAATCCTCATGAAAACATTTGCGGGTGCCAGGATAGGATTCGCTTTACTGCCTCTAAATTTGCCAGACTTTCTGGGTCAAGTCAACGAGAAAGCTGTTACCTTTGTTTTTTATTACTGTACAGAGGCAACCTCTCTCCCTCTCATGGTGCCCCCCACTCAGGAGGTCTTGCACTTAGAAATTATCCCATTACTTAATTCACTGAAGAATCTTTAATTTCTAGTGTTTTGGAACCCTAATCACAATATCATATATATGACGGCCAGGCTCTAGCTAGGTTTGCTCGCCCTCCATTGATGCTCTCTTCTTGGGTAAGGGCATCTGTGAAACACAATTGTTGAGTATATCGAAACTTTATGAGTTAGTGTTTACGAGAATATATGTTCTTGGGATATGCCAGTGAATATATGTAAGAACATTATCTTAATCAAAGAAACATGCATCGTTATTAACACAAAAGTAAGAGCATTATCAGAAGTCAAATATTCCCAATATAATTAAGACTCCGCCAGCCATGCATGCATATCCAGTACAGGAAAACAACTAGCCAGAGTGGAGGTTTACCTTAATTAATCATGATGTCACATGAAATCTTTCTACTGTTCATCATCAGCAAGTCAAACCTGCTAATCCATGCAGTCTCTGGGGTCCAGATGGTTAAGATCATGCCGATCCACAACTCTCTTTCTGAATTCAATCTTTCACTATCGTCTGACACTAGCTAGCGTGCACTTATATATATCTTGCTTAATCATGGCCATAATTTTAATTTATAGATAAAAAAAAGAAAAAGTTTGCCCAAATGACTCCTTCAATCAGGGCTAGCTTCTTGAGTTTTGTATGGATCTTCTAAAGGGATTTTCCCACTACGAGATCAACTAATTGGTAGAAATATGGGCGAAGTGCATGCTTTCAAGTGATGATTCTAATTATCACACGACTAGCTAAAGAGGGAGTCGTCTGAATTATTTTTCTTGCGATCTAATGATCGCAACTAGCTTTTTCAAGTGATCTTGTCATCTGCATGGTGGAATTGGGTTTTTCGAATTCTAGCCAGAACAGGGTTCGTCCAAGAAGTCGCACTGTAGGGATAGCTTTGTAGTGATGTCTCATGTGTAATCATGCAAGTTTTGGCCTCTTTATTATTCCACGAATCAAGTTCTTGGCACCGATATTTTTCCCATGTCAATGGGAGTGAATCAATTAGAAGCTTTCAAGAATTAATGTTGTGTAATCATCCTTTCTTTTTTGAAATTTTAACGGATCAATTAACTACACAAACAGCTAATCATAGTTATTAAACTTGATGTAAATATTTACACGTAACAAAGTGCAAATCACAAATCAGAGTGGTTAATTATATTTAAAAAAATGATCAGAACAATACTATTTTGAATTATTTTTAAGAAAATCAATAGATTGTTAATCAACCTGAAAAGAAAATCCAAGGTTAATAGCATTAATTGCTTTAAACACTTGCAATGTATCTCTACTCTTTCTTCGTTGATTGAAGATCCCATTGAATGAGTACATAACATGTTAATTTGCGGACATATCTATCAATTTTATATTCAAATTATAACTTAATTTTCATTTATTAACATTGCAGTTCGTTTAACTGTGAGCACTTTGTCAGCAACCCGTTTCCATGGGCAAATAAAGAAGGGGGCGAGGGCGTTGAAAATATAGAAAAGAGAGAAAAAAGAACTACTTTCTGGTTTGGCCCCTCTGATTTTAAAATTTTTAGCGCCTGTGGTTTCCTCCACTTGCTTATCATTAATAAACGTTTGCATTAGGGTTTGGATTAAGAAACTACGAATTGATTTATTTAAAATCTAATCAATCCATGATTGAGTGAAATATATTCAAAATTGTTGACTTTTTTAAAAAAAAAATTCAATCATCTTAAAAAATCCAAGTCCCGACTCTAAGTTTTGTTTAAAATTGACTTTCATATTAGATTTTAAAACTATGATAAGTTGTTGAAAGTATGTTTTATATAATTTATATTCTGTTCCCAAATGAAGTAGTCTAATAGTTGAGTTTTTAAGATCAACTGATCAAATCTGTCTTTATCTAGTTAGCTTCAAACTTGAATGGGAGTTGATGTTCGTATGATTTCCGGTTCCACAGGAAGAATCTCTTATGAAAATAGCCTTTTTCTTCGTTTTGTTTTCATGCCTAAGCCCAGCATGAACAAACCTACTGAGCTTTTTGCATTGGAATTTGACAGGCCTTTGCAAGCTCCCTGTCCCCTGGGGCTTGTAACAAGGAACAAGCCTATGTCTCTGTCGTATAATCACATCAAACATGATAAAAGTAGTCTCTCAAGATTTTGCTATCAGAATTTGCACATCACTTCAGAATATTGAAACAATACAGTCTATCTTTTTTGTCCCCCCTCAGCACCCTCAGAGCAGAGCAACTGTATTGTGTATTTGTATCACAGCATAAGAAATTTTTTATACAGATATTTCACTTTTCTCCTCCGTCCAGTAATTTTGACTCACAGTTGTGTGTAGAAAAATGTAGCATCCACCTTACAATCTTCAATCTCTCAAACTGTACTCCATCGAATCTCAACATGTATCACTCCGTTC
This sequence comes from Salix caprea, assembly GCA_964035475.1. Classification (NCBI taxonomy): domain Eukaryota; kingdom Viridiplantae; phylum Streptophyta; class Magnoliopsida; order Malpighiales; family Salicaceae; genus Salix; species Salix caprea. The sequence continues at coordinate 1,542,896 of OZ037757.1, read as the reverse complement.
TTTGAATCAATCAGGTGGTATTTCTGGTTCATGCGTCCATTGTGCACAACATCATTGAGATTGATTTCCACATGCCCCAGTGATTCCTTCACGTTACATCATAGAAAAATCAACATTATAAGAAACAACAGCAGAAGAACTACAATGCTGATGAAAAAATTTGATGTTTTCTGTACCTTTGATCGGAAACTAAAGCTTGTCCGCTTGCTCATGACCTCGATACGAATCAACTCATGCAAGGGAGGTTTATCGAGAGTAAACTGGAATTCTTCGTTCCAACGTGGATCGCGAGTCCTTTTAATCATCTGCAGAAACGAAGTTGCAGATGTAAATACAATGATTCAGGAGTGGACTAAATATTTATTATAATGAAGAAAGTTCACCTTAGTTTTCTTCCTTTCTCCTCTGAAAAGGACTAAAGCATAGGGATTCCGGTGATGCTTCCCTTCTACATCCTCAGCTCCTTGAACATTGACTGAGAGCAAACCTGCTCCACTCAATGATTCATCATCTGAAGAAGACTTCCCACTTGCACTTCCCCTTCCATCATTTCCACCCAAAGGTCCACTAAACTCGATACTGTCTACTCTGAAAGGAACATAGGTCAGCTCCAGCACGATTTGCCCTCGATTTTTCTTGTCCTGAGAGTCGGAAATATTTGTGTGCCTAAGCAAATCAAGAGTGAATTCCTTCGTTTCACGGTGGGTAAGCACTTTCAGGGGAACAAACTGCATTCCTAATCTGTCATGACCACCAACCTGCAAAATAAATCAACAAGAAGTTTTGAATTCCTGCAGCAAAATGAAATGCAAGTTTAAACTCAACCAGACAAGTTCTTTTGAATGATGGTCTCAAATAACCACAAAACAGCTATCTACCAGTTCTTCGAGGGATTCTTTAGATGCTAAAAAATGCCAGAGAACCGAGAATATAATGAATCAATGTTTAGATTTCTAAGGGAAAACCTTGTCCCAGTCAAACACTTGTAACTGAAGAGCTTGAGTTTCAGGTTCTTTGACAACAAGCTTGAAGTTCTCATTCCATTCAGGATTCAGATTCTTCTTCTTGATTGTTGTTTTCTTTGCCGGGAGCTTTTCTCCGGTCAGGTTAAGTTTCACATATGGATCAGAAGTTCCCAGGATATCGGCCTTCAAAAGCTTCTTTGCACGCACAACTTTCACATGAAGTATCCCCACAGGCTTCTTCATAAGCACTCTATAGAAAAAAATATAATCAGATAATAACATCGATTTTCATAAAAAAAAAAAAAAGAGTGTAAGAATTCAGGAAAACGTTCTGAATCAAGTTCTGCATGCCTTCTCCTAGTCTAAAAGAAGCTAATTCTAATATAAACTTACGTTGAAGCATCAAGGACAGGTATATCGAGATTTTGGGGCCAGAGGTAGAGGCTTGCTACTTGTTTTTTGATCATATCCTGCAGACAACCTGAGCAATTAGTCGATTCAAACCCTCCCATCTAACTGTTTTATTTAATACAAGGAATCTTAACATATACAAGTATTACACGTGCAGCACCTGAACCAATCGATAAAGGCCAGGTATGGACATAACATCTCCTCCCAGTATTTTCAGTCCGAAGTCTACATGCGGCTGCAGATAAATCAGTAGACAATGATCATAAGAGTTATTTGATCATCAGCCTTTAATCAAGTCAAAACCCCAATGCACTAAAATGCACTTCTTACCCTCTCCATCAAGGACACCACAATATTTGCAAAACATGGAAAGGTAGGCACGAGAGGTTTCAAAGCTACCCGTGGCGCCGCAAATATTTGCAGATCAACCAGCTGCAAAGAAGCATTGCTAGTGTTAGAAAATAATATAAATCATATTCTGGAGTATTATCTAACAGCTTAAGTTTTTAGGTGAGATAATTTCTTAACATGATATCAGAGCTTTGTTGACCCAACGATCACAAGTTCGAATCTCACCACCTCATTCTATCTGATAAGAATCAAGCACAAGGTAGTATAGGCCTGTGTGCAAGTTTCAAGCCCAGAGAACAACTTAAGATTTTCGGTGAGATGGTTCCTTAACAAGTCTACTAGGAAGCGTGCATCTTCTTTATAAGCATTAAGTCAACTAACAACACTATAATTCTGAAAAAAGAAGAAGATTGTCTCTGAGCTGTTCTAACCTGAAATCGAAGTCTCGCAGACAGTAATTGTACCATCAAAACAATGTTGGGATTTCCAGCCCACTTAATTGCTGGTTCCATGACTAGATCCTTCTCATTAGTTTCGTAGACTTTGAGACCTGCAAAATTATAGCCCACCATGAAAAGTAAAAGAAGTTAGGGAACTTTGAAGGATCAGAAGTTCTGATGCAATTTTCTCCCACTTGACTGAACGTTCATTTCATTGCTTAGCTGAAGCTCACACACAAGATTCTTCACTTTTGGAACAAGAAAGCCATTCAACATGGCGGCACTCTAATTAATAAACATGATCGATCACATACAATATAAAAATGAAACAAGAGAAAACATTCTGAATGTTCCTACGTTGTTTAAATGAATTTATATATAGCAAGAGCTATTCTACTGGATTTTTTCGATCTTCAAAATTTACAGTTATCAATATCACAAGAACTATGAAGAACCTGCCTTGAATTATAGGAGGAAGAGTTCCAAGAGTTAGATGCTCAAACTCAATTGCTTTTATCTTATACTTCCCAACATACTCTGCAAACATAGGTTGTGTTGTACGTCTTATCATTGCACAAATTGCCTGCACGTAACAGTGAACTCAAAACTCTGAAAATACTTCAACAGGATAAAGGCTAGTTTAGTTACCAAATCACCTTGTCAAGGTAAGGCCACATATGCAAGAGAAACTTGTTCAGCCAGTCTACCTGTGGTAATCACATAAATACATTCAACACAGTGACACATTTGAGATACTATTTAACTCAGAAACAGTAATAAATACACGAAAAACAGTGTTTTAACTCATGAATTGGCCTCACTGATGTACAGTACTCACTCGTTCATAATCAGGGCATTTAACCCATAACGGGATTTCTGGTAGAATATCCAGCAAAGCATCTGTGTCTAGCTCATGAAGGTGCCTGACCGCTGGATCCTGCATTAGATAGCCCAATATTAAAATGTGCTGCCTTAAAATCAACAGAAACAAATGCAATCAAAGGAAACCTTAGGGTGTTTCTTGCAAGTGAGCCACATTAAAATGTGTTTTTTTTTTAAACAAATTTATGAATTGTAACATAATTTCATCCCCCTTGAGTGGTTTGAGTGGAAACATCAACTAAAAAAGCAGCAACAACAAATAAGGTGGTCTATGTTTAGATTGAAAAAGAACAGAAAACCAATCTCAAATAATAAATAATAACAGAGGAGTTAATCAAAGTATGCAGACCACAATATAAGTAAGCAGTCATATTCAACTTAAATGTATACCTAATTAACCAACAGCAAAATGCAAGCAATCATCGGTATAATATGTTAATAACAAAGAAAGAGGAAATAATATATTCTCAAGAATCTCAACTATTCCAGAAGAGTTGGTAAGAAAACAATAATAAAAAAAAAAACATCATTTCATCTTTCATAGTAAGAGCCCCACCAAAAAAAATCACAATTCAATCCACAAATAATTTTGCTTTCACCTTTCCAATAATATCCCACAATCTGCAAAGTCCCAGTAAAATCCCAATTCTTCTCCAATTTAATATCAAGTAGCATTACTTCATTGAACATCCTATGTAACTTTGTGCTAGAGAACATAACACCGCATTCAAGAACTGGAATTCATAAAAAAGTGCAATCACAGAACATTAAGAAACTTCTTCACGTAAGGAAATGCAACTGCTCCACGCTAATCTTAACCAAACAAGAGAAACTTTCAGATGACAAAGCAGACATAATCAATCAGAGTAATACAATGATCAAACAAAGAACATTAATTAATTACTTTAACAACATCAATGATGAAACAAGAAAAGCAAACTAACATATATATATATATATATATATATACAACGGTAATGATTAATTACCTTAACATCTCCAGGCTTAGAATAAACGAAAAGAAAGAAACCAATCAAGAGACCAAACGGAAGGCCAATTCCAAAACCAAGAAGTTCCAAAAACGTATTCAAGAATCCCATCTCTCTCTCTCGACAAAAACCAACAACATAGACAACACTAAATACTTATCAGGGAGTGATCACTTGGGGGAGAAAATCAAAGGAAAGATAGTGTTTGCTGGGAAAGGTAACGACTGCATGAGGAGAGAGAGAGAGCAATAGAGTAAATGAAAAGCGCCAAGTAATTCGATAATGTACAACAAAAGAAAGACACGTTATCGCCAGCTATTTATTGATCTGATTTGCTTCCGAATTCAAAATATAATACAAACAAACTCTAAACTAAACTCCGCGTGTCCTTCTCTCATCTCGTGAATTAGTGCCTGAGCATATTTTTTTCAACAATTTCCTGAGTTTCCTTTGAATTACTTTTCTATCCTTTTTTGTCAAACACTTGGTTGGAAAAATATATATGTGCTCTAGTCAATAAAAAAAAAATTATTTTTTGAACGAGTCCACTTGAATAATTATTACCTTTTTTATATTTATACTCTATTTTTTTTTTATTTGAATGGACATTATAATTCAAATTTAAATCTGACCTCATTAAGATGAGAATATAAATGATGAAGTTTTTAAGTAAAAAACGATTAAAAAAATTACAAACCCATATTCCAAAACATGGTCTTGATTAAAAGATAAATTCTGAGTAATTAAAAAAATATTTTGAAAATCATGGGAATATTAACAGTTTTTAAGAGATTGGTATGAAAAATACTTGAAATGCAGGGACTAGAATGACTCTCTAAACTTTTGCGGGGGGCATGGCTGACGAGTCTTCCCTGCAATCTTACAAATATTTAAAAAGAAAAGGGGAAAAAAAAGAGAAAATTTACATGAATTTAGTAATATTGCATCTAATTATAACTATAATTGCATAAACTTTAGGAGTTACGAGCACTTGAATTTGTGCATAATTTGAAGCCATTAATTAGGCCTTTGAATACAGATAATAAATAGCATTAACTCCAATGTTTTGATTATAACTATAACTACAATTAAACCTCTATATATCAATAACTTTAGATAATGAATAAGAATGTTATCTAATTAAAATTATTGATTTATAAATCAAGGTTATATTAGATCCTTTTGCATGACGTGATGACCAAGCAAGGAGAAACTAAACCTTGATGGAATAGTCGCGTTTTCATCAAAATGGGTTGAGAAGAAGATAAAGCCTGGCCTATCTCTGAAAATTCAAGACATGCTTTTTCTTTTCCATTTTTCTTTCATGGAGGCAAATAATGACAAGAAGGAGAGGAAGAAGAAGAGTAAGAGAGGTTGATCTGGGAGCTAGGAAACGTCGACGTAGAAGGACTGTAAGGACCAAGAAAAATCAACAGTGTTTTATAGCTATATATACTTTATTCTTGAACACGATTCATTCGATGGGCACGTTATTTTTTGGGAAGACAAGAAAAAGCAAAAAAAGCAAAATCCTTAAAGTTGTCTTTATCATTTGTTGCCGTGATGTTTTCCGGAAGAAAGTTCGCGAGTGGCAAGTTGAGATGGCTTTGCAGCTGTTGGCCAACTTGTCTTGGAGTGCAGCGCTTGGAGTTTTTTTTTTATTATTATTTTTTTATTTTATTACATTTTTAAATAAAAAAATACTTTCAAAAATAATCTCTATCATATTCTCTCATACTGCAAATAATTAAGGACTGGACCAGCAATTAAGAATTTCTATATAATTGGAGCTCTTGTTTGGACTTTCACTGGTGTTTTTTGCATTTTAAAATTGTTTTTATTAAATGATTTTATTTTCTGCTCTAAATGATTTTTTTAATATTTTTAGATTATTTTGATGTGCTAATATTAAAAAAAATATATATCATTTTAATAATTTCTAATAAAAAACATTTTAAAAAAAATATTCACAATCACACTAGCAAACACCTTGAAGTAGTTAGGATTTAGGCATGCTGTCTTAGACTCTTAATGAATAATGGTCCTCACAGGCCCCGGTCAATTAGCTGAACTATAATTTTTCAATATCTCTAAAAACACACCCCTGGTTTTTTCTTTTATTTTTATATCTTATATTATAAATACTTGCAATTATAACTTAAACCATTACATTGTTTTTTCAAGAAAAAAAATGCATGATTTACACACAAAAAAATAACTAATATGATCTTATAAGGGAACGCTGGTTAATTTATAAAAATATATTTATGAAACTACAAATACTTTGATCTTATAAACTAATTTATCACATATCTTTGATCCAATTAAAAATACAATATCATAGGTAATTTTCCCCTTTGTTTTTAGAGAAAGAACCGGCCCAACCTCTTTCATAGTTTTGACAAAACTCAAATCCATGTATATTGCTGGACACTCCTAACCTTCTATGGCCCAAGAGCCCAAAAGTAGCTAAAGCCTTGACGGTCTCGTCAGTGTAGGGGGTTTTACTCTGCCAGTCTGGAAAGGATATTTATCAAATTTCATATGTAATTATTGAAAAATGGAGTTATTGAATTGTAAGACTCAATCAATTAAATATTTTCAATTAAATTGGTACATTTCTTTTATTTTATTAAATATAGCCATGTTTTTCTTCACATGCTGACATGTGATGATATGTGGATGAGCTTTTTCAAATCGATGATGCTGAGTCAGCCAACCATATTTGCGTAGAAAAAAACCATTTGCACTTGCACGTGTGCTATAGCATTATGCGTTAACGATGACTGAGCTCTTTAATGAATGTAAACGATACAACCATTCTAGTAGGAATAATTATTAAAATTTAATATATTTGTTAATTTTAGGATTCATATAATTAATTGAATTGTATATAAATTCATCTGAATATTCATATTAATAAATAATAAAAAAAAAGATCATGTAATCAATGACAACTGCTTCGATATATATGCCCGATTTATTGTGGTCCAAAATCAAGGGGCTTCAATACATCCACGTAACAAGCTTATAAATCACCAAACAAGCTATTAATTTATAGTGTTTGAAAAGTTTTTTGTAAAATACCTTTTTATTTTAGATTGATTTTTTAATATGCTTTTAATATGCTGTTCATGTTAGAAATAAATTTTAATATATTTTCAAATAAAAAAACAATAATTACTACCATCCTAAACAATCGCAGCATCTAATTGAGTTGGGTAGTTGCCTGCTGCCTATCATATGGCTGGAAAAGCCTCTCGTGTGGTGCTCAACATGGACATGTAATAGATCATCTTATTTTTTAGAAAAAAAACAGTCAACGGTAACTTGGGTCACACATCAATCCGAGTTTTGTTCAGGTTATAAGTTTTTTTTTTTTTTGAAATATGGTATAAACCCTTCTGGTAAAATATTTGATTGTCGACGTACGGTTCTCCGGTCATCTTCCTTGTTAAAAAAATGAACATAACCAGATTCTTTGTTCAGACCAGAGAGTTGCACCTCTGTTTCCGGCTGTGCTGGACAGTCCCCTTCTTTCTTGGTCCTGTCGTCTGCTCCGATTCCTGTTTGCAATTTCAAAAAGGGATATATTAAGTAAATTAGGGTTTGTTTTTATTCCAAATTAAGGGTTGTGGCCTGATTTTAATATGAACGGCACCACCACGTACTTTTCATCCGGCCACACCAACCACCTTCACTTCCGATCATTTCTCTATCCACTATTGAAAAGAAAATAAAAACTATTGAAATCTTATATAGTGGTTTATTTTAGGACTCGTAGAATTAGTCTAGGTGCGTGCAAATTTAATCCGGACATCTATATTAATAAAAAAAATGATAAATTATATTCTAGTCCCGTGGTTGAAACGGTTATACCACAACTCTCTTTTTTTTTTTTTTTTCCAATATCAATGCTGGAGTTTCAGGAAATCTCAATCTGACCCTGGTTTAAATGGTTAAAAAAACTAACAAGTTCTAATCATCATCATCATAATTATTATCAGTTTTATTTAATAGTTTTTCTCTTATCTTCTTAGTCTAAATTCTTCATGACAATATCCATAAAAAATCTCTAAAGGAAATAATATGGTTCAAGAATTTCGCTCGTTAATTATCAGGTACTCCTAATGGTTAAAACACATTGAAACTCTTTGAAAACCACGATTACTCATGGAAACTTCGGGCTATAGGAGATGAAGTGAGCGTATCTGAATCTTTGAGGACTAAAATATAGTTTGCCCAGAAATAAGCTCGACTAATGTCTATTAGAGAATTATATAAATCATAATATGAGGTCTCACTTACAAGCTTAAGCTTTTAGGTGAGATGGTTCCTTAACAATGTCATCTTGACTCTCTCAACAGCCATATATATATATATACGTAGCTTATCCAGAAGTTTGCATGGCAATTAGTCAAGCCTGTATCTCTCATGATTTTCTCACTGTCTTCATCGATCTACCCCCCCCCTGAATGAGAACCACAAGTGTGGTTGGTGGCGAGCAAGACCCCGTCAATCCACAACAACTCTTGGCTGCGATTTTCTTTTTTTACATTTTTTTAAAAGAAAATGCACTGAATCCTCCACTCTGCAGGTGGATCTTTTTTAATTGTTACAGGCTTCTGGATATCTACCAAGCCCTGATCACGTAAAAGAAATAAAAAAAGAAACCTTCATTTTTCCAGACGTTGCTTTTTCGGTCAATATTGTCAGCAAACATAAGTGATGCAAATTTGGATTAAGCATGTAAATACTGTACCCGGAATTTTATTTTGTTTTATTTTATAGTGTTTTGTATATAGTATTGAAAAAAAAAACAATAAGGAAATAATAAACATGTCTCCATGTACTTCTTATTTTATAAATATATAAACTTATTCAAAAACAATTGTCGTGTCTATGCTAGTATATTTTATTTGTGTGAATTTCTCTTAAAATTAAAAACATGTTTTTTTTTCTTTCTCTTGTGTGTTTATCCATTACATTACAAAACACTAACTAAACTTTTTGATATTACGTATGATATCAAATTAAAGACTTTATTATGAGCAATCGCACATTAATTAACACCATAAAAAAATACACATTTTTTTTTATCTAGATCGAAAAATCCAGCATAAAACACATAATTGGTCTTAGGTGCAATATTTTCTGTCTGTTTGGGATTTTTGACGGCAGTACATCAAAATTATCTAAAACATCAAAAAAATAATTTAAAATCAAAAATCAAAATACAAATAATATCAGCTAGCATCATAAAATCAACATCAAAGTCAAATTAATTAGCGATCGATTTATATTGTTTCAGATAAATAAACTAACTTGGATCAGTAGGCATACTCAGGATATCAACAGAGTGGATGAGGAGGAAGGTGGGGCAAATAATAATGGCAGTATCCTACCAACCACGATCCAATTAAATTAGAATATTGGGGTTGGTGAGCAGGCTTTCCACTGTAACCAGCAATTGTGCTGGTGAGGACAAGAGGAATTTGCTCAAGCACAAGAAATGTAAGAACCCAACCTATCAAAACTCAACATAGTAAAAGCTAACCAGGAAACCCAGCTTCAAATAAGATGCCTTCAAGTGTCTGGATACGTTTTTCTTCATGGTTTTATTACTAAATTTGGCTAAACAAAGGTATTTTTATCTGAATTCTCATCTAGTTTGTGCTTAAAATTAACTGGTATAAAAGTTATATGATATTTTTTAAATGTTTTTATTTAATGATATAATAAACACCAATAAATATAAGTATCAAATAAACTTAAATAAATTACGAGATAAAAAAAAACATGTAGTTTATATATTTTGCGCGCAAGCAAGCAAGCTTGATGGCGACAATGACGATGGCTACACTGATGTGAATCCATGGATGCTAGCTGGATAAAGTTTTTTCTTCTCTCTATATTATTTTTTATGTTAGCTGGATCGTTTAAAATTCTACTGCGAAGTTTCAAAAATATTATTATATAAAAGAAATACCATACATTTAATTGCATTCTATAAGAAAACTTAGAGGGGCTGAGTAGGGTTTAGCAAAGGTGATTCTCTATTGCTCTGGTTTTCTTCTCAAAAGAGAAAGGGATGCGAGTAAACTTTAATTCGGAAGGCCACCTGTTCTCTTATGTTGATTTTCATATTGTTTTCTTTAAAAAAATATTAATTTGAAGAAAAACTAAAAAGAAAAACAAATATGCTCTAAATTTAGCTACGAAGTCCATTATTCAGTCTGTTTTAACGCCCAATTAAGCAATATAATTAATATAAAAAAAAAGAAATACCTAACGCCCCACGTGTCACGATCCCACCCATTGAATCTCATGATGATCCAACGCCCACCCACACTTTTCAACTAACACTTCGGCCAGCCCACCCCCATCCTTCTCTATTTAAAGCACCCGGATTTAGGAGAACAAACTCATGATTTTTGGGTAACTTGAAAACTCCTGCATACATTCACTGCAACTTCAATTTTGTTTACTATACAACCCTCGTAAGAAAACTTCCACCAAATTAAACTTACACGTAACCATTTTCTCTCTCATTTTCTCTTTGATCATACCAAACCGATCCATAAACCCTTTTCTTTTCCATTTTGGCATAGAAGATCATCACTTTACAGGGAAAAAAAATGGAATTCTGTCAAGATTCACGCAATGGCAATGGTTCGCTAGGGTTTAACACAAATGACCCTTTGAACTGGGGCAAGGCGGCAGAATCTTTAAAAGGAAGCCACCTAGATGAGGTGAAGCGAATGATCGAGGAGTACAGGAAACCTGTGGTCAAGTTAGGAGGTGAGACCCTGACCATAGGCCAAGTAGCTGCAATCGCTAGCCGTGACGTTGGTGTCAAGGTAGAGCTGTCAGAGGAGGCTCGAGCCGGTGTCCAAGCCAGCAGTGACTGGGTCATGGACAGTATGAATAAGGGCACAGACAGTTATGGCGTGACTACTGGTTTTGGTGCAAACTCACATAGAAGAACCAAGCAAGGTGGAGAGCTTCAAAAGGAGCTTATAAGGTAATTACCTTTTTCATTATTTCATCACGTATGTTTTTTTTTTGTCATCATACTGTTAATTTGTTACTTTAAATAGGGGATTGTTGGCTTGTTAGTATTGATATTTCCCAGGAAAAAAACAACTAATGTCTTGTTAGAGACAAAAAAGAAGAAGAAGGAACACGATCGTTCCTGTTTTAGTTGCTTCCACGTTTGACAACATATGCGTAATCAGCAGTTGAATCATTAATTACATAGACAAATGGATCTAATCATGTAACAAACATCTTCTTAACAATTAATGATTACTTTCTTTTTTTAGTTCTTTCAAAAGAATGGAAGCGAAGGGTTCTTCAAGTTATTTTCAGTTTTGGATCATCACTGGCAAAAATTTCAAAGAACATGATCTACATTGTGTGTATATTTTCAACTTGACTTGACTCGTGCTGTATTATTTAACCATCAAATAAAAAATATTCAAAGAGTTTTGTCAAGTATCCCGGATGATAAACATCTTTATTACTTCTAATATACTTCGTTAATTAGGGTTTGCCGATATTAAGAAAGAGTGCAAGAAACTATCATAACATTTCTGCGTTACAAATAGCTCACCTGCACTTTCGCTGAGATTCTTAAATCCTAGTCCCAAATAAACTTGTCAACTGATTTATTTATTAATTTTGGTCAAGGTTGTTGCTAACGTGTTTTATGGGATTTTATCCCACTAGGTTCTTGAATGCTGGTATCTTTAGCAATGGCACGGAGTCTAGCCACACATTGCCTCACTCAGCAACCAGGGCAGCTATATTGGTTAGAATCAACACCCTGCTTCAAGGTTACTCAGGCATAAGATTCGAAATATTGGAAGCTATGAGCAAGTTGCTCAACCACAATATTACCCCATGCTTGCCACTCAGAGGAACAATCACTGCCTCTGGTGACCTTGTCCCATTATCTTATATTGCCGGGCTCTTGACAGGCAGGCCCAATTCAAAGGCAACTGGACCCGATGGAGAGCCACTGGGCCCTGTTGAAGCCTTTGAACTAGCTGGGATTGATGGTGGCTTTTTTGAGCTGCATCCAAAGGAGGGTTTTGCACTAGTAAATAGTACTGCTGTGGGTTCTGGTCTAGCTTCAATTGTGCTTTTTGAGGCTAATGTGCTAGCAATCCTATCAGAAGTTTTGTCAGCAGTTTTTGCTGAAGTTATGCAAGGAAAACCTGAGTTTACTGATCACTTGACACATAAATTAAAGCATCATCCTGGCCAAATTGAAGCTGCAGCTATCATGGAACATATTTTAGATGGCAGCTCCTATGTTAAAGCAGCTCAAAAGTTACATGAAACCGATCCACTACAGAAACCCAAACAAGACCGATATGCTCTTCGAACATCTCCACAATGGCTAGGTCCTCTGATTGAAGTGATTAGAACTTCAACAAAAATGATTGAACGAGAAATCAACTCTGTCAATGATAATCCATTGATTGACGTGTCAAGGAATAAGACTATAAATGGAGGGAATTTTCAGGGGACCCCTATTGGTGTTTCAATGGACAACACTCGTTTGGCCATTGCTTCAATTGGCAAACTCATGTTTGCACAGTTCTCTGAACTTGTTAATGATTTTTACAACAACGGATTGCCTTCAAACCTCACTGGTGGCCGCAATCCAAGCTTGGATTACGGGTTCAAAGGTGCTGAAATTGCCATGGCATCTTACTGTTCAGAGCTCCAATTCCTTGCCAATCCTGTCACCAATCATGTCCAAAGTGCTGAGCAACACAACCAAGATGTCAACTCCTTAGGCTTGATTTCTTCAAGAAAAACAGCTGAAGCTGTCGACATATTGAAGCTCATGTCTACCACTTTCTTGGTTGGTCTATGCCAAGCCATTGACTTAAGGCATATAGAGGAGAACCTGAAGAACACGGTCAAGAACACTGTCAACCATGTTGCCAAGAGAGTCTTGACAATGGGCTTCAATGGAGAGCTTCACCCTTATAGATTATGTGAAAAAGACTTGCTTGAGGTTGTTGACAGAGAATATGTATTTGCCTACATCGACGATCCTTGCAGTGCAACCTATCCATTAATGCAAAAGCTAAGACAAGTACTAGTCGAGCATGCCTTGGTGAATGGCGAGAAGGAAAAGAATTCAACCACTTCGATTTTCCAAAAGATCGGATCTTTCAAGGAAGAACTGAAGACACTTTTACCTAAAGAAGTGGAGAGTGCCAGACTTGAAATCGAGAATGGAAATCCAGTTATACCAAACAGGATCAACGAATGCAGGTCATACCCCTTGTACAAGTTTGTGAGGAAAGAACTGGGAACTAGTTTGCTAACAGGTGAGAAGGTGAAATCGCCTGGTGAGGAGTTCGACAAGGTTTTCATAGCTATTTGTGCAGGGAAGCTAATTGATCCCTTGCTGGAATGCTTGAGGGAATGGAATGGTGCTCCTCTTCCTATTTGCTAAGTTATGGATGTCATGTGATAATCTTTCTTTTTTCCTGCCGAGGTTACTTGTCATTGTTGAATTGTTAGGCATTTATCAGTCAGTTGCAAATTAGCTATCAAATTAGTTTGTTACAAGTCAATTCTGATAGTTGCAGTTAGCTGCAAATGTTAGTACTCTGTTAGGGTTCTAACTATATCATGTTTAAATATCACTTGATGTGGCAGATCAATAATAAGAATAAGAACTTCACATACCGAGTTTCTTCTTCACATATGGTATCACAACCTGCTTATAGATTATAGCTAAGAAAGTGCACTTTTTTAGCTGAACTATAATTTCTCAATTTGATCTGTCAATCCTGCTTCTCTGTCTCTAAAAACACAACCCTGGTTTTTTCTTTTATTTCTATATCTTATATTATAAATATTTGCAATTATAACTTAAAACATTACATTGTATTTTTCAAGAAAAAAAATGCATGATTTACACACACAAAAATAACTCTAAGGAGACACTAGTTAATATATAAAGATATATTTATGAAAACTATAAGTTCTTTGATCTTATAAACTAATTTGTCACGTGTCTTTGATCCAATGTCATTAGTAATTTCCCCTTTGTTAATGATTTCTTGACGGTGCATGTTAGCAGTTAGACCACGATAATCTCAGTAGGAACTTATCTATGCATTATAAAATTTGAATAAATTGTAAAGTGCCCACCGCCACTAGACATTCGCTGATCCAGTATAAAACATAGATAAGCCCATCAAATAATTTAAAAATATTAAATCTAACCATCGATTCTATAAAACCAATTTATATATAAATGGTCGAAATAGTTTTTTAAAGTTTTTAAGATATATTAAAATAATATTTTTAAATTTTTTAATACCAGCCCATCAAATAATTTAAAAAAATTAAAAATATGTATTTTTAAAAATAAAATAAAAAAATTAAAAATAAAATAAAATATTAAAAAAAAAACATTTAAAACTAAAAAAATACACGTTTAGCATTGAAAAGCCAAACGGAAGTTGGTGACTGCACCGACACCTCACCAACAATGGGCTTATAGTTCATTGCTGTCCCTCTGTTTGTTGTTAAGTTATCTTCTGTCCTCTCATTACTTTTGTATTTCAATACCATCCTTTTTATTCTGTGTTCGGGATTTAATACGAGAAACGTCTATTTCCCACTCTCAAAGGTTGGTTCAAAAGGTAAGAAAAACACTCATTTTGGCTGATTTATTGATTTGATTTCTAGTTTAATCATCGAATATTTTAAATTTTATTTATAATCAATTTATATATACTTTCATTTCATTTACTAAAAAAATTAATTCCCTTGAATTATCATAATAAACAAATTCCGATGGTGAAATATGATGCACTTCAAAGTATAGATTAAGGACCAAAATAAATTAAAATTGATATAGAGGAGACTAAATACACAAGTAACCCAACACAACTTGCGATAAACCTACCACTGCTTCCCCATTTTTCCCAGTGCCCCGCTTCTTTCCACACGTAAGCTCTCTCCTCCATTTCTCTCTTTCGATCCCTTTCTCACCCTCACAAAAGAAATACGAAAATGGCGTCCGAGGGGATCTTGTTAGGCATGGGAAACCCACTCCTCGACATTTCTTCTGTTGTAGACGAAGATTTTTTGAAGAAGTAAGCTCTGTTTCTTTCAATACCTCTTTTACTGTGTATCTTGCTCTCATTGTTGCAGAAACCAAAACCTGAACTTTGCTTTATTTGATGTTGTTCTTCTAATGCTTCAATCTTTACAATTTGATACTCCTTGATCCGTGCTTGTTAGCCATTAATTAGTTTTTGTTATCTGATCGGAAATAGGAGGTAGATCTGAGCTGCTCTCAACGTTTTTTTTGGTTTGCAATAACAGATCTGATTTTGTTCTTTCATTGCATGGTTTACTCTCTCTGTTTTCTCTCTTCATGAAAAGTTTATCGTGATTGTTTGGTTACCGAGAAAATCTTAATGTTTGATGTCTTAAACGAATTTCTAAAATGTGAGAATTGAGCTCGATTGTTTTTTGTAAATCATTGTTTTCTACAGCTTTGATCATATTTTATTCGTTTCAGATTTAAGTACTATGTGGTTTAGTTGGGGAATGTAAATAGCTTTCTTCCGTTGTTGATTTTCGTTAATTTGACTTCTTTGATAGATACGACATCAAGCTGAACAATGCTATCCTCGCCGAAGACAAGCACTTGCCTATGTGAGTTATTTTTAGATTTATGCATTTTCCTACACGTGTTACCATCTTCAGGCGTTCTAAACACTGTACTGATGCTTATTGTTTTTATGGATATGTGAAGGTACGAGGAAATGGCTAGCAAGGGCAATGTAGAATACATTGCTGGAGGTGATCTCAGAATTTCTGAATTTAATGATGTCATTTTTAAATTTTAATATTTTCAGTTTATGAATAATATTATTTTATCATGCCTGTCAACTAATGAGTATCGTTTTTTCTGTTATGTTCAGGTGCTACTCAAAATTCAATCAGAGTTGCACAGGTTTGTTGTAATAGATATGACTGCATACATTTTTGTAGTTATGCTTCTGTTGTACGTGGCTAATTTGTTCTTACTCCTCTTGACTTTTGTTTATTGCAGTGGATGCTCCAAATTCCTGGCGCAACCAGCTACATGGGCTCCATTGGGAAGGACAAATTTGGAGAGGAGATGAAGAAAAACTCAACTGACGCTGGTGTTAATGTAAATTTCTCTGCATCTTTTGTTTCCCGCTTAGGTTGACTGTACTGTCAAGGAGATTTAATTAGGATGTGAAATCAGGTTCATTATTATGAGGACGAGGCTGCTCCAACTGGAACATGTGCTGTTTGTGTTGTTGGTGGTGAGAGGTCAGTTTTACCTGATGGCCTTCTGGTTGACGTTTGAGTAAAAATTTTGTGCATCTGTTGGCTATTTTGTCCTTTCTCAATACATTGCTGCTGACTGACTTGGATATTGCCCTTGTTTCAAAAATTTCAGAATTGTGCTGTTTATAACTGGTATTATCTTTTATGGATATGTTGCATTGTATTATTGAAAGATTATAATATTAACGATCAAAATTAACAATTAACAAAAGAAACTAAAAGTGCATGGTGTTTTACTCTAGTGACGTGGACTGGACACTGTGTTATATTGTCCATCATAGACCAAGTAACATCATTTAGGGTGTTTTTGGTGCTAAACAATGTTGTTTTGTAAAAAAAAATCAAGTGTTTTTTTTTGGTAATATATGTTCACTTTAGTCTTTGGTTTTCAAGGTTTGGATGACTGGTCCTTGAATTTCATTTGTCTTCAACTTTGGTCCCTGAATGGGAAAGAGGAGAGAGAAACGGCAGAAGATAGGTAGGAGTGAAATTTTCGTTCAGCCTCATTCTGACCACAAAAACCTGTGACATTGATTTCTATGGTTTGCCTTGGAGTGAGGAGTTTATTAATGGTGATTATAGGCACAAAAATAATCGGGTTATTTTGGTTGATTAAATGAGTTTTGAGGTTGAAAATGAGTGTTGAGGAGTTTTTGGGATGATTTTGAGATAGTTTAGGTGAAAAATGGAGTGACCTGACTGCAAATTGTTGCTGAAAAAATAGGATTTTTTATTAAATATTCTTTTGCAATTGGTGTATGGATGGGATTCTTTTATTAAATCCCAGGGTGTTTTTTTTTAAATATTTATCTGCTATAGAAATAATTCGTCACTCCAATTTTTATAGAGATCCCGTGCTGTTAGTTAGGTGCTAGTTGTGATTTTCTGCCTATTGACTTTCCCTTCATCACGGATACCATTTTTTCTAGCACAGATCAACATTCTGTCCAGTTTCATTCTACATGCTGAGTGTATGTGTTGTATGCCTGTTGGAGTTAGTAGCATTTGTGCCAAGGGAGGGGTTATTAGCACTCCATAAAGTATTTAATGGCACACCTAGGTGGGCTGTCAATCACCCCTGTGCCAAATATTTTATTTTGGGGGATAAAAATCAGCCCTAATCTCGTTACAACATTTTATGTTGTAACAAAAGTAACTGCATGTTGGTGTGAACTTCGCAATCGAAACTATACATTTGTCATTTTTTTCTGGGGTTAAAAGCTAGGTGTTTGTTCAGGTCGCTCATTGCAAATTTGTCTGCTGCAAATTGTTACAAATCTGAGCACTTGAAGAGGCCAGAAAATTGGAAACTTGGTACCACCTCCATTTCTTTTTCTTTGCTTCTGCATTCAACACTTTGTTTAGTTTTTGGCCATATGTCATGTTTGGTCTCCCCTCTGCAACTTAATCCATTTTTTATTGAAACAGTTGAAAAGGCAAAATATTTCTACATTGCTGGCTTTTTCCTTACCGTGTCTCCTGAATCTATTATGCTTGTTGCTGAACACGCAGCTGCAAACAACAAGGTAAAACTTGTGCAGTTATATCCCTCTTGTGTAATCATTGCTTTTCTCAGTCCAGTCATCTGAGACATGCACGTGCAGGTCTTCATGATGAACCTTTCTGCTCCATTTATCTGTGAGTTCTTCAAGGATGTGCAAGAGAATGCTCTACCGTAAGTTTTCCATCCTCTGTTTTGTTCATGATGTATGTCAATGGTTCAAAACTTATTCACCTTCTGTCTACAGTTATATGGACTATGTCTTTGGGAATGAGACCGAAGCCAGAACCTTCGCAAGGGTTCGTGGATGGGAGGTAATTGTTTTGTGCATTCCAGTCAATCAGAAAACCAAATTCAGTTACACCATGCAATTTACCTCACTGGATTTTTCTTGTTTATCAGACTGAGAATGTTGAGGAGATTGCACTGAAGATTTCTCAGTCGCATAAGGCATCAGGGGCACACAAGAGGATTACTGTTATTACTCAAGGTGCAGATCCTGTTGTAGTTGCCGAGGATGGGAAGGTGAGATTATTCCCTGTGATATTGTTACCTAAGGAGAAGCTGGTTGATACAAATGGAGCAGGTACGCTCTTCTCTTCCATCCTTTTAGTCTGTCCGATGTTTGGAGCTGCGTAGAGATCTTTAAGATATATCCTGAAATCTAGTGCTTTAAGCTGCTATTAGTTTCGGTATTCATACCTGGTGTCAGTCAGTATCTTCCCAATTTTGACTTCTCCCAGCAAATCTGAATAGCTTTTCTTCCGTGGCAGGTGATGCGTTCGTTGGTGGATTTCTGTCACAGCTGGTGCAAGAGAAGCCCATTGAAGTCTGTGTGAAAGCTGGTTGCTACGCAGCAAACGTGATTATCCAAAGGTCAGGCTGCTCATATCCAGAGAAGCCCGATTTCAATTAGGCTCATATCTCCCATCCGAGCCCTTTCCGCTGCCAGAGTTGCTTTTTCTGTACGTTCTCCTAAACATAACTGTAGCGGCTTCCATTATTCGCTCCTGAACCCATCTATTTTGGTAGAGGAGTTTTTTTTTCCAAGTCATCAATGCTGCATTGCTTGGCTTAAACCTCCAAGCTATTTCTCTCTTTCATAATGAAAAATGGTGAACCAGGTTTGGTTCAGATGAGTCTGTAAGATTCGGCCATTTGCGCTATTTATATAAACCTAGCTAATCACTGGGTATCTTATTTCTTCGTGCTACCCTCTTGGTAATTCTGAACCGTACACCTTAGGAAATTATCAAAGAAAATCAGAGTCAACCATTATACAATATATCTCTTTATTTTCTGTATACACGGAGTAAAAGTGGATTACGTGCGAGGGCAACCAAGAACATCATGAAATGGAAAATTAAAAGAGAAACAGATGTCTACTTGATGATCCTTGTAGGTTTGGATTCTCTATAAGTTCCATTCCTAGTCGATATCAAACAACAATTAAAGGGAAATATTTTATCAAATAATTAGGGTGGAATATGATATAAAATAAAACTATAGGGAAATATTATAAAGCTCGTTTTGGGTTTGTGATTTATACTCACTTAATCAAATCGAATTTCAAAAGAATCTGTTAAAATAGGGAATAGAAAGAATGGAAAGAGATTAAGAGAATAAGAAGCGTTTGCGAGTGTCAAAGCGAGAGAGGAAAAAAAATAAGGAGACAGAAAAATTATTACTTATATTGAGGACTTGAGTCACGTACATTGTGGTATACATGTGTAGTCGGGCTGAGCAAGTTTTAAAAATAACAGCCAACACCCAATTCATAATATCTATTTATTAGTATTTTTAGCCACTGTCACCTATAATATATATTCATATTATTCAACTTTGATTAGTTAAGTCGAATAATATAAATATAAATACTACAAATACGCTAATATTTTTAAACAATCTTAGACTCGTGTGTTTTCTTTGTTGAAGCATGGGATGGGCTTCAATTAATGAGGCTACCGCAATAGTTTTTAATTAGCCTTTTGTTTTTTTACTCATTTTTCTTGATTTTTTTTAATCTTTAATGTAGAGTTTTTATTGAATTTTATTATTTAATATTGAGTTAATTATAAATATATATTTTTTATCATATAATAAAATAAATCTAACTCAGTGAAACTCATAACCTAGATTAAAAGTTTTATAAGTTGACTAGGGTAAATTTAACTCTCTGTTTTTCATCTCTTTGGACCTACTAGTAAACAAAATTATATTAGAATAACTCACGTTATGTTATTTAATTTAAAAAAATTAAGCTAGACAAAAAGTCAGGCTAAGATTTTTTTCAAATTTATAATATCATACCAAATTCAATAATAATAACAAAGTTTTTTTTTCCAACATTCTATAAAATAGGTTCTTACATTACATCCCAGAAACTTCTAGTGGAACCTACACTAATGTAGCGGCAATAAACCAGTAATTGCTAAATAGCGAACTTTTGATTAGTGGGCTCCGCACGAGAACTTGGGTGAGAAGACGAGGAGGCAAGAAAACTTTGGTGAGAAGACGAGGCAAGAAGCAATCTGTCTCTGTAAAGTTGGGGTGTGAATTTGACAGCATCCTTACACTACTAGCAGCAGCATTTGTTTCTAGTCGATATTAAACTTTGGGATTCCAATGAAAATGAAAGATTTAATAATTAAAAAAACAAAATCCTTACATTTCTAGTTATTAAATCTAGTCTTTTTGGGTTGATTTGAAAATTTTATGATTTCATCATAGTTGAATTTTAATTTAACAAAGTATATTTTATGGACTCGGGTAAGGGAATAAAATCTTGGTTGTCGTGGACTCTTACAAGAAATATATGTTATGACTCGAACTCGAGACCTGCTGTGTGGATCATAAGGCCTCTGGACGTCACCTCATTTTGATTGAGAAAAAGCTGCAGGGCTATTGAGACACGTTCCGCACTCACCCTAGTCAAGATTCCATCGGGTGACAGAAAGTATTTTAGTAATCATACTACGCCTCTTAGAGACTAAAGTTTTTAATTAAAAAAATATATTAACAACCCAAAACTTGTAATTTAGATCTCAAATGGGTTTCAATTCAAGTTTAATTTAAATATAAAAAACATTGATTTGCTTAAACCTAGGTTCATCTACATTAATGATTTTTTAATATATAAAATAAAAAATTATCATTTTAATAAAAAATTACTCGAGTTTGATATTGGCTAACACATTGAATTCATGACTTAATAACCCAAACTTTTTTTTTTTTCTGGGAAGATATCCAACCAGGTCTGAAAACTACACAAGTACTCAATGATCTGAAAAGGAAGAACATTACAAAATTACTGTCATCCTCTTTTTCTTTCTGTTTAAGTTCTAATTAATATTAACAAAACCGGATCAATTTAACAGTTCATATAAACCCTTATGAAGATTAATACATATTTTTTAATTTTTTAGTTAAAATATTCTAATCGTATCTCGAGTGGTAGAGAAACCGGGGGTCCAATGATTTGCACTATTGCTGTCAGTTTTGTTGAGGTAGAAGTTTTGGTTTTTTTATTGACATGAAATGTTTTGATTTTAAAGTATTTTAGTATGTTGTTTTTTGGATATATTGTTTATATATATATAATTAATTAATTATATGTATAAAAAAATAAAAAATTAAATAAATAAATAAATATAATTTTTAATTTTTATTTTTTTATAATAAATATTTTTTTAATTTTTATTGTTTTGATTTTAGTTCTTTATATATATATATATATATATATATATTGCGGGAAATGAAAAGCAATAAAGTCAAGTAAGGCGGGAGATGATTTTTTTTTCTGTAGTCGAAACAGTACAAAAGAAGTAATACCGGTACATTTTGGCCGGTATTTGACCGAAAAATCCAAAACGAGCTGAAATTTAAACTGAAATAAAAACGATACCGTTTTATCTTATTTTTTTAACTAGTATAAAATGTTTCAGCTGAAACGAAATGAAATCAACTACTATGATTTGAACACGAGTTTTTTGAACTGGCTATTTGATTTTTTTTTTTATTATTATTATGTTAATCATGGATTGTTTTTGTATTATATTGTATACATCAACTCAACCCATTAAAATTCATAATCCATGAGCTTTGCAAGTTGATTAAGGTTAACATAGTAATTTTATATTTTGGACTTGCATAATAACAATAATGATAAAAATAATATCTAAGATAACTTCCACATAATTTAATTTAAAATTTAGACTAAACAAATAATCAGGTTATTTTCTCTAAAATTTAAACGATCAATAATTAAAAAAAATCAACATTCTATATATTATTTTCTTACATTGCAAAAAAATTAAGTCTAAACCTAAACTAGTAATTGCTGAATAGCACTCTGTTGATTGCTGTGCTCCGCAAGAAAACTTTGAAGAGAAGACAAAACTAGAAGTGATCCGCAGAGTTGGGGTGTGAATTTGACAGCATCTTTACAACACAAGCAGCAGCAGTTGTAACATTTGGTTTTTTTTTTATCCATATATTATCCAAAAATAATTTGCACAGCTAAGGCAGGAATCTTGTATTATCAAAGCATATTTAAGATTTAGTTTCTAAAAAACGTGGCGTGATGGAAAATAGTAGGTCTCGAGTTCGAACCAAAATATTTATTTTTTATAAGAATCTGGGACAACCGAATTTTACTCGTTAACCTGAATATACAAAATACACTTTACTGGAAATGAGTTTCCTCACATCCCAAAAACAAATATTAAAGATTTATATATGCAGGAAGCCATGAGGCCCAGATTGCAGAAGAGATAGGGTTAAATAAGTAATAACAGTAACATCAACTTCGGTGTTTTTCCTGTTTTAACCTGTGACTCTAACTGGGTGATACTTTCCTCTTCTATCATGCAAACCCTACGCGTTTTTTTTTTCCTTTTCCGTTAAAGTTATTTAGTTTAAATTCGTTACTTTGCCCCCAAGTAGGATTCTAACTTTAAGAAGAACTGTTCTCATCATACTCAGAGACTAGCATTCACATCCTGTTTTTCTTTGACAACAGCTTTGCTTTCTCCTATTTAAGTCCTGCCTGCTCTCAATCCCCCCTACAACTTCAGAACCAGAATTTTAGCTCCCAAGCGCCTTCTTCTTTCCATGGAGTCTTGTGATCTTAGCTCAGACATTATCTATGAGATTCTGACACGCTCATCCATGGAAACTGTAGGAAGATGCAGGCTTCTTTCGAAGGAATGCAACAGCATCACATATGACTCTGTTTTCAGCGAACTTCATCGCCAAAGAACAGACACAATGTCTGGATATTTCATGCAAAGCATGCTGAGCAGCAGATTTTATTCTTCGTTTGTGTCCATGGATGATTGGAGATCCTATCCTAAACTGTCCCTCAATTTCTTGCCTGACAGAGTGGAGATTCAGGCATCGACAAACCAAGGTATTCTGCTTTGTCTAACAATTCATCTACGATATTATGTGTGCAAGCCTACTACCCAACAATGGCAAAAAATCCCGAATCCAAAGACCCGATACCACACTTTAGCTACTGGCATGATTGTGACAGGATCAAACCCTCTGCATTACAAGATTGTCAGGTTTTCGCAGCCCAGATTTCGGTGTCACGATAAGGAATTCTATCGATATTACCGGGTTAGATGTGAGTTGTTCGACTCAAAGACATGGATGTGGAGGCAGCTGGATGAAGTTAAGTTGCCAAATCACGGGTCATTTTCTCGCAAGCCTGCTGTGTCTGTATCCGGCTCGCTTCACTGGCTTACATATGTAGAAAACAACATATTTGCGTTTCATGTAAACAAAGAAAGCTACAGCATGTTTTCAATACCTCTATCAGATTCTGAGGATGACAAGGGCAAGGACATTGAACTTGTCGAATACATGGGAAAACTTGCCATAACTTGCATCGGCAAAGATAAGAGTTACATGGAATTGTGGGTCATGGAGAATTATGGGAAAATAGAATGGAACAAGAGGTATAAAATAAACCTCGAAGCTTTCAGAAAGGAACCCTACACCAGGCCTGTTGCCTTCTACAATGCTGACATTGTGGTAATGAAAGAACTTGATCATCGGGTGACGTTCTTCAACTTCAAGAATGGAAGTACTGATAGGCTGTCATTAGAGAACGAATTAAATCATGGATGTTTCCGATTTCAATCAGATTTTGAGCCGAGTGATTTGACGGGTGGATCTGCATTGAAACATCCGCAAGGTGAAAGAAGAAGAAGTAAATCAAAGAGAACGAAGTCCCTAATATTGTAGCCTTCAGTTTTTTCTGTTTCGTTTTAGATTTCTAGATACTCAGATTATTGTAGTCGAAGATTAATATTGACAGTGGATTTACATTGTTTTTCTATTCAATCTTGTTTAAGTTCTTGTTTAATTCTTTGCATTTGATTTATGCTTGATGATTAGTACTGTTAAAAAAAGAGGATCAACAAATTTCTACAAGGATTGAAGAACTCAGCAAAGAAAAATAGTGGGGCTAGGCTCTGACTCTAAAACAGTTGACATGCAATTACAGTGTCTGCTCAATAATGTACAATTAAGCTGCCCTTCTCTTGTTCTTTCTTCTCTCAGCCAAAATTGCTGAACTAGATAAAAACATTGCATCTCAGAAACATAACCAATACTTATGATCCTGTTGAGAGTTTACACAGTGTAGAATGCTACTGAACATGTTCTCAAACCTCCTCAGTGCGATCAAGCAATGCCTTGAAGAGAGGATGCTGCAGTAAAAGTAACCTTGATCACATATTTTTTGCAGTCTTCACCTACAGAAACTGCTGCATGAAATTTTGGAACATCTTTTGGTATGAAGTACTCACCCTCAGGCAAAAGAGACCAGCTTTTCCGACTTTGAAAATAGTTACAAGTTGCATGTTTCAGAAACCTGTTCATACCAATATTGAGGCGCTTGCAGATTCAATGTATGAGAAACCTGCCCTTCTTTACCATCTTTGGTACCATGATCCTATGATAAAGAGAGAGGGATATAAAGAGGGAGAGGGTATGGGAAAACATGGAATTGGATGTGTGGTTTTTATACTTGTCTAACGGTGTTGAAATTGACAAATTTCATATTTTGCCCATCTTTTTTTGACGCACCTTTTGTACTGGAGACTTCAGTCTGACAACTGGACTTTGCACCACAACCAGCAGGCACCACCATCTCTGTCTTTCACCATGGTTCTCTTTTCCCTTCTCTCCAAACCTTGCATTTCTCTCCTTACCTCCAAACCCTTTCCTGACAACAAAAACAACAAACTTTCACCAACTTCTTTCACTCTTTACAGTTCTCTCAAAACTAATGGAATTGCATTACACAAAAGTGGTCTAATCCCTTTTGCAGCCACTTTCCTTGTATTCTCGGACTACATGAAAAACTCAATCCTCCTTTCTGCATTAAGCCATGCAGGAGTAATATACATTATGACTCTATTGGTCCCGGGGAAGATGGCCCAATTCACCAGCCAGTCGAACAGCTTGCTGGACTTAGAGCAGTACCACGGCTTCTAGTTTTCAGACCAGCAGATGGAAATGAAACTGCTGGGGTGTACAGAGTGGCTATAGAAAATAGAGATGCTCCTAGGATCATTGCATTATCAAGGCAAAAGGTGGCAGCAAACTTAGAAGGAACATCAGCATACGAAGTTGAAAAGGGATGATACATTATAAGTGACAATTCTGGTAAGAGTTTGCCAGATATCATATTAATTAGTACTGGTTCTGAACCATGTCTTTGTGAAGAGAGTGCTAAGATGCTAAGGAAAGAAGGGAGGAAAGTGAGGCTTGTTTCCCCTGTTTTCTGACAGCTTTTCAACGGGCAGCCTAAGGAGTATATTGCAATTAAATGAGGAGTTCGTGAGGAAATAAGAATCATACATGGTAAAGTGAGCAGAATCCTGCCTTTAGATCGTTTTGCTGCTACTATCAGGTTGACTGCAGTTTTCTCAACAAGGGTGGGGACGTGGTATCTCTAAAAAAGTCAAAATATCTGAGAATGTCGCTGTTATCCCACATTTTCAGCTCTCCAAAATGTCAAGGGACCTTGAATTCTTCAGAAAATTGTAGCCTTCAAGGCTCATACATGCCTCAAACTTTCCCTTGTTTTACTCCAAACCACAAACATCAACCTGTGAAGAACACACATCTTTTCCCTGATAACCGCAGCTCTCTGGCCTCGTATAGGAAATGGCATCACCTATTTATAAACCTAATAGTGCATTCAAAATTTGCTGAGTCTCGAAAGAAAATGTCCATCAAGAAAATCATCGCCGCCTTCCTCATCTTGACATTTCTTGTCGTGGTATCTGCAGTCGATGATCCATTGACAACGTGCGTCAATAGCTGTCTTCCACAATGCATCGAAACTGCACCAGGTTCATTACGGCCTAAATGTAAGACAGCCTGCCTGCAATTTTGCACAGCTAAATGAGGCTCTGTTTCTGTGGATACCCGAAAGCAACTCGCAAGAATCAGAACAAGAAGTCTGCTAGTGTTTTTTTTCCAGGTTAAATTGCTGTAAATGTCCTGTAAGGTTGATAAATTGAGTTCGATGCAGCTCACTAGATCATTTAGCTAGCCAGCCAGCCTTCACCGGCTTCTTTCTTCTTCTTCTTTTCATATGCAAGGAAATGTTTTTGTGTGATCGGCTTATTTAGCACGCCATTATTAATCTCGTTTCTCTTCTGGGGTGCTTTCTCCGCATCAATGCGATTGATTTGGTTAATTACTGGCTCAGATGTTCAATATTTCTTTTTGGTTTTCTTGATGTGAGAAAAGCCTCGGAATTTTAGGACAGTGGCAATTGGTGAAGAGGGGAGCTTGAAAGGCGTTGTTGATTTGACCACCTGGTTTTAGAAGAATAAATAGATAAAATAAATAATTAAAAAATATTACAGCTCTTGTCATTACATCCGTTCATGTAAAATTAATTAATTTTGTTTCGTGTCGTGTTTGAAAACACATGAGAGTTTAAGGGGTAGAATTTATCCTTGAAATACTATTATATTATTTTATTGTAATAGCAGCGGAGTTCAATTGACAGATTGACTTGATGAGAAGTTTAGGCCTCGGAAAGGGAGAGGAACGCTTAAATGATGGGCCGGCCCTTTTTTTTTTTTTTTTATATAAAAAAATTAATTTCATAGAATTAACTAAAGCAATTTTATAAAATAAAACTCTAATATTATTTGTTTTGTTTATTTAAAAAAAATGATATTTTCTAAGACTTCATCTCTAACTTTTTTTAATGTATTAAAAAATTTTCGTATGATGCTTTTATATTGCATGAAGAAATATGCATTGTGAAGTAGACAAAATCTAATATAAAACATAGAAATTTCATTAACTTTATTTATTTATTTATTTTCCTAACATTCTCAATAATTTTCTCTTCGTACTCTTAAGTTATCTTTTTTTTTTTCACAGGTAGTTTAAAGATACTCAACACTCATTTGCACGGTGATATTTCATTTTTTTTATAAAAAAATATACACAAAATAATAATAATAATTTTTAATTTAGAATATCGAATAATATTCATACAATAACAATATATAATATGTGTATTACACTCGATGTTTTTTTTTTTAAAAAAATATTTTATTATTTTATTTAAAATAATAGTTTTTTAATTTATCTATTAAATAATATATCAATTGATTAATAAATGTTCATGATGCTAAGGATATTAATTTTAAACTTCTTACGTTCCAGATCACTATATAAACATTACAATGGTATCACCTCTATACACCTTAGATGTCCCTTTCTATATTTTATCACCGCCTGTTGCTAAATTGCGCTCTAAGGTACACAGCACACCCATATTTCGCGCTAAAAAATGGGCCCTCGTCTCAAATCGTCCAGTGAGCAGACGGAGCTTTACCCGTGCGCATTACCCCCCCGTGACACGTTGACAAACCCACACTTTAAAACGCTACATTGCGCCGGATTAGAAAATGCCCCTCTTAACCTGCACAAACCGCAATCCCTCCTTCCCTCCCACCCCCACCCCCTGCCACTCTCCCTCTCTAGCCTGGTGGTTTTAATTAGGGCAAAATCAAACGAAAGCCTCTTGCTTTTTACCAGGTTCTGTTTTTGTTTAGCATACATTTACGTTGCTTTTGCTTGTTTTGTTCTGGTTAATGTAGCTTAATTACAATGAAACGCTGAACCCACGCGACAACTTCACAAAGCTAGAATCTCTGAACTAGGGTTTTCAAAATACGGGCCTTCTAGCTCGAATGGAAGTGAAGACTCACATACTTGAGCATGATATGGTGTAGCAATGGTGATTTTGTTTTGCTGTTTTAATTGGTGTTAATAATTTGTTGAAATGGGTAACGTGGAAATACCCGAATGGTTAAAAGGGTTGCCTCTAGCACCTGAGTTTAGGCCAACTGATACTGAATTTGCAGACCCAATTGCTTACATATCGAAAATCGAGAAGGAAGCTAGTGCTTTTGGGATTTGCAAGATCATACCTCCATTGCCTAAACCTTCGAAAAGATATGTTTTTAGCAACCTGAATAAGGCGCTATCTAAGTGTCCGGAATTGGGAGATGATGTGGACTTGTCGAATGGTGGTTTAAGGTATAGTGGTAATAATGGGGAGGACAGGGCAGTGTTTACGACTAGGCAGCTGGAGTTAGGGCAAAGTGCGAAGAAAGCAAAAGGGGTGGATAAGGAGAATCCCCAATCAGGTGTTCATAAGCAAGTTTGGCAAAGTGGCGAGGTTTATACGCTGGAACAGTTCGAGTCTAAGTCTAAGGCTTTTGCGAAGAGTTTGTTGGGTATGATTAAGGAGGTTAATCCATTGGCTGTGGAGGCATTGTTTTGGAAGGCAGCTTCTGAGAAGCCTATCTATGTGGAATATGCAAATGACGTGCCCGGTTCAGGTTTTGGGGAACCAGAAGGTCACTTTCGATATTTTCGTAGACGGAGGAGGAAGAGGGCATCATATCAGTCTTATCGTCGGAGTAGAGAAAGCCCTGTTTGCAGGGAAAATGATATGGACGGTGTAAAGAATTCCCATGATGATGATGTTACTGTTAAGAATGAGCCAAGCATGTGTTTGAAGATGACACCTAGGTCATCTATGGCATCTGCAACTCCATCCGCAGAGGATAGTCTGAAGTCTTCTAAGCAAAAGAGTGTAGCTGCATCTAATGATAT
Source organism: Salix caprea (assembly GCA_964035475.1). Classification (NCBI taxonomy): domain Eukaryota; kingdom Viridiplantae; phylum Streptophyta; class Magnoliopsida; order Malpighiales; family Salicaceae; genus Salix; species Salix caprea. Next base: position 1,513,813 of record OZ037757.1, on the reverse strand, counting down.
GGAAGGTACTGCAGGATGGAAGCTTTCAAATAGCCCTTGGAATCTGCAAGTGATTGCTCGCTCACCTGGCTCACTTACACGTTTTATGCCAGATGATATCCCAGGTGTTACTTCTCCTATGGTCTATATTGGTATGCTGTTTAGTTGGTTTGCTTGGCATGTTGAGGATCATGAACTTCACAGCATGAATTTTCTACATATCGGTTCTCCAAAGACTTGGTATTCTGTCCCTGGAGATTATGTATTTGCTTTTGAGGAAGTTATACGCACAAAGGTTTATGGCGGCAATATTGATCGACTAGGTATGTATTGATTTCTGACATGTTATGTATTATGACTGATACAAATCCTTTGTCAGGACTTCCTTGAGATTATGCATTTTCTTATGAAGAAGTCCTCTTGAGGTTTTTATCTACTTGATCTCTCTTTCTACTTGGCCATTTTATTGCCAAAACCGTAGCAAATAAATGGACTTCTATAACAGTAGTTGTGTTGGAGATATATCTCATCAATGATTAGGTCCTGCTATTTTATGTCATTTTGCATGTTTATTTGCAATCAGAGATATTTCACTGCTAGAAACTTCTCCAATCTGTTAGTCCATCAATCTCTCAAATTTCCACCTATTGTTATCTAGGTCCAATGTAGCTTCTCCAATTGGTGTTGTGCTGCCTGGTTTCCTTTATAGCGTTAGACTAATCACGACTCTTAAGTTCATTGTTGTGGACTTCTAAACAATGGAAATAAATCTAACCCACAAAGAGGTATGTAATGTGAGTATGGTTCAAGCTGTTTATGCCAGATTGGACCTGCCAGACCTGTTAAGGCTAGCTGTCTAAATGTGTACCATAATTGATGATAAACGAGGCCCAAATCAGGTTGCAAAGAGTTTGTAATTAACTAATTTGTATTTTGCAGCTGCATTTTTATTTCCAGTTTTACAGTTAAACAAACTAAAAGCTGGCTGGTTCATTTGTATTTTCTCAGATTTGGCAAGTTCTAGTAACTATGGTGAAAGGCATATTTTTTAGTCTGGCAACTTGTATCAACTCTGTTATAATGAAATGGTTTGTTTGAATCTGCAATTGTTGGGCATTGTTTCTTATATGTATTCTTTGTAACTTAATTCTGATCTCTTTTTCTAGCTGCCCTGAGTCTGTTGGGTGAGAAGACAACCCTTCTGTCTCCTGAAGCAATTATTTCCTCAGGCATTCCTTGTTGTAGGTGGGTCATTCAATTATTTTTTTCATGAAAAAATAGATTTAGAGATAGTCTTGCTCCTGGAATCTGGTGGCTCAATTGACTGCAAGTGTTTTTGCTGTAGGTTAGTGCAGAATCCTGGTGAATTTGTTGTGACTTTTCCAAGGGCCTACCATGTAGGATTCAGCCATGGTATGCTTTATTACTGCACATCTTGCAGAACTTATGAATAATGTTATTGCTATCACATGATGCTAATTTCTGATTGATCTTAATTTGAAAAATACACACTTTTTATTAACACCTAACATAACCCACAGGTGCAGGGGCGCACACACAAAATTAATCAAGACATAGCTGTTTCTTGTTTCTCTTAGGCAATATGCTATTTTATGACTAGGCTGAAATGCTATTTTACCTTGTTTTATCCTCTCTTCCTTGAGATCTCTTTTCTTTTAATTATTTTTCATTGATTTTAATAGGTTTTAACTGTGGGGAAGCTGCCAATTTTGGAACTCCACAATGGCTTAAAGTGGCCAAGGAAGCTGCAGTCCGTAGAGCTGCCATGAACTATCTTCCCATGCTTTCTCATCAGCAGCTTCTATACCTGCTGACCATGTCCTTTGTTTCAAGGTCAGTGGATTATTGATTGTAGCTTTCTTGTGTGTTGCAGTTTATGAAACTTTCTCTATGAAGAATATTTGCTCATTCAGTTGAAATGGAAGCTTTTGGCCTGATGGAGCAAAGATGCTAGGTTAAAATTGATAATGATTGTTTTAGTTTTTTAATTGCTTTCGTGGCATGTCCTGTTAGGGTGATCAATAGAAAACTTTGATATCCACGTGGCTTGTTATAATTAATGTGTCCCTTATTGTATCTCATTTTTTTCACGGTCCATTTCAACAAGTTTTGTGTTTGTTTTGATTTTATTTGAAATCAGTTGTTTTTTCTCTAGACGTTCAGGGTATTAACTGACTTGCCTTTTTATCAATCATTCAACATGATTTTTCACGTACACTTGAATTATTTTTGTAAGATTTTGATATATCTGGCTAAATTCCATCTAGCTTACAAGCCCCATAACCGCAAATATTTTCCTGTCATGCAGTACTTTATGTTGTTATATTTGAAAAGTTTTTACAATGAACCCCCCCCCCCCCCCCCCCCACCCCCATATTTTTATAAAGTTATCATTTGGATGTTTAATATCGTTGATGGATTTCTTTTGATGCCAGAGTGCCAAGATCCTTACTACCAGGTGCTCGGAGTTCTCGTCTAAGAGATCGTCAGAGAGAAGAAAGAGAGCTGTCAGTAAAGAAGGCTTTTCTAGAAGACATGTTAAAGGAAAATGACGTTTTATCTGCTTTCCTTGAGAAAAAATCCACTTGTCATGTGGTGATATGGAATCCTGATTTGCTTCCTTGTGCAAGTAAAGAGTCTCAATTACCCAGCATAACTTCTACTATCACTACGTCATCAAATGAAAATGCTTCCCATAATCATTCCGACTTAAATACTAATAGTAATGAGAATGATCTGTTTAAGGAGATGAGCTTGTATATGGAAACTCTAAATGATTTATATATGGAAGATGATTTATCGTGTGATTTTCAAGTTGATTCGGGGACATTAGCATGTGTGGCATGTGGAATCCTTGGTTTTCCATTTATGTCCGTAATACAACCCTCGGAGAGAGCATTAATAGAACTTGCGCCTGGGGATTATCTTTTGGCTCAAGAAGAGCCAGGAGTTGCAAGAAGTGATAATGTTCAGCCCTCTTCAAACCCTCATACCTCTGTTAAAGGTTCCATTTCAGGTATTGAGTTTTTGTACTTTATCTTATTTGATACTTGTATATTATTTTCTGCTGCTTCATGTCTCTCTTTATTTTTCCTCCACAATTTCATTTTCATGCATTTGATAATTACTTCTCGCCTGATTTGGAATAGAGTACTAGCAATAACTTCTATGTAAAACATAAAATCTTATTGGAGCAAATGTACTCTTTTGTACAGCTGGGCCTCTTTGGTTGCTAAAGTTAATTAGTTTGTCCATTTTTCTGGCTCTGCAGATGAGCGTGCTCCTGTTAGTGATCCTTCTGTGTCTCTGAAGGATCTTCCAGTGCCAACAGGGTGGAACACTTCTCGCAAGTTTTCGAGACCTCGTATTTTCTGCCTGGAGCATGGTGTCCAAATTGAGGAGTTGTTACAGTCTAAAGGTGGAGCAAACATGCTTATAATTTGCCATTCAGGTGAGATGGGCAAACATTTTTTTCCTGTAGTCACTTGGTAAAATGAGATTTAACAGTACACATATGCATGATGTGCTGTCCTATTCATTCTCTTTGGTATTTGCTAACTGTTTGTCGAACTGCTCAATGATTATTTGTCAAATTTTATTTGTAGACTATCAAAAAATTAAAGCTCATGCATCTGCCATTGCGGAGGAAATTGAGAATCCTTTCAATTATAACGAGGTTCCTTTGGAAGCTGCATCCCAAGAGAATCTGAACTTGATAAATCTTGCAATCGATGATGAAGATCATCATGAATGTGGAGAAGATTGGACATCGAAACTGGGTATCAACTTACAGTATTGTGTAAAGATCAGAAAGAACTCTCCAACAAAGAAAGTTCAACATGCATTAGCATTGGGAGGATTATTCTCTGACAGAAGTCTCAGTTCAGATTTCTTAAACATCAAATGGCAATCTAGAAGATCTCGGTCAAGAATCAAGATAAATCAGTCTCTCAATTGCAAACCATGCAAGATTATTGAAACAAAGAAAGATGAATTGTTGGGGAATAAGTCAGATGGTCTCACTGTCAAAAAAGAAGAAAAACTTATTCAATACACAAGAAGGAAGTACAAGGTAAAAATAGATTATTCTACAAATGGACTTCAAAGATGCTCTAGAAGGTGCTTGGCAGAGGAAGTTTCAGGAGCTGGTGGCTATGATCCTGATAAGCATACTGAACAAACAACTGTGATTTACCCTTGTGACACTGGGATTGCTGGAAGTGGTTCTGCAGCATTTGTTTTTTCTCCCATTGAAGAATCTGAAATGCTGCATGAGGTCCAGGTGCTTGAAGCAGCCAGTGGTTTGACCTTGAATTCTGCTCCTTCACAAGTTGCAGGTTCAATTCTCACTTCTACTGTGGCTGTCGAAAGTGTTGTGGGGCAGATTGAGGATCAATTGCAGGAGGAATCAAACACTGAGAGGAATGTTTGTAATGTAAAAGCCAGTGGTAGTTCTGAGATAGATCATGGGATAAGTGCCTTAGGAGGAACCAGAGAAAGACAGGATTTTTGCACCAAAAAATGCTCCAGATGCAGTCCATCTGTCACTGCAGCTAATGAAAGATTTGAAATGCAGATAGAGGATCAAATTATGGGAAATGTCAACATTGTAAGTGAGACTTGTGATTTGGTTTCAAAAGGACAACAAAGGATCCTGGATGATGATGCTTCAATGCACGAGGTTTCTGATCTTCCTAGCTCTGCAAGTTTACATGTTTCTCACCTCCCTGTCGCACAAATGGTGAATGTAGAGAATTCATCCATTGACAATGAGGTTTCTCCTCCTGTGACTTTGGATAATGAAGTGCAGAGAGAGACTGAGACTAAAAGCTCTTCAAGGGATGACACACTGATGAATCAGCCTCGTACCACACTGGATGAAAGATGTGATCATGAGCAAGAGACCTGTGCTGCAGAAAATAAGATGCGGCAAGAAACTGAAATCACAAATGGGAGTAATGAGGAACTGGTTCTAAGTGATGTTATTAGTGGGCCTAATATTGTTCCTGTGGATGAAAGTTCTGAATTTCATAGAGAGCCACATGCTGCAGTCAACATGTGCGATGGTGTGGCTTTTGAAAGTGGGGAGCAGCTGGTGTTTCTGACCACAAATGATTCTAACAAGGAACTTACCTCATGTTCTGGTACACAAATGGAAATAAATCCATCTACTGTGTCATCAGGATTCTCTAAACTTCATTGGCAGGAGTCTGCTGAAAATGACTTGTGCAGTGGCTCAACTTTAGGCTCGGTTGTGCCACTAGAAATTCCAACTACAGACATAAGCACGGTGGAGGAACTTAAAAACCAAGTACTTGCTGAAGCTTCAAGAGAGATCTATGTTATTCAAGACTCGAATTCTTGTATGGATTTAGAACCTGAAGTAGAGCAAGAAATTCATTCCAATGATGGAGTGATAGGAGACAGTGAAGCACAGAAAATACACGAGAGACCTGTTTCTACTTGTGTTATTCTGGTAAATCAGCGCACACCTTCCCCAGTTAAAAAATGTTCTAACATTGAGGACAAATCATGTGGAGAAAGTGTGGTAAAATGCAATGAAGCATCTCTGGAGATTGCGAGCATTGAGTCCGTTGTGGTAGACTCTAGATCAAATACTGGAAAGGGAAGAAAAAGAAAGAGTGAAGTGGAGCAGCTAACAGAAAACAAGCTCAATAGCAATGGCTTCATCAGGAGTCCATGTGAAGGATTGAGACCAAGGGCAGTGAAAGATGCAACATGTAAGAGTGAGGTTGATGTTGGAAAATCAGCTGAGGAGAATCCAGAGACAAAGAGGTCGAGGAAACCTTCTGATGCTTCAATTCCTCGCCCAAAAAGAAAAGAAATCACAAAGAGATCTCTTAAGTGTAATCTAGAAGGTTGCCGCATGAGTTTTGACACAAAGGCAGAGTTACAGTTGCACAAGCGCAACCGATGCACATATGAAGGATGTGGTAAGAAGTTCAGTTCCCACAAATATGCAATAGTTCATCAACGTGTTCATGAAGATAATAGACCCCTCAAGTGTCCATGGAAGGGTTGCTCCATGTCCTTCAAGTGGGCATGGGCCAGGATTGAGCATATACGGGTGCACACTGGTGAGAAGCCATACCAGTGCAAGGTTGAAGGCTGTGGCCTCTCTTTCAGGTTTGTATCAGACTTCAGTCGGCATAGGAGGAAAACAGGACACTATACACCTGCATGAAGATTTGTTTTTTACTCAGGCTGGCTCTGTATCATATGGAAATGAGAAATTGAATTTTAAGGCCAAATAGGCGTGCAAAGTCAATTGTAAAAACTTGAATATTGTAGGTTAGGGTTAGACTGATCCTTTTGTAGTGGGACATTCAGAATTATTTGAATGCAGTGATAGTTGAGAACCCTTTTTCCAGTTTCAATTCGTCTGTATCTTTCGATGCATATACCTTTTGAAGAGGACTGGTGAACGCAATGGCAGGAACAATTGCTTTAGAGGAAGCCCGAATGTGCTTGGTTGAGTGGTTGTGGACAACAGAAAACACAGCCAGAGCATGAAATTATCTGTTTTTTCTTGTGCTTTAGAGATTGTATCTATCACTATCAGCAAATGCAACCACAACTTTTCCTGTAGGGTCTGGTAAATATTTTTTATTTAGAAATACATATTCTTAGCTAAACCTAAGCACAAGGTACGGCCCAAACCGAGCCTAAACTGACCTAGCCTAGATATATAAGAAAAAGATTTCAAGGGAATTTGCTCTCCTCCTCTCTTTTTCTTCATTGCGGTGACTCTCACCCTAATAGCTAGAAATTTAAGCTTAAAGACTCGAGCTTTTTGTTAAAGAAATAAAAGTTGGACAAACAAGTAAGTGATTTCATATTTTATTATTTTCTAAATTAGGAGATTGTTTTCGGAAAGATTAAGAAAGAGTTGGGGTGTTATTAAGATCTGATGATTGAATGATCAAGGGGTTATATTTTATTAGGTATATTAGGTTTGATGAGTTTAGGGTATGTTCAGGATTGATGAGTGAATTAGTTTGACTTATAATCATGTTTTAGTCGTTAAGCTTGGAGTTTTAATTTTTTATGTATTCGTTATAGGTTATGCGAACATTTCTCATAACGATCTTCAATAGTTTTTTTATTTTGCATCCATTTGTTTTTTTTCCAAGTGTGTGATAATCTTTAATATACATGTAATATAAATAATATATGTATGTTGATAATACAAGTACACTTGATTATTCTTGAATATCTATATAATTTGTTTTATAACATGAATGTCCTGAGGCTTAACTCAAGCGAGGTGTGTCCATGATTCACTCGTGTGTTGCTGGTCACAGAGTCGGGTCCGGGTCCGGGTCCGGGTCGAGACAAAAGATATCAAGCTCGAATTCCAATTATATGGACAAACCTATCCTTCCAAAGACACGTAAAAAGTAAAAACCTCAAATATAAGACCCCCACGTACCCCCATCAAATCCCATTGCTTCCATCACTCGCAAAATCTCCCCGCTTCTCTAGAAACTCCCAATTTCAATTTCCACCAAAAATGGCAGCAGCCGCTCCGCCTCCACCACCAACCCCTGCCCCCTCCGCCCCCACGGGCCTCTCGGACTCGACACCAGGAGGCCACCCTCTCTTCTCCAGGATCCGCTTAGCATCGCCACTGGACATACCTTACATCCAAAAACTCATCCACCAGCTGGCCATCTTTGAAAAGCTGGCCGACCTTTGCACTGCCACAGAATCCGACCTTGCCTCCACCCTCTTCAAGTCGCCACCTTTCCACTCTTTCACCATCTTCCTTCTTGAAGTCTCCTCACGCCCTTTCGAAAACGACTCGGCCTTTCACTCTCAAAACTTCACTCCCATTGAAAGAATCATCAACCTTGATCATTCTGTAAGTGACCCAGAAGCTGAAGCATTCGCAAATGGGATCAATGGGGATGTTGTGGTTGCTGGGTTTGTCTTGTTTTTTCCAAGCTACTCAACTTTTTTGGGGAAACCAGGGTTCTATGTGGAGGATTTGTTCGTGAGAGAGTGCTATAGGAGAAAGGGACTAGGGAAGATGCTGCTTTCTGCTGTGGCTTCACAGGCTGCGAGAATGGGGTATGGGAGGGTGGAATGGGCTGTTCTTGACTGGAATGCTAATGCCATCAAGTTCTACGAGGAAATGGGTGCTAATGTTTTGCCTGAATGGAGGATTTGCAGGCTGACTGGTCCTGCTCTTGAGGCTCATCGTGATGCTAACTGAAGTGAGTTTCTCTGTGTTTTCTTGAGGAGATCGGGCTTGCTGGGTGTTCTACTGTAATCAAGCCCCAAAAGATCATATCATGACTTTATATATTTCATGTTTCTGTTTACTGCAAGTAATCTCTATCATGTTGTACTCAAAAAAAAAAAAAGAATTCCAGTCTTGCTCTGGCTAATTTCATATGCAAATCTTAATTTGATCCAATCTTATGTTGATGGCTTCCCTGCAAGGCTGAACCTAAGCAACATCGAATTTCCGAGGTTCATTTGTTTGAACTCTGGTTGCTGGTTAACGGTGGCTGTGAATTTCCTTGCGCGATTGTGCAGTTGAAAATTAGTCAAAGAATAGGTTTCAAGATATTATACTTTGAACTTTAACCAGCTGATTTGCTTTCCAGTCAAACTCTTCCCTCGCCTGATTACAAGATATTATCAGGCTTTATAAGTGTATTTTTTATATAATTTAAAAAAACAGACAAGTTTTTAATTATAACATGCTAGAGTAGGCTTTTAAATCTGACCGACGTTATGGACCGCGGTAACGAAGTTAGATTTCTATTCTCCAGGGATGTCTCTGTAACCATCTCCATCTTTGATTTCCTTAGACGATTGGACTGGATTGATGCCTTGTTGTTTGGTAAGTGTTTTAGAATTGTTTTTGAAATAAAATAAAAATAAAATTTTTTATTTTTTATTTTAAATTAAAAAAAAATTGTTGTTTTTAAATAATTTTCCATAGTTTCAAAATAATTTTTAAAAAGATATATAATTTAATATATTTTCAAATAAAAAATAATTTTAAAAACAACGAAAATCATATTAAATAAACAGTAATCTGACGGCATGACTTGGAATTTGTGAAAGACTGAGAAGAGGTGTTCATTTTTCATTTCCCTTGTTTTCTGGCCTTTCCGACACGTCTCTGATTTCTGTTGTGTTGTGGGGCCCGTAGTTATGGAGGTCATGACTCGCATGAGCATAGAAAAAAATTATTTTAACCACTCATTTATATTTTAATTTTAATTTATATTTATATTTTTTAAAAAGAAAAGTTTAATTAGGGGAAAAAATAATATATTTTGACTCTTTTAGTAGAGATATATAGGTATTTATATATTAGTTCTTGGCTTTTCTACCAGAGATGCAAACTCAAGAAAAAAGATTTTAAAAATAGATTTATTCTATTTTTAGCTCTCAAATTAGAAATCCCTTTGACTGTTCGTTCTTTTTGCGAGCATAAGATGTTCAAAAAATTTAGGGTAGCAAAATAACTAGTAGTATTTTATTTAATTTTAGACTTATTTGAAGAGAAAAAAACTCATGAGTCAACAATAAAGGAGGGTGTGGTCAATGGGCTATGACCTAAGCCCATGGGCTTTGCACTAATCTAGTTGTGTCGGACGGGTAATCGACGAGGTGAAGCAATTCCGATTCGATAGATTTGAGAAGTATGGGCTTAGATCAGTTTAGAGAGTTAAGCCGGCAAAGTCAAGAACCCCAGGGAAATCCGCCGATTGGTCATCTTGTTTGACCGGGGAATGAATTTGTATACCATAAATTTCCTCGAGAATTTCCGGCAAAACACAAGTACTTTCTGTCAGGGATAAACATTAATTTCATGTTTGTATCCATGTCTAATAATGTTTTTCAGAAATAATATATTTTATTTTTTAAATTATTTTCACATTATCATACCAAAATATCTAAAAATATCAAAATAATTAATTTAAAATAAAAATAAAAAATTTCCAAAATGACTTAGCAGGACATCTCTGAGGCAGTATATTACTGCTTGTCTTATACATGTAATATTTTATAGGAGTTCTTCGATCATCCTTTATGTAGACTAAGGTGATCACCGACCCTTCCTTTACACTACTTTCTCCAAGACTTTAATCCGGACCTTTAAAACCAAATTAGAGATTGCCAACTCGGATAAGACACGTGCACTAATATTCTTTTTTGTTGGAATTTGATCGATTATACCGGGTGAATGAATGAAAAAAATAATAATTAACAGATAAATGAAATCGTTAAGTTAAATGAATTGGTTTATGAAAATAATTTTGTAATAAAAATTGATACACATAAAATTTATTGAATAAAAAAGAAAATAATATTCAAGATTGCACATATCAAAAAATACTTCTAAAAGTAAATATTTAATATAAATTAAAAAAATAAACACACTGGATATGATTAAGAGATAATCGTTATTCTATGAAGGATAAACATTTCAAAGAACCAACAAAGAAAATGTATTAATTCGGGCACAAATTCTAAAAAATAAGACCAATTTATTTAAAAAAAGAGAAGAAACATGACCAATACGACCAATTTATTTAAAAAAAGAAGAAGAAACATGACCAATAAGACCATGCTTGATTTTTAGCCACATCTTGGGTTCTGGCTAAAGGCTTGGTCCAAGTCCAAGTCTTCTATCAATTTCTTATTTATTCAAGATTTAAAATAAATAGGAAAACACCATTTTTTAAAACTCAATATATTATATTAAATAATATAGTTTGTCTACATTATATTAAATAATTTATTTCCAATTTCTGTAACCAACAAATCTCATCAGTTTTTCCGGAAAGAACACTATATACCCTATTATTCCCTCAATTTTCATTACCCTGCTATCCAACCTCCCATAACTTCTGGCCGAAGACCTTTCATTCCCCCCTATCTCCCCGCACAATTCAACCCTCACATCGACAAAAAAAAAAAAAAAAAAAACATGTCATTAAATTCAATTAAATGTAAAACAATACTCTATTGTAAAAAATAAAATAAAATTAAATTAAATTTCTGAAAAAAAAAACTCAGTGTAATCTACAATGAAATATAAGAGGTGAAATCAGTGCTGTAAATTTTGTTTTGTTTTGTTTTGTTTCGGCGGAAATGTTTTGTACTAGTTAAAAAAACAAGATAAAACAATGCAATTTTATCTCATTTTAAATTTTAGTCCCTTTTGGAAATTTCATCCAATTTTGGCCAGAACGTTCCAATTTCGTTCTATCCATTCCATTTTGGCCAAATAATTTTTTTAAAAATAATGAGTAATTTTACAATATCAATCATATCTCTTAATCCAACTGTTAGATTGATATGAAATTTTACAAGTCATTTGACATATATATATATATATATATATATATATATATATATTATGTTAAAATTTCAGAGTAATTAGAGAATATAATGACCTTGCAAGATTGATAATGTTATTCTTGTAATATTATAAATATTCATAATTTTGTTCAGAAAAATTATTTTATTGTGTATTTTTTTAGATTAAATTACATAATTCTAAATAATTTTATTTTTGAATTTGAACTAATTTTTTTGAATTAATATATATACAACTCCAAAATAACATATTGAAACACTCCAAAATCTAATCATTCCATTCCAATTGAAAACATAAAATGTTAACTGAAACAGAATTGATAACGTGAAACAGGAAAGATATCTACATTAAAATAAAAACATGCCTAGAAATTATACATTAAAGGCAATGCAAGTCTGTACCGACCGCATCAGCTTAATTTAAGGCTACTGTTCGCATTCAGATTCTTTGACACAAGCAAGTATGGATGCCATCTGACCAATCATTATCCGATTGAAAAAATAAATATATCCCAGCTTGAATGAGGTGCGGGGTATAAAAAAAATTAAGATTTAACTCAAGTGAAGTCTTAAATGAATTGAAAAAAAATATTGATTTAATACAATTTATTTAATTTGATAGTAGTCTACATACCCCGCACCTGATCCAGCTTGAATCAGGTGCGTGGTATAAAAAAATTAAGATTTAACTCAAGTGAAGTTTTAAATGAATTGAAAAAAAAAATTGATTTAATAAAATTTATTTAATTTGATAGTAGTCTTAATAGCTTGATTAACTCGGTTTAAACTCAACCCAATCAATTTTAAAACAAAAAATAAATATTTTGAATCAAAATAATTTAGTTGGTTGACTGAATAACCTCTGAGTAGTTACCTGTATATTTTTTATTTTATTATTTAAATCATTCTCAAATCAAATTGACGATAACTACGCTATTTTCTTATTCTCCCTACTTCTTGGTCCATTTTCCAAGTTATAGGCTGACAGCTTGGACAAGGACGTAACTGGAAACCTCCCAAAACGACAAACGATCCTACATTTCTTTAAATTCGAGGAATGAATCACAATCAAAAACCAAAACCAGTCTGTTAGAATTATTTTATGCCATTTCCATCCTTTCCTAATGTGCAAATCAAAAAAGAGCACCGGCATCATCAACTCCGCATCCTCAAAATCCATGGCTTCCAAATCCTTAAAATCATTGACTTCATCTTCTGTAAACACATCATCATCTCACATCTACCCATCAACCAATTACACTCCAAACTACTCAACAACATCAAAGTCCCGGTTTTTTTCGAACATAACGTCTCTTTCTACCCTTAAAGATTCATTATCAGAGAACCCTCACATTTATGACTTCTCTGAAATATGCAAAGCTACAAACAACTTTCTGCAGAAACCCTTTTCTTCTTCCTCTTCATCAGCCTCTTGGAGATGCACGATTCGTGGAAAAGAAGTGATTCTTTTTCAACGGAAATCTCGCCGACAGATTGGATTGCCTGAGCTTCAAGAGAGGTTACTGACCGTTTGCAGGAGTCATCACAGTAGCCTGGTCAAGCTTCTTGGTGCATCCACTTCAGGGAATTATATTTATCTCGTTTATGAATATGTTCATGGTGCAAATTTAGCTACCTGTCTTAGAAATCCACAGAATCCCAGTTACACAATTTTGTCATCTTGGTTATCACGCATGCAGGTCGCTACTGATTTAGCTCATGGTCTTGATTATATTCATCATCGTTTAGGTCTGAATTCAGAGTATGTGCACAATCATGTAAAAAGTTGTATTTTAGTTACTGAAGCTTCTTTAAATGCCAAGATTTGTCATTTTGGGACTGCTGAGCTGTGTGGGGAGATAGCGGGGAGTGAAAGGTCTTCGGCCAGTAGTTATGGCAGGTTGGATAGCAGGGTAATGAAAATTGAGGGAATAATAGGGTATATGTCGCCTGAGTTTCGATCAAGCGGAGTCAAGACACAGAAATGCGATGTTTATGCATTTGGGGTGGTGATTTTGGAGTTGGTATCTGGGGAGGAGGCAATGAGGTACGTGTTTGACGACGGGGGCGGAGGGTATAAGAGAATCAGTGTAATTGAGACGGCGAGGGAGGTGGTGGCTGCTGGTGGGGGTGAGTTGAGAAATTGGGTTGATAAGAGGGTGAAGGATTCGTATCCTGTTGAAGTTGCAGAGAAGATTGTTCGATTGGGATTGGAGTGTGTGGATGACGATCCTGAGAACAGGCCCGATATGGGGCAGGTGGATGTTAGAGTGTCTAAATTGTATTTGGAGTCGAGGAATTGGGCTGAAAAGATTGGTTTGCCGACTGATTTCTCAGTCTCCATGGCACCTCGATGACGATGATTGATGAGAAATGATGGATCAATTGGTGATTAAAGTTTTTGTTGCCGAATGTGCTTAGGATTTGATTCTGAGTTTTTCTCTCATCTCCAGCTTTTATTCAGTGTTCTTTCCGGAGAAATTGATGAGATTTGTTGATCGCAGAAATTGGGATTATATTATTTAATATAATGTAGACAAACTATATTATTTAATATAGTGTAAAGAGTTTTAAAAAATGCTGTTATCATATTTATTTTAAATCTGGAATAAATAAGAAATCGATAGAAGACTTATTAAACCAAACAATTTATTTTAAATTGTATCAAAATAACTCTTTCACTTCCGACTAAAAGTGATTTCAACTCATTTATCCACTTATTTTTCTAATTAACTGGCAAGATAATTTCTACATGTAATGAAATAATTGGAAGAAGGATCTCCAATTGCCATTAGTTGAAAATAGAGGGTTTGTTTTAACCAATTTGAATTATACAGGATTTAACTTGACTATATTCTATCTCAATTATTATTATTTTTTAACTTTAAAAAACATCTCAAGTAAATATAACCCATCTAATTAAAATTTCAGAAAAAAACATGACCTTGTTTTTTTCGATGGTTAAAATAAATGATTTCAGTTTAGTTAAAAAAATGGATTTTCTTAAGCTAAAACTTTATTTTTATTATTCATTAATTTATTTTTAATTTTTGAGAGAATTTTTATTTATTTACCAAAAGCGCGATTTTTCAATTAAAAACTTATCAGAATATGTAAAGCAAAAATAATAATAAAAACAATATTTTGATTATTACCATGAAACTATAAAAAATAAGAAATAATTAAATGATGAAAATAATATAAAAATTAATAGCAATAAAAATTAATTTAACTCCGAGATGGTGGTCGAATCTTTGGTATTGTGATATGATTTTAGAATCCTCCAAATATCTCAAATCTATTGTAAAGTAAAATGTTTATTAAATAATACCATCATTTCTTATGCTAAACTAACAAAACATAAAAAAATAAGGTTTAGAATTGAAATGTGAAATGCTAAACTAACAAGGCCAACAACTGAAACTACAAGGAGCAAATTGAAGTTTTTTCATTCCAATATCCAAATACGGTGTTTTTTGGGTTAAATTTAGTCCCTTTTAATTTATATTTTAAACTATAAACAAATTTTTATTTTGCAAAACTAATATTTAATACATCATTAGAATATCTGTCAACACTTTATTTGTATACACAAGAAAATACAAATAAAAAAACCTTAACATATAAAACCATGCTAATATAATTTAAGAGGATGAAATTGTAATTAAAAAAATTTCAATCACCCGATTAAAAAGATTAAATACATGTTTCATATAAATATTGAAAACCCTAGCTCTTTTAAATGTATTGAATGCGGATTCGTTTTCCTTAGGGAAGTACACTAAAAACCACACAGATATATAGAGAACAAAGCAGACAGTGTTAAACAGTTCTTCCAGCATCTTTGAGACTGTCAGCGATAGAGCGTTTGAAAGATCCATTCCTAGCAACTGAGAATTCAAAAGATAGCTTTTCTGGTCCTATGAATTCACCCTATAATCTCATGCCCAAACAAGTGATCAGCCTGCCACATGCAGAATCCCATCGATGAACTGCAACAACAAGAAGCTTCTGGTAGGATCTTGTAAAGAAAGTATCAATGAGCAGCTCCAGTTTTCAACTCCAGAAATTTGCAAGGTCAACGAGAAAAATGAATTCAGATTAAGAGGGGAGAAAATCGACAGCAATACGATTTCTTTGACTTTGAACATTACGGAAACTTCATGTTGTCAAGCAAGGGAAGTGGATTTTTCTTGTTATCTTGATTCAGATACTGCGGTTTCTGTAGCCGAGGAGATGTTTTGAACAACTTGAATTGTCACCTGAAGATGCAGCTTATAGTGCTGAGTTGATTGATGACTTGGTAATGAAGCTGGTTCCTGGCTGGAAAACTTCATGTGGAAACATCGCGAGTGCACCTGAGAGGATGTTTACCAGAACACATGAAATCTGCAAAAAAAATTGTGGGCTCCTGGATTGGTTCATGCTGTGGTAGGAAAAATATGAGAGGAAATTGACAAGCTAAAGCTATGGCTCGATGCAGCTGGTTTCACTGTAATGAGCATGTCCAGGAACTCACGAGGATAATGGAGGAAGCAATAGAAAATTCCACAAAGAAGATACTATCTAAAGGAGGATTAAAAATCAAACTCATGAGGATAATTTCACTTATTTGCTAGCCCAATTTGTGATTAATAGCAATGTGATACACACAGACTCTAGCATTGAATCTAATCTTTTTATCTGATCTGTTTTCTTTTTCCTGCAAGCTTCTGAATTTCAAAGCAATTGATTGAGTACAAGTTTTTTTGTCAGTCTCTAGCCATCTCTCTCTTCCGAAAGTCTTTTAAATCAAAACAGGTTCAGTAGTAAAAAATTGTCATATAAAGGATTAAAAATCAAACTTTCCAATCTTCCTATTCCGCTTCAAACCGTACAAAATGTATCGGTTAGGTTCAATCATCCTAATTGTGGTGATGTTTCTCTTGCCCTCTTCTAGAATTTTTGCAGTAATCACAAAAGTTCTGTCAATCCCTTGCTGCTCTATAAATTTGACTGGTCTGCAGAGAAGGTTATAAGATCATTGTCCTCTACGGGTCTACTCTGATCAGATGCAACGGGGAGCTAGACCGTCGCCCTTTATGAACTGGTGGTGGCAACAGAATGGTTTAATAAACTTGTGTCAGTATTTTGTCTCCTAATCAATTGGCAAGGTCAATTTTGCATGATTTTTTCTTTGTGGGAAAGAAGAATTCACTTGATTTTGACCTAAATTATTATTAAATCTATTAGTTTAAACTAAGATAAGGATATGATTGAGAACTAATTGATACATTGGAAACCTAATTGAGAAGAAAAAAATAGATTGGGTGACCTGATGGAGATCTTCTTATAAGTTGGGGACTGCTATGAGGTTTGTCCAAGAAGAAAGTATATAAACACTCGCACAAACAAAATCCTAAACAAAAACACACGTCTCTTCTGTTTCTTGCCAGATGCAGCAACCAGCAAACCAAAGCATTAAAAATGGCTTCTTGTTCTCTAATTCCTTCCACTTCTTCTTTAGTTTCATCATCTCTATGCAAATTATTTACTTCAAGAAACTCCATGGCTACAGTGGGTTTGCTCTCTTTTGCACCAAAAACTTCAGGCTTTACCCTTCTCTCTATCAAGCAAAGAGATTATCATAAAAGTTCATTTAGAGGTGATTTTATCAAAACCATTTATGTTCAATTCCTGATTCTTTTCTGGGCTCTTTATTTTATCAATAAAGATAGAAACTTTATTGGGTTTTACCCGTTTTCTTGTTTAACGTATTTATCATGGTTTCTCAAGATGTGTAATAGTGGAATTATTTAACTGGAACTTGGATTAAGTGTAGAGTTTGAGGTTTTTTTTTAAATATATTTTGTGATTGACATATGAATTGAGAGTCATTACTTTGTCTTTGTTTCATTGGCCAGCTTTGCTTAATTGGATTTTGATTGATGAATTGTATATTTAAGTGCTAATACAAATTTGTTATGAGATGAACTCATTGATGAAATGTTTATATTTCATGGAGGAGGGAACAATTTTCTTATATATTATGTTTAATGGTGGTTTGCAATTTAGAAAAGTAATGTTCTTTAAGAGTTTCTGTTTCTGCAGCTTTTTAGAGAATTTGACCGTGCTGAAGTGGGTTTGTTTTGTCTTGTCTCTTATCTTTGGCAGTGAGATCAGTGGCTGCAACAGTGGAAGATATTACTGGATTTGATGATATGGTTGCTGGGACACAGCGGAAGTATTACATGCTTGGTGGGAAGGGAGGAGTAGGAAAGACGAGCTGTGCTGCTTCACTTGCTGTGAAATTTGCAAACAGTGGACACCCCACTTTAGTGGTTTCAACTGATCCAGCACACTCTTTGAGTGATTCTTTTGCTCAGGTTGGAGACTAGAAAATACCTTTCTTGTTTTGTTTACTAATATCTGTTTTGCATTTTAGTAGAGTTTAACATGAGTGTTGTGTTTTTATTCAGGATTTGACTGGAGGTACACTAGTACCCGTGGAGGGACCTGAATGTCCCCTGTTTGCACTCGAGGTATGTGGGACAAATCTTCCTGTGATTTTCTTTGATGGTGCTTCTCTTTTTTCATGTGCACCATGAGATAATCATATTATTCTAAAAATTAAAAAACTATTGGTGATTTTATGGTGCTTTTGCTGTTTTATGTACTCAGTAAGCCATATTTTTTGTTTTGCACAGATAAATCCTGACAAGGCTCGGGAAGAATTTCGTAGCGCTACTCAGAGAAGTGGTGGAACCGGGGTCAAAGACTTCATGGAGGGGATGGGACTTGGAATGCTCGTTGAACAGGCAATTCCTTGTCTATAGTATCTTACACCAAATGAGCTTGCATTTCAATTCGTCATTCACTCAATGCCATTATAATTTGATTGTCAATGGAAATCTCTGTTTGTACCTTTTCCATTTCTTTGTCATTCAAAGTTAGACAAGTAGCACTTATGCTGTTAAGAACCTTCACCTAGAACTTTGGATCTATCTTCCTCCTTCATCAAAACAATTATTATGTATGCTTGATACCCTACTTCTATTGACCTGTTTTTCATCTTTTTATTGGCAAAGTTAGGAGAGTTGAAATTGGGAGAGCTACTGGACACGCCTCCTCCTGGTTTGGATGAAGCTATGGCAATTGCCAAAGTATGTTTTATCTTTGTTTTTCGTTTTTCTTTTCATATTGTGAGTGGACTGTCTCTGTATTTTATGGTTTCCTTGCTGAAAATAGACTCTTTGGCAGGTGATGCAGTTTCTTGAATCACAGGAATATAGTATGTTTACACGAATAGTTTTTGATACTGCACCCACGGTGAGCATAAGCACCAGAATTTAAGTGAATGTTTAGAATGAATCAACGGATGTTCATGATTGTTCTTTACAGGGCCATACATTGCGACTTTTGTCCTTGCCAGACTTCCTGGATGCATCCATTGGCAAGATATTGAAGGTAGAAACACCAACATGAGACAATGAAAACATAAATGTGTTCTTGACACTTCTGAAAAACCTGGAAATTTTTATCTTGAATTACTTGTCTAGAAAAAGTTGTGTTATACAGTATATTATGTCGGTAGTTCCTTGAACATACTTGCAGTGAATGAACTTTGTACATGAATTTGGTGCCTTTTAAAGAGTTGTACGCTCTGTTGTATATCAAAGGAGTAATTAGGGTCTATGGATTGTGTTGATGATGATGATAACTTGTTTTATTCCCTTTGAAACAGTTTTCTATCCGGTTACCTCGCATTACTCTAAAACTGTTTTCGCTGTATTGCAGCTTAGACAAAAAATAACTTCAGCAACCTCAGCTATCAAATCCATCTTTCGCCAGGAACAAACTAGCCAACAGGATGCTGTAAGCCTGAATTCACTGGGAGATGGCTTTATGTTCCGCTTTTTTAATTCACAACCCCGCCCCCCCCCCCTCTCTTTTTAATTCTCTCTTTGCAGGCTGACAAATTGGAGCAATTGAGGGAAAGGATGATAAAAGTGCGTGAGCTTTTTCGTGACACGGATTCCACAGAGTTTGTCATAGTAACTATACCCGCGGTAATACGTTGAAAAATCTTCTTAAATACTCACTATGCCTTCTTTTTTTTTAAATGAGCATCTGCCTTGTCAAATGAAGGGCGTATTTGCTCGCTTAATGTAATCCTCTTCAAGTCTAAGCTTTGAGGTGAGAACTTTTTTCTTCCCTTAAAAGAAAAATAAAGAAAAACAAAATAAATGGAGCAATACACACTTTTCTGTGCTCTGTTGTGTTCTATAGAACACTGACTTGCTTAACAGTTGGGGAAGCATGTTCAATGCACAACAAACCCTTGAATGGCCAGAATATAATAGTGTAATTTTTAGAGTAGCTTATTTTGACATGAGGACCGGAAAAGGATGGCTAGAAGTATATCAGCTTATTAGGTATGTTTTGCTTCAAAAGGTAAAATTACCATTTCTTTTGTTTTTCCAAGGTAATGGCAATCAATGAGTCATCTAGGTTGCGTGCATCCTTGAAGAAGGAGAACGTTCCTGTTAAGAGGCTTGTTGTCAATCAAATTCTCCCTCCATCTGCTACTGACTGCAAGTTTTGTGCAATGAAAAGAAAGGTATTAATTCAGTTACTGTTTGCAAATTTGAAAATCAGTAACCACCCCACTCATATCCTTTGCACTTGCAGCATAGGAAAATCAATATATTTCATTACGATGAATAACATTTTGATCTGAGGTTTAACCAAAAACAAATTGTTAATACATTTTTTTGGAGTTTCAGGATCAATCGCGTGCTCTTGACTTGATACAGAATGATCCAGAACTCTCGAACTTGACATTGATACAGGGACCTTTAGTTGATGTAGAGATCAGAGGGGTTCCAGCCCTTAAATTTCTGGGGGATATTATATGGAAATGAGTATCTGTAGAAATTTAGAATGATCCAAGCCGTTGCTTGGGCATGTCTATTTCATTCCAAATGAAGAACCACCGGAACAGGAGGTTTAGGTTCTTTCTTATCAAGCTACTTAAATGCTCCTTTCGTTGCCGGCGGCAATTACTTGATAAAGAAGCAGGTGAAGTCTCCTATACTCCCGAATCCACCGTGAAGCAGCAGGATAGGTGATGGAGGCCCATGTTCTCAGAGTTCAATTACATTATACCTTTTTGTTTTCCATTCTGCTTTCCGTTTCTCCTTGTCACCTTGATTTTCACATATCAGTTGTAGCCCATGGCATGGAAACATATCGAGTGTTTTTAGCTGCTGACACCCCTTCTTTGTCGGAAAGAATACTAATTCTTGCAGGAGTTGATTATACCAATAATCCACTTCCAAGACTCCAATACGCAAATCTAGAATAAACAGCAAATTTGATAAAATTGATTGGAGGCCAGAAAACTCCGGCTGTTGTTACTCTTGTGGGCATATGGCTTTGCAAGTATGATACAAGGGGAAAAGAATGGATTACAAATTCACTTCTTTTTGAAGGTTATCATCCCAAAGAACGCCACAACTCGACTAACTAGACCTATGAGCATGAGGATGAATAAACATAGACCCCAGTAATGAAGATTATAACCGGTTTTCATTAGAGAACCACAACGAGTAATCAACCACACTCCATAGTACCTGAGTAGGAAAAGGAACATGATTAAGGTTTTGTCCGATCAATGAAAAGTACACAACATGGATTTGGAAACTACTTTAGCAGAGGTTTTTGTCATACCTTTCAGCATTTGCAATCACAAATGCTTCCAGAGCCCAATTAGGATAGCACAGCTTGGCTGCAAACTTCAAAACTTCACTTTTGTTTGGCTGTGCTGCGATGAGAGTCAAAACAACCGGAAGAAGAACTGACCACTGCAAGAAAGAAACTTGTCAGTGAAAACAGATGACCTATGAAGTGGGAACTTGCTAATGCACCTTCACTCACCAGCTGGGCGGGGCCTGGTTCAAAAAAGATGGCCAGTACATAGGCTATTCCAGTTACACAGTAGAGAAGACACAGCATGACAATGTAATTATCGGCGAAGGAAGATCTCGGGTTGGTGAAGAAATAGAACATAGAGAGGTAAACCACTGGCTTGATCACTGTATTAAAATGGTCAAATGTATCCTTGGCAAGAAAGTAAGCAACACTGCTCATACC
Source organism: Salix caprea (assembly GCA_964035475.1). Classification (NCBI taxonomy): domain Eukaryota; kingdom Viridiplantae; phylum Streptophyta; class Magnoliopsida; order Malpighiales; family Salicaceae; genus Salix; species Salix caprea. Next base: position 1,492,309 of record OZ037757.1, on the reverse strand, counting down.
AGAGGCACTCTCTCTCCAGTACTGTAACTTCTCAAGAGAAAATGATCTTAAAGCCGCAATCTTGCAAAGGAGAGCTGAAATCAGTAATAAGAGTAATGGTTAGGAAGATGATAAATCGATTACTGCTGTTTGTAAATGAGTTTTTCCTACTCACAGACTGCAATAATGGAATGTGCATAACCAGTAGCCCCGAAAGTTTGATCGCTAGGTTTTGTAATCGATCCTAAGCAGGCTCCGGCAAGAAATAAGATCAGATAATCTGCTGCTTGGATTTTAGCTTCCCTGAGTCTCTGTTTAGAAATCCTGTTGATTGTGAAGATCAAGAGTAAGAATAAAAACACAGCAGAAACTGTTAAACAAATCTTCTTGGGAGTTTCCAGATCAGAGCCTTCCATTTCTCCTAGAAATAATCCAAAGGGATGGCCAACAACATTAAACAAATCTTTCAAAAGAAAATCATGCCAATGACTTCATTATCAGGGTTGTACACAAGAACTCACATAATAAATAATTCAAATGCACTGATGCACCTCTATCCCCAAAAAGAAATAATAATTGAAAATGTGCGGGATGCATTTAACATGCTTACTTCAGCTAATACGAAGCTTTCTGTGAGTATTATATATTAAGAAACACGTGAAAAATTCACAAATCACTTGGAATTTACCTGCCGAGGAAGTATCTGTATTGCTGGAATACTCCGGGAGTTCTTCGATGTGATAAATCACTGGACTTCAGAAAATTGTGCCGTATCTTATCCCGATGAAGCTCGACATTACTCTTAACATCTTGCCATAATTCCCCAGCAAAAGACTGTTCCCCCATTCCAGTGCTAGTAGGATTTGTTCCATGATCTGGATTTAGCTCCACAGGTGACACAACAAGTCCAGCAGCATACTTTTGCATATCTGGGGGAATGGGGTATCCATTATGAAGCATCCATCTAAGAGGAAGTTCCTTATAATCCACACTTGAGCTCGCACTTGATTTCACTATACCCTCCAAAACGTCAATGTAGTGGTCAGGAGGATTAACACGCTCTGGGACACTAATCCCAAGGCCTGCAAAGTATTCTTCAACCTTCTTCACAGGACCATGATAGACAGTAAGGCCGCCTTTTGCAAGAAGTACCAAGTCATCGAACATTTTGAACAAGGCATAGCTGAAGCAGAAGTTCTACCCATTAGTTAAGAAAATAATAAAATTTTGAAGCCCCCACATTCAGATCAGATCAAAGTACGGATTTGCATTGGAAGAAATAGAGTCTAAAACTTTTCTTGGTTTATAGAATTCTCTCTCATTTTTTTCTTGTAAATGATTGTCTTCTTATTTGCCTGTTGCATTACTTCCATTGCATATCTCAACAAATTTAAGTTTTTTTATAGTTGGCTTCCTATTTAACAGTGTGAAAAAAGTTAATACATTGCTTGGATAAAAATTAGGTCACCTTAAAAACCACGAGTATACTGCATGAAATGTTTATTAATGTCCTTAAACCTGGTTTTCCTTGTTAATAAAGTACTGTGTAACCATAGGAATGCATAGCAAATTTAAACTACAACTTAAAGATTAAAGATATAAAATACAGGCATATTATCATAATAGTTACCTTGGTTGGTGAACAACCATGCAGATGTTTACCCCTTCAAGAGCTTCACGCCGAAGCGCTCTAAGAAGAAGCTGGGAGGATGCACTGTCCAGACCAGATGTGGGCTCATCTAAGATCAAAAGTGAAGGTTCCATGACCATTTCCAGTCCAACATTTACTCGCTTCCTCTGGCCTCCAGAAATTCCTCGCTTCTCCACTGTTCCTACCATCGAGTCCCGTACTGATTGTAGACCCAAAGACTCAATAACTCTTTCAACAATCAGAACTTTATCTGGTTTTGACATGTAAGCAGATAGTCTTCAGTAACCAGGGGTGGATTACATGGAAAAATAGAAAAGGCAGCAGTCAGTAAGGGAGGGTTGTACAGAAATCATCACGAGGATGCACGAGTAAAAGTAAGGCGGAAAAGTTCCACAGAAGAAAGAGCATTAGTTCCACAGAAGAAATGGAGGAAAGAGTAACATGCATGCAGGCATGCATGTGTATTGCATAGCATGTTGTCCATTTTATTAAAAAGTATAACAACCCAAAGCTTCTGGCCTTTCACTTCAAATTCACTTAGAAAGTGACCCCATTTATTGGCAATGCTCAAATTCTCCAAGGGCCATACTAGAACATTGAAAAACATAATTCAAAACCAGGCATACTGTAGGCTTAGCTGCATGAAGCAAACAATGCCCAATAAAGAAAGGAGGTTAAAGCCTTCACATGTAGAGAACAGTTGGTGAGTGTGGTTTTACTTTGATGTGGAGCAACAAGAACCTTATTCATTTGCTGGATATTTACCTTTCCTATTGACCAGAAGTAATTATGCTTTGCATACTTATTCCTATTGGATTGTTTGTCTTAGTTCCTATGTCAAAAAGTAGCATTTTCTTATTAGGACACCTGATCACAAACTCAATTGCACCAATCTTATGTCCAATACACCGTACTTTTTGGTGATGAACTTTTTAAGTATTGTTTGAAATTAATTTATTATCTACAGGAACTTGGTAAATAATACATGACAAAAATTTCATATGAAAAATTGAGATCAAAACTAATGTTGAAATGTGTCAAGAGTCAAAATGTGGAATACCTGCAATGTGCACTGAACCAGAGGTTCTCTTCAACTGTCAAGTTTCCATGCACAATATCATCTTGTGGAACAAAACCAATAATTTTCTTATATGAGTGGACGGATTCATTTTTCCCATTGATAAGAATCGAACCAGTCATCCTGCATCCAATTGCTTTTCCTGCAAGAGCAGAAAGAAAGGTTGTCTTCCCAGCTCCTGACGGGCCCATTACAGCTGTAATACGGCCAGGCTTGATTTTGCCTGTTACACACCTTAATAGATGCTTGTTTTTGGCTTTCAAGGTAAGGGTTAGGTCTTTGAATGAAATCTCAATTAGAGGCCTTTTCTTGATTTCGGTATCGGTGGCCAATGAAACTACTCCTGAGAATGTGAGATCCTTGTTTTGTTGCTGCATAGCTTTCTCTTTCTCGATTTGAGTATATGCATACTTAAAAATTTGGCTATGCGTATTCACTTCTTTTCCCTTTGGCATGTGTCTCTTGGTATTTGGATCTTCAATTCCAAGACTGACCCCCTCATAGATATCAGGGTCAAGTTCAATTTCATGCATTATCTGCATAAGGTCACCAGGTTCCTTTTTCTTTCCTTTTGATGGTGCAGGTGAAGCCAGAGATGTAATCGAACTATTTGAGCATGTAGGATACAAATCTTCATCTATTTCAGATTTAGCTTGATCCAACATCTTAAGTTCCTCAGGATGCTTCTTACGAGAAAATGTTCGTGAGAAATGAGCTTGCAATCCACTTGCATGCTTCTTAGCAGTATCTTTAGCAGCTCTCCACCTTTGACGTGCCCGTGCTGTTTCTCTTGCACTTCTTGCAGCTGCTTCCCTGGATTTGGCTAATCTTCTCTCTCGAGTGGTGAGAACTTGATCAGAAAAGTTGTAAATAATAAGTAGCAGAGTAGTCAAAGCAGCCTGCATAAGCAAATAAAGGTTTCATCTGTATTAGCTAGCTACTTTTCCTGAGATGAATGCATCGTTAGAATTCATGAACAAAACGAAGAATATTGTAAGATGTTCAGGAAGAATAAACAAGTTATACGGGTTATTAATTAGGTTAACATTCGGAACATAAAGAACAAGTATGACATAGATTTTAATGTAAAGTGAGATAGCTTACTATTAACATAATCCCATAGGCATGGATATTTTGACTCGGGGAGTTTCCGTTACATGAAGTCAACTTGAAGCAGGCTGCAAGTCAGTTGGTAAAGGTCAAGACCAGCAATACAGGAGAGGTGAAAAGCAATAATGGAATCATAGAAACAGAATAGTCTATAATAGTAAGAATTCAAATCCTGAATATATAAATTCAGTTAACATAGATGTCACAGCAAACAAATTCACAACAACAGGAATGATTAAAGACTGATAATAAGAATGAAAATCCTTACGTGTCTCGGATGTAGATCCCATCCTGCAGTAATGTCTGAAAAATGATGAAAACATGCATCCCATCAGATAAATGAACAGAAATGTGACCTCCAAGAGTTGAAATTATTATAAAAACTATACATCAATTGAAATATTACAACTTGATTGTTAACACATTATGAGATAAGTTTCCAACAAGAAACAAGAGGTTGTTAAGCAAGTTTTGGTAAGAAAGTAATACCCACTACTGCAAGAAATTTTCTGGACCGTAGTTGGACAGTATGACCCTGCCAAACAGAATATTTCACTGCTACTGCCAACATCAGCCCATATGTTTGCTCCTCCACAGGTATGGTTTGGCTGTCCTGGAGGAAGTTGATAACTGTACCTGCAAAACCATACATAGTGTATATGCATTATAGCCTATAAGCAAATCAGATCCAAAGAGTAGAGTAGCAATGTTGAGCTGGAATCCAAACTTACGGTTCACATACTCCAGTTGCCCTATTGAGTCTTGAAAGTGGACAGTGAGAACCTAATGGGCAAGCTTCAAAACACAAGATCCCAATTCGGAGCAGATGAAAAATGTCAGGGATAAACCAGAGAGTAAAACTTTGCATACAGATTAATGAAGTAACACTTGATTCTCAAGAGAAGAAAATTTACATTAAGAAATTAAACTAGCATGGTACACTTTGAAGGAGAGAACTGAATACTATAACAGTTCTTCTTCCATTTCTTCCAGTGTTACAAGGAAGTAGAATAAAGTGAAAAAAACATCACACTTCAAGTTTTTGTTTCCAGGGGAACAGATAGTAAGTATGAAATAAGATTAGAACTTTGAGGGTTCTCATCTGAAAGTTACTAGCAAGAAATAATTAACATGATTCTCGAATACTTACGTATCATGCAGGTAAGACCATGGGGACAGAAGAAACCTTCACAACAAGTCTGACAACTGCGAGTTCTTGCAGGGATTTCCTTTGAGTTTTCAAGGTCAACTGGCTGATTTGGACCAATACTACAAGCCCATCCTGGCTCACAACCAGAAACCCACGAGGTTAAATTGCAGTTCTTGTTAGGTTTCAAATAATTGTCAATGCTTGAAGGCTGAAATAAATTGTTGAAGTAGAATTTCATTTCTGCTGCTGTACATATGCGCCGTGTGATATCTCCTGTTGAACAAATTAAATCCACCATAAGGTCCAGAACATCTACATTGCCGATTCAAATGCTTTAAACTAGGAGTAACATCGGATAACGAAAAAGGAAAACAATACACAGACAAGAAATTCTTCTCTTAATTTTTTTCTCCATTTTTTCCGCAAGCAAGAATTGCAACTCATAAAAATAAAGGACTGATTGTAAGCAAAGTGCATTAGGCTTCTATTTCCAGTCGAAGTACTTGTATACCTCCAGTCTTTTGAATGCATTTCGTCAAGAAATCCAAATTGGAAGAAAAATTGAATGCCTGGTTCCAATCAGCTTCCCTGAAACAAATTAAGCTTTCAACTTAACTCCAAAGTACAAAATGCACACACATCAAATGGAGGAGATCAGGCATAAAACAAATCTAGCTTGAGACCAATAACCCGAGAAAACAGAAAGCGGCACACGATTTAGCTATAGCTAGTTCCCTATTTCACTTCTGTGATACCTCCAGAAGTCATAACAGCATTATCATTCAGGACCGAAAAATTTAAGAGCATAAATTAAAAAGAAAAAAGCTACAAGTTTTAAAATCTTAACATTGACAACGCAAGAAAACAAGAGGAATCGCTAAATCAAGTACAATTCAAAGCATTTGACATTGGTAACATGACTCACTGACAGCCCAGAATCCAAAACAGCACAAAACAAGAAGGGTTGCTGTAATTTTTTCTCTTGAGCAAAAATATACAAGTAGTGGTAGTAACTTACGGGTCTTTGATACAGAAAGTAGATCGGTTGCCGATATCCCTGCTAATAACTGCTGTCAGATTTGACATCCTGCTATAAACAAACTGTGTAATGAGTGGAAGAACTGCAGGATTGTTAATTTCATTGTAGTCTCCCACATCTTGACACCCGACTAAATGATGTAAACTCAAAACTACAACAACCCAGATTAGCATTGACCAGGAAATGCAGATTTTGAGCTTCTTTGAGCCCATTTTTGGCATCGAAGTGAAGCTATATGAATTGAAAGGACATGAAAAGGTTGATGAAGCTTGAAACTTTATGGTAGTTCAAGTTGTTTGGCTATGTCCATGTTCATCTTTTGACAATTATAGAGCGGAGAATGGCAAAGATTGAGCTAATAAAAAGAGGGTGGTCCTTGATTTATATCACAAGTCGTCAAAAAATGACTGGCTTACATGGGAAAAATTGATCTCGGAAAGTCGGCTGTGTTTGTTGGCCTTGAGAGGAATGAAGGAAGCATATGATAGTTCAAGGTCAATTGTGCTTTTCATGAAAGAGAAGAAGGTATGGAAAGGTGGGACCAACATGTAAGAGATACAGCACATGTCTTGGCAACTTTGCCAATTTGGGCGGCTCCGAAGACATTTTTACTTTCATTAATGTTAATTCTGTTCCCAAGAAAAAAAAACCCAGAAAAACCATGGATAGCTGTCTCTTTTGTTATGTTGAAGAAGATCAAAACAGATTCCCTTCACTGGTCATCTCTCGAAGCCAAGACATTAGGCAGAAAATCATAAGACATTTTGCAGAACCTCCGAAATGAAGGGCAGGACACAGTTTTCCTCTTTTTTTAACATGGCAGGGAAGGAAACGACCACCTCTAGCCAACAGAAAGTCAGAAGCTGCAAGATCCCATGGGCGTGCCCTAGCCAAAGTACAAGATTGGTGGCCTACAGCAAAGCAACGCCGTACCAGTCACAATAAATTCAAAGCTTTCATGAAAATCTCAGTAAATAGTATTTTATTTTATTTTATTTTATTGTGTCAGTAATTATTTTAGTACAAGTTTTTTTTTAAAAGTACTATCATACGACAATAACAAACAGACCCCATAACTAAATTGTTAACTATATATAGCCCTGTGTAGTACTACAGTCCAAATATTTTAAAAACTTCTGATTTTTTTAGTTTTAAATTCTTTTTTTTTTGTCATTTTAGATTATTTTGATATAAAAAATAAATCTTAAAAATAAAAAAAATTATTTTAACAAATTTCTAAAAAACACCTGTAAAGTTTCCATAAATCTCTTAAAATCTAAAATAGCCCACGGTTTTAAAATAAGAAAAAAAGAAGGCCTGCGAGGCCCAATATTCATGTGGGCTCAAACTATCCTACAGTACTGTATCTCAAACCCATTTATAAAACAACAGTCATCTGGTTAACCATTTAACGTGCTCGGCTTGGGTCAGTTTAGCAGAAATTGTGTTACCTGCAACTATAATTTTTAAAGTTTTTGATTAATCAGCATACATTATTAAGTTTTTTATTTTACAGTTTTAATTAAAAATAAAAAAATATATTTAAAAAAATGTTTTGTAATTATAAACACATATTTATGAGGTGTTTCACACTGCGTATCAAAAGTGTTTTTGAAAAACAATTGATTTTATTTTTTAATTTTAATTTTATTTTGGTGTTTTTAGATTATTTTCATATACTAGTATCAAAAATAATTTTTAAAAAATAAAAAAAAAATTAATATATTTTTAAACAAAAAAATACTTTTAAAAATAATTTCAACAACATTCTAAAACGTATAATTAAGAGAGAGAGGTTGATAAAAAATGTTTGTGTGGTTAGAGAATTAAAGATTGGCTGACTTTTAGAATGTAGACTGTACCTGATGGCATTATCCATATCTGTCGCCGATTCTTCTTCCGGGGAAGCTTTTTTTTTTTTTCAGGTGAGCTCGAGGTCAAGTCAAATTAAAAGCGATTTGATGAGGTGGTGCAGTATCATTGACCATTGTTTACAAGCACCGTCTGATCGTACCGGAGCATTTATTCACTGCAAGTGGTTCCAAGAGTTGTTGAAATAACATTAATAAACAAGTTTTCAAAATATTTTTCAAAATTATTTTTAATATGAAAACACTAAATCAGAATAAAAAAATCAAATAACAAAATCTCATATCCATTAATTGATTTGAAAGAAGGGGGGCAATTGCTATAACATTTTATACTTGTATGTAGCATGATGTGATGCCGTGACCAAATGTTGCTAAAAACAAATAAAAATATCTAATTTGTTCCCCTTCTTTATATACCTTAAACATCTAAAGATTATAATTTGTTTTAATGTTTTTAGATCATTAAAATTTTAATGTATTGATATTAAAAATTAATTTTTAAAAATAATAATAAAATATTTTTTTAATATATTTTTAAATAAAAAAACACATTAAAAAAAAGAAGATGAAGTCGAGTACAAACCAAAACAGTCACTTTGAACCGGTCTAAGATATATAAAATAGTAGTGGTGGCTGTCACTTTTCACGCGGCTTCTTCCAACCAGTAAGAAAACAACACGTGGCAAAGCAACCATTACAGTTTTGGTTATCAACGGCCTCTCCTGTCTCCACATTCTCTTCCATAATAAATGCACGTTCATGCATAACTTAATATGTAATTTCCCTCAATCAATATTTGACTTTTTATATATATATATATATATAATTTAATAAATTTCTTTATCCAGATGGACGGATATTGTAACAATTATTTTTGCGGTCTATAAGTTTTCTTTAGTCCTTCGTCCTTGCCTTTTATCTTATTATTTTCATATTTAATATTTTTTATTTTCAAATAAAAAGCAAAATCTTATTAAAAAAAAGAAAAAAAAAGAGTACATGTGGAGCTTAATGGTTTCCAACTCCCAACCAACATTCAAAAACAGCAACGGACACGTATTATTAGAATGTAGAGGGACCGAGTCTCTGTAGCTTCCACCTAGACGAAGAACCCCATGTTTTTAAGGAATCGACCGCCCACAACACGCCTTCCAATATCTTTCACTCGTTTTTTCCTTTCACATGAGGCAAAGAAAACCCTTTTCACATCTTCACTCGTTTTTGGATTTCTTTCTTCGATAAATAAAAAAATAATTTCTTAGGTGTTTACTGACTCAAACTCTACCATAAATCATCTCTTTTATTTAAAATGATGGCTGTGGTTGGTGAGCTACAATCCAGCTGCCTTGTATTGACTTGCTTTGGATCATGGAGGGCTCGTTGTTGTCTCTATGATTGCACTCTTTTCACCCTTTTTTCGATTCTGGGTCTTTCTTTAAGATTACCTCCCTCAGACTTGTGAGGGGTAGCGAGAGCTGTGCTCTGTTTGTCTCCTTTTGTTTTACAGGAAAAGTGAGTTGCTTGTCGCCTCCTTTTCTTCTTTATCTAGCAAAAGGGGTATTGAATTTTGGTGTTTTAGTAGACTTTGTTTATCGTCTTTGTTTGCTTTGTTTCGTTGATGGGCTTATTTATCTAGAAAAAGGGTTTCTCTAAAGAAGAATTCGGAGCTTTTTGCCTAGGAGAAAATAACTTTAGGGTTGATGTTCAGGATAATCATTTTATTGACTCTGGTGCTTTGTGTGTTATGAAGAAAATTGACTTCCTTTTGGCATGTATGATTTGATTTGTATGTAAGTCTTGAATACATTAGTCAGTTTTGCTAGTGAATAGATTACCTTACTGCATAGGTTAAGGTTCTGCATCTATGACTACCATTGCTAATTTTTATGAGAATTTGGACGTGTTTCAAGCTATAAACATGTCTGTTTTTTTGTACTTCTGTTTAACGGCGACCTTCATTCTGGTGGCATTGTTCTAATGCTGATACAATTGTGGATAGGCAGCCAGGAGATTGTCCTTTAGGAGCTATGAAGTGTGTTCATTTCCGCAGTCGGGAGAAAAATGAAGAACCAGAGACTGTAACAAAATCTGTTTCTGTCCATTCCACTTCATCTACATCAATGACGATGTCAACTGATCGTGACCTAAGGAAATCTGGGTCTGAGTTCAATTCTCAGAATGTATCAGATTTTAGCACAGAATCGTCCACAAAGAACTCATTTGCTTCTCTGGGTCAAAGACGGAGCAATCTTAAAGCCTTCACATTCTCAGAACTGAAGACGGCGACCAAGAATTTCAGCCGCTCTGTCATGATAGGGGAGGGCGGGTTTGGCGGTGTGTATAGGGGAGTAACACGGAGCACGGACGATCCGAGTAAGAAAATCGATATCGCAGTCAAACAACTGAGCAGAAGAGGGCTCCAGGCAAGCTTTCCCCCTTTTCTCCGTGCCCTGTTCACCACATATCATTCTTAAATCAAAATCTCATCTTGTCTTGAGATTATCGTCGCTTTATATGAATGCCTTGGAAAAATCTTAGCACTTAAAAATCTAATACATTCGGAGAAATGAACTAAGAAGATTGTAATTAAGAAGAGAGAAAGTTATTGCCTTCAGATTCTTATTAGTTCTGAGATTTTGCTGAGGGTAAACTCATCTTCATCGCAGGGGCACAAGGAATGGGTGACAGAAGTAAACGTTCTAGGAATTGTTGAACATCCAAATCTTGTCAAATTAGTGGGCTACTGCGCTGAGGATGATGAACGTGGAATCCAACGCCTTCTGGTATATGAATTCATGCCCAACAGAAGCGTGCAGGATCACTTGTCAAATAAATTGCAGAAAGTTCTTCCCTGGGCCACAAGAGTAAAAATTGCCCAGGATGCTGCCCAAGGCTTAGCTTACCTCCATGAAGGGATGGATTTTCAGGTATTTTTAACCTAACTATAGATGTAGCTTTGGGTTTCGATCATCATATTATTTTCAGAGATTTCACTTCAATCCACTGCATTTACCATTTTTCTTCCATTGTTGCTGCAGATTATTTTCAGAGATTTCAAGTCTTCAAACATACTACTGGATGACCAGTGGAATGCAAAGCTATCAGACTTTGGATTGGCTAGATTGGGGCCTTCAGATGGGTTGAGCCATGTTTCAACTGCGGTATGTAGTTTATGGTTAATCAAAATGATCCTCAAACCATGTCAAACAAACTGTTCTGTCTTCAATCAGTATCACGAAAAGCCAAACGATAACTAACTTCCATCAATGCATCTTGATAACTTGCTAGTATGATCAATTTGTAGACCTAAAGAAACTGAGAAACCACTTTATCTGGTCTGGAAACAGGTGGTCGGAACCATAGGATACGCAGCTCCAGAATATATTCAAACCGGGCGTCTAACGTCTAAAAGTGATGTGTGGAGCTTTGGGGTTTTTCTTTATGAACTGATAACGGGCAGACGTCCTCTGGATCGAAACCGGCCAAAGAATGAACAGAAACTCTTGGAATGGGTCAGGCCACACCTCTCTGATATAAGAAAGTTCAGGCTGATCATGGACCCTGGGCTCGACGGAAAATATAACCTCAAGGCTGCCCACAAGCTCGCTGCTGTAGCTAACCGGTGCTTGGTTCGACAGGCTAAAACACGCCCCAGAATGAGCGAAATCCTGGAGATGATCAACAAGATTGTTGATACAACAGACAACGGCAGCCCCCTGCCCCGTGTGAAGAGTCTGGCCCCGAAAGATGCTCCTGAGAAACCTGGAAGAGAACGTATAAAAAGGTGGTTTTTGGATTCAGTAATCGGAGATCAGAAGGGATGGTGGTCAGCTTGGAGAACATGGAGACCTAACCTGACGAGGACACGCTCGAAGCAAAAAAAAAGGGAGAAGTAGGCAAATCAGTGTTGCTTCGATGAAGTCCTTTTTTGTTACATTTGTAAGTAAACTACTTTGTTCTTCCTAAGTACTACTTCCATATGCAATTGTAAAGGTTTAAATAACGTAGATGAGTTTGCGCACAGGATTTCTTTGCCGTTATATGCATACAAGAACTTGAAAAATGAATCTTGCTTGTTGAGAAATTATCTCACTTGAAAGTTTAATCTGTTAGGTAAGATTTCAAAATATGATTTATATTATTTTCTAACACATATATCTTCAAGTGAAAGTTATTTGAGCTTTAAACTTGCACACATGCTCAATCTATCTTATGTTTGATTTTTATCAGATAGAATGAGGGTGGTGAGATTCGAACTCGTGACCGCGAGGTCAACAAGACTCTGATACTATGTTAAGGAATCATCTCACCTAAAAACTTAAACTATTAGGTGAGACTCCAAAATATGATTTATATTATTCTCTAACACTCACCGATCTGGATCTTAACTCTAGTCAAGTTTTTTTGGAATCAACTTTTTATTTACTTATCAAAACATTATCATTTTGGGTTTAAGAAAACCATGTCTTGGATTAACTTGCCGACTCATCTTCAATCCGCAAACAATTCATTAATTGGTGCCTAATGGCCTCTATGGAAATGAAGAGCATAAAAGCACACGAACAGAGATGGTAACCAACCTTGAATTTATACCGGGAAACGAAATGTTTGTATGTTTTACAAGTGTTAGGGTTCATCCTTAATGTAAATATAATTTTACGTTAAAAGTTTTGATTGTAATATATTCAGCCATGCTTGAATTTACAAGTTAAACGTGCTGGCTAGGTCCTTTCCAAATCCAAAAATAATAAAACTTTTAAAATTCTTAACAGGCAAGAAAACTTTAACCAATAAAAACAAATCCTTATAAATTACACGTGGCCCAAGAAAGCGGGACTTTCTGTTAATTGAAAAGAAATGGTGGCGGTAACAGGATTCCCTGACAGCACTATGGCATCATCAGTAATATAAAAATTTCAACAAAGGATGCCTAAACAGACGACAACTTTCACCAAACCCAGAATCTCTCTGGCTGCGGTCCGATAAGATTTTCCATTTAACTTTTGCCTACGTTCCAGAAAGGAAAGGTTGTTTTTTTTCTACCTGTCAGTCAAAGCCACATTGTTACTAACACCGTTGATGTCACTCAAGTGACCATCTCTCTAAGAAACTGAAAATCAACAGAATACAATAAATAAATAAATAAATTCAAACCTCCACACTAATTCTATGCTTAATTGCCAAAAAAATTACAAAATTCATTTAAACAAAGAAGGGTCAAGCCTAGTGTAATTAAAAATCCAAGCTTCGACACTAATTCTCTGTTTGGTCGCTGAGAAAATTTACAAAATTCATTTTGAGCACAAAAAAAAGGGTCAATAAAATGTCACATTTAGCAAAATCAGAATTTCTGAAACATAAAATCTTACAAAAAAGAAAAATATTTTTTCTAGTGCATATTTAGATATAATGATTCGACCGGATGGATAATATCACTGTCAATATTTTTTCTTCATTCTTTAGCTTTTTCTATTGCATATTTAGATATAAAAAATAATATTTTTAAAAATAATAATACTAAATTCAATAAAGTACACTAGCACAGGGTCACTAACATAGTTGGAAACTACAATCTCACGTCAATTGATTCTGTTATGATTTATGAATATTGTGTAGGTCACATCATCGATTGAGCTGAAAAGGACCCACCTTATTTTTTGTTATTTTCGGGACCTCATGATTACAGTCAAGGACAATAAATTAAATTATTTTAAATTAAATTCAATTATATTTTTTATTAATTATCCAAGTTGTTTTTAAAACGTATCGAATTGATCAAGTCATATCTTATTAATCTTTATATAATTTTAAAAAATAATCTATTAGAAAAACATTAAAAACACAGTGTAGCGCCAGCCAATTATTGACAGTCACTTGTGCTTGTGATGACTTTTGTTAATTTGAAGAACCGAGGTGGCTCGTGCCATGTCTGCAATGTTAAGAGCTTAGAATACTATCGCCTTTTTCTCTGCTTTGATGACAGTCATGTATAATTAACGGAACTATTTTTTAAAACGATCAGTCGTTCTCCACGACCTCTCTCTTAACTCTCTTTGATATTGCGGTGTAGAGAAAAATTAGCTAATTTTTGTTTTATTTGTTAAAAATTTAATATTTTATGTTCTTAAAGTTAGTCTTTTATTTTTTGTTATTTTTTATTTTATTAGTTGTTAGAAAAGAAAACTATTTTTTTCAAAAATTAAAGTAATACAGTATAATAAAATGCAATGTTATTTTTTTGGTGTTTTGAATGAATAAGAACGTGCTATATTTATTTATCCAAAATAAATCCAATACTTCTTGTGTGTGTGTGTGTGTGTGTGTGTATACATGCAAACAAATCCATATATATATATATGCAAACAAGTCCGATACTTCATATATATATATATATATATATATATATATATAGAAAGGACAATAAATAAAATTACAAATAAAAAAATTATTTCTTTTTTATCAAAACTGTTTTTTTTTATAATTCACATATATAATCGTTCTTGTTTTATTGCTGCTCACGATTGAAAGAAAACAAAAATATTTGGCAGGTTCTATACGTGGAACAATTCAAGCCACAAAAATCACAGAGGAGATGGCGCATCAAGAGTCTTCATAAAAAATACGGATCAGGACATGCAAAAACGACGCTGTTTGTATACCATACTGTCCACTCCCCAGGCTTGCAAACGTGTTTACTGTGATAAACAGCCCTATCCATATCAAAGCAGGTGCTTTTGCCAGAAGAGTGGATTTTCTCCTATGAGTACACTCATATCATTGCCCTGTATACAGTGAGTTTGATCCAACGGTGGTGCTTAGAGCGCTATATCAAAATAAAATATTTGGCGATGTCTCTATAATGAAATAAAAATACAGAATGGCACGTGCCTTTAATGTTGGTAACTATAATCTTTTTAAGAGATAGTATATTCTTTCTGCATTTCATTTTTATTTTTAAAATATTTCTTCCATCTTGTATCATCTTACATGTTTATGATTTAAAATATCATTTGATAATTTACCGATTATTAATTTTGCAAAACCGAACTGTAATTATTGCTAAAAATAGCAATAAAATAATATAAAGTAATATTGATGTAAGAAAATAAATAAATTCGAAGAGAGAAAGAAAATAAATAAAAAAAGATATCAAAGGCATGTTAGAGGGCCTTCACTGTCATGCGCCGCCACAAAAGGAAAACCACATTGTGACAACTCCACCAACACCTAGACAACAGCATTATATATCAATTAATATTATTCTTAATTAATTAATTTTTATGAAAATTCAAATGTGACAATATCTGCCCAACATAGAAAATATTTTATTTTAGAGGTAACAAATTTAAAAATACAAATGATATGATTTATATTATTATATAATATGCTGTTATAATATAGTATTAAAAAACTATTTTATCTAAAAATTTACACGGTTAAATAAATTCTCATAATATAATTTTTATTATTTTTTATAAACTCCAAGCATGTATCACTTGAACACACACAAAAATATATTAAATCAACACAAGGGCTATGAATTATGATTTTATTCAATTATAGAACTAAATCATTCAATTATAGAACTTACGGTGCCCTAAAAGAACATATTTTAAATAATTTCAAAACCTAAATATATATATGGAAATATCCTTATCACGATACATGCATTTCAAGATTTTTCTTCTCTATAAATAATACCCACCACCCAGAATCTCATTACACAACAAATTTTCTCACAAACACAATACTACGAAAGAAAATAATAATGGAAAAAGCTTCTTTGAAGTTGCTGTTCGTGCTTGTTTTGGTGTTTTCTACTACCTGTAAGTCTCCCCCCCCACCAGATTTACATTATTATAAATATTTTTTAAAATACATTTTCTTTTTCATTATTAGCAAATCAACACACATATAAATCAGAAAAAAATAAAAAAAATATTTGGCTGCAGGTTTTCTAGATGGAGCAGAAGCCCTCGGATATTGTTCAAGTGACTCTGACTGTCCCGCCCGCTGCCCAGAAGGCTGCACAGATGCTCACTGTCAGTACGTCGCCGAAGGTGATTACGAGTGCTATTGCGGCCTCAATCCCTGTCTTGGCTAATATATATATATATATAGATACACACACACATCGCTCCCTTGATTTGCTTGATGGATCATGTCGAGTTGATCATCAGAATAAATATATATGATCTTTGTGTCTCTTTTAATTTATAATAATAAAAATGATTTACGCATATTGCATTTGTACGATGTTGTGTTATATGTTTTAACAACGTACACAAGTCCAATGAAACCCGTGTTAAGCAGAGAGTGTCAAGTCTCTCCTCGTCCAACATTTATTATTAAAATCCCAGAATTTAATTTCCATGTGAAGAGCTTCTTAATTAATGAATTTGGAAACGAAGAATAAATATATATAAGTGTATTTAACTTCGCTGAATCACGCGAGGTTGTCATCGAAGACAGAAGTTAATTCAATACCAAAAGAAATAAGATATTCTCTATTCGATCCCTTTTCTCAATTTTTGATAAACATATTCAACTAATCTAACATTACTTTTGCAATAAATGTACAATGTAATTACCTTAACTCGGCTAAAGTCCAAGAGAGAGGAATAACTTCCTGCACTCCACTATACAACGATTGCGATCAAATTAATGATCTAGCAAGTTTGAAAAATAAACAAAAGACAAAAAAAAACCAAGTTAATCCATCGAACTTTTGACATGAATCACGAGCTCCACTGAGTTCATTTTTTTTTAATTATATGATACAAAATATAAAATTAATTAAAAATAAAATTAAAAATATTTAAAAAAAAACAATAAAATAAAATGTTTATATGCACGGGCTTGAGTGGCTCAAAGGACCAGGCTTTTGAAACAAGTCAATGTATATGGGCTTAAAGTAGGCCTACACATCTGGGCTAACAATTTTTTTCTTTTTAGGTGACAAACAAGTCATTTATCCCTTATTTTGATCGCATCTCCTATTACAATTTACAGCTACGATAGAGGTTGAAAGTGTAGGAAGATGGGTTTAGAGGGTTGAAAATTCTATTTGTCAATTAATTTTCATCCAAAAAACTCCTCCAAAACACCACCACGTATATCTTCCTAAACTAACTTAAAATCACCCAAAAAAACAAAAATCAACTGAATGAAACATTTCTACACCAAGTTAATGATATTTCTTAAGAAAATTAGTATTATTATTAAAAAAAATATTAAATAAAACTTGCTGATACATTTATATATCCAGCTCAATGTACCGATACTTGTAAAAAAACTCCGAAGTTAAATATATTTGTGCCAGAACAATATTAGACCGAGTGATTTTATAGGAATCATCGTGCACCTAAATAAAAGCTTTCTTTTGGTTAAAAAGTGATCCAACCAGCTATTTTCATTTTTCTTACCTTTTGGTTAAAATAATAAATAAACTTTTAGATTAAAATACAAATTATTTTGGTAGGAGGTGTTTTCTTTGTGTTTTACTTTTTAATGCTCTCTATTTTTAATGCTCAAAGTTCTTCTGGACCTGTTGAATTTTATTAATTTTCCCAAATCTTGCCATGCAAACTTCACGTGAGATTTCACGAATCACAACAATTGCTCAGTCTTCTGAAATTTCCAAAAATTCTCAACCAGTTGAGCTTGTTTTAACGAGAGGAAAAACAACAGACCTGCACCAATGTTTTTAATAAAATATTGTCAATCAGAGTACAAAATTTCAAGCTACGATGGGCACCGAAGGGAACAGGGGATTCAAACATCGAAACTGTCTCAAAATTGGAACGGAGAAGGAGGAGGTAAACTACTTAGAAAAATTGGAGAAGTAACCCAAGATCTGTCTCACTTGCTCAAATTCTCAATGATTCGGGACAGGGATGAGTGGGTTCCATAGACTGACGATAAAACTCCCACTGCAATGATTATGATACAAGCTGCAATCTGCAGAAACAGCAGTAAAAATGGGGATCAGAGCAACGTCAAACCTATCAGTCAAGCTCCAGAAAGTGCTGACAACATTTAACACCAGAAAGGGAAGTAGGAGGAAGATGTTAGAAGCTGTTCTAAATATGGAGGCATCGATAATAGTAACACACCTGAAATCTTGTTGCTTTGCCCCTCAAGATGCTCAGAAAGCAAGCACAAGGAAGTATCAAGGTCTGTTACAGATTTACTTGTCAGTTTAATTCAAACTTCTGAAGAGTGCGGGAGAGATCAAATGGCAAAACAAGAATCAGATAAGGAAGCTGCATCAATGGCTGCCGATAACTTACCACAAGCATTGTGAGTAAAGATCCAATCAATGACATGACCAAACCGAAAAAAGGGATGGAGAGAGCGACGAGGAGGGTGGAGATCACCAGTGCTGTCCTGATGCAGATTGCGTACATGTGAGACTTCATGTGGTTTGATGGAATCAGCTCCTCCAGACTCATCGCCACTGGAGACATGGTTAATGCATATTTGGTAAAGGGGTTGACTACCTGCAATAGAACAGACAATAGATTACTATCTTGTAAGAAAAAAACTTGAACCCTAATTCTTACAGGGAAACAAAGGAGAAGAAAAAACAGATCAGATTAGAATATATTTTCCTAAAAACTGATGAGCATACCGTAGTCCACACAGCAATCTTCGAGGCAATTAGATCATGGGGCAAGTTAAGAGTGAATTGAGATTCTGTTCCCTCTCCGAACATAGTGTACCCCATGTAAGCAGCTCCGGCATACATCACAGTACAAACACCGAAGCTGCATGGATAACGAAATCGAGGGAACATGAAGTAAGTAATACTTGAAAACTCAGGCAGCTATTTTGAAAAAAAGAATAGAGTCTTGGAGTAAACTGAAACAAGTTTCCTACGATGAAGGAGGCAGAGTAACTGAAGTTACCATGCTAAGAGAACTGCAGGAAATCTGTCAGGTTGAGCCATGGAAGTGTAGATGTTCGGAAAAACAGCATGTCCTGAGTAACAATAACCGTAGAGACCAATGGCAACAGGAAGAGTTCCAAGATTGAGTACTGTCCCTTTGCTGTGAATGCCCACATTATCAACCAGACCAATCCAAAACAAGCACAGGACCACCAAAACTGATGCAATAACTCCACCAGCTGGAAGAAAAGGCTGAAATTTAGAATTTCTCAGAACAAGATTGCTGCTTTTTCTGATGAGCAGATTGTGAGCGTTGCAGCCTATTACAAGCCACGATTTTTTCTTTTTTTTTCATTGTTTCATGGATAGATGACATGGTTAATCAAGAAGAAAAATGTGAATCAAATCATTTTGACGTCCATTGAAAAATGTTTAAAAATCAAAATAACTCGATTTCAGAACACCTACCGGAAATGTAACTAAGGACACTGAGGTCTCTAAGCCAAACAGTGGGAAGAACAGCAAGGGTGGTCATCAATGCAAAGAAATGGTGGGAATCCAACTCAAATCCACCCAAACTTATATGTGCATTTGGAAATAACGAGGATAAATTATCACTCTCCAAAATTATATACTCAACGCAACAAGCCTGCGGCATATCAAAAAATTTGGACAGGTAACATTAGTCTATCAAATTGTAATAGCTTCTGCAAACTTCACCATGAATGACATTCACAGGACTGAAACGGAAGAGAAATGCATGGAGATGCTAAGGAAATTACCCCACTTTATCCTATATCAATGAACCAAAATTAATCACCTAGGCCTATGGTGACAGAATTGCATATTCATAGCAGCAAAAAAGTTATTGCCGTGGGTTATTATTTTTACTTTTGTAGTTCACAAGTTCCATGGTTGTTTATGATAAACTAAACAGAGGATCTATTCACCATTGAGTGACTATTAGTCAAATAAAGATGACTTTGAAAGACATAAATATCATTATGAGATCCGTATGATTGGATCTTGTTTGTTGTCGAGGCTGAAAGCAACACCATGTGAATCTGTGTTCACATCATAATTTAGGCCTCCCATTCAAGAAAGCCAAAACTTTTTCAATTTTATAGGTTATCAATTTGCAGTACATCGGCAGCCATCCATTCAATGCAGCAGCATATGGTGCTGGCAAGTGGTAACACTCATGTCAAATAAGATCCAAAATTTGGGACCAAAGAATTTTATTGGCCCCGGCACGAATATAGGTTACCATCTTATTCTCTCCTAGAGACAATCATGCTGAGTTGATTAAAAAACAGGGAGTAAATAATTCAGGAAAATCCAGCTGTACTTACATACAGTTCCACGTACAGTATTATCTGCAACAAGAAAAAACAAAGACAGAAACGACAGTATCAGAATCCAGTCAAATCTGTGAACCAGTGCATATCAAACCAACATTTTAACTGTAATTTCTGCAGGAAATGGGAGTTAAGAACTAGACTTACTGAGATGACAACCCGACCGGCTGTACCGAAGGCCACCTGGCCAATGTCTGGGTAAGTTCCAAGTCCTGGTTCACTATCCAAACAGTAACGCAAGAGCATCCCAGTGTAAAAAGAAAGAACTGCAAATATGATCAATATGGATAGCCCTATCCATCCTCCTTCTTTAGCAGCATAAGGAGTAGATAAAATTCCTACTCCACACAGAACATTCAAGCCTGCATTGTGAACCACGACAAGTTCACAGTAACCACTAAATTAAACAATCCTTTCCAATTTAGCATGCAGGTATTCAACTTGAAGCCTAGGCTTGCAGATTTACAGTCAATTTTAAGTAAATAATTTACATTAACATACAACAAGAGGTTCAAGAACAACCAGACAGGTATTCTTGTTGTTTATTTCTGAGTTTCCATGTGCAGCATGTGCAAACTAAGCTACGAAAACATGAAACAGAAACATGGTTGTTTTGATGCTCTTACAGGGAGATAATAATGAGAAGAGAACAAAAGGGTCCACGCCTACAAATCCTATATTAAAGGTCACAAACAACGAATCATTCCATAATGTTTCGTTGGTAGTTTTGGTTGTTTGAAGATATTTATTGCTACAGGCAATATTCTATTCCTAAATATAGTCTCAGACACGCTAGCCATATTAGCTGACAGGAGACACAAAAAAACAAGATGACACCACTAGAAAGATTAAACTAAACCTAGGGCCATGTAAGGATGTCAATAAAGTAATAAGACATCATCTGTAACATCATTGGTCGAGGTCCTGGCAATTGTAGGGTCTAGTTAGTGTCAAGTTTGATGGCCATACTAATCCTCATATGGCAAGTGGCTCCATGGGGACAGGTAGGATGATTGCTAACAAATAACAATACTGTGTAAGAGGATGGTTTTAGACAGTCGTGGCCAAATCCAACCCGTCGATTGTGTGAGGGCCATGCTACAATGGATGGTCTAGATTTTTCCAAGAGCCTGCCGGCCATTGTCCATAGCATTTTCCGTTGGGTTAGTTTCAACTTACCATTAAGCAAAGCTTGTCCAGATGAACTTTGACGAGACATGGGAAGTTCATGCGAAACCCGGGGTGGTTTCTCATCCTTTCTGATGGATGATGACCTTCTTAAAAGAGTTGGAGGCAGTAGAGAACGAGAACTGCGCCTCTGTGGTGGAAGTCGCTCCTCTTCTGGTTTGTCTAGTAGAGGCTTTACCACAGTAGGCAACGATTCTGGTGTGTGTCTTCTTGTAAGTGAAGAGGAGAGATATGAACTGCTTAATCTCGATAGTGTAGGAGTCCCCAAAAAAGTAAGATTTGGAGATGGCACACTACTGTATAAATCGATGGATTGCCTGAAACATCAGTTAACAGCCATAGATAAGTATCTGGAACTAGAAATAGCAGCAAATGCATATTAATGAAATACCCTAGGACTAATGGATTTGCTAGTTATAGACTTAAGTTCACAGATTGATTTCATTGACATCAGATAGCTGCTCACTAGACAAGAAAAGGTACTGTAGAGGATTAGATATTCATTTAGGTGATGAGGAAAATCATTCACTGAACCACTAAACTACAATAAAACATAATTTTTCCCAGCCCTTTTGGTTCCTAATAATTATGAAATCAGTGAGTCAATGACCCTAAAACGATCACTTTCCCTTGATGAAAGTCCTGTCAAAGCTATCCCATGATCTTCTTTCCCTGAAAACGTGTTTTCTTTGATGAATTAAATCATCAAGAAAGTCCAAGACTGAACATGACGTGAAATTAACAGAGCAAAACAGAGCAGAGTGTGTAAGAGAAACCTGTAACTTTGAGGCCAAGAGGTGTTGTAAGAACCAGTTTTACTCCGCTCCCGATTATCATCCGCCAAAGAATCATCAGAATCTGTTCCATTAACGTCGGCTTCACCCTCTCCATCTCTGTTAAGTTCCTTCTCTTCATCTTCTTCTTCACTTTCTATGTAGAAATTCTGTTCTGATTCTGAATTCTTCATTTTCCCCCTCCTATTTCTCGCCCCTTCAAAAATCCCAGCTGGAATTCACACAACTAAACAAATAAATATTGGCCACGAAGATTTTTAAAAAAGATTTGATTTAAATACTAGAAAAATAAAGTAAAAAAGAGAGATTCTACAAACCTCAAATTGAAATCGATCACTTCTTATCCTATAGGCTTTGGTAGCTTCTGCTTTCTAGCATTTGCGCTTTGCAGCTTGTTTTGGCTAGTTTTTTTTAAACCGAATAACCTAAAAGGAGATAAATTTGTAAGGTTAATATAATCTTGGAAACATAAATCAGAAACAAACGCAGGAAAAAGCAAACGCAGAATGACCACCCGAAAGAAAATCTAAACTTGGGAATGTAAGCAAGTTTGGAAATTAATATAATTTTCAAGGCAATATGCGTTTGAAATATTCAAAAGGAACTCTGCTCTGCCTTCTAGTTATCTTTCGTTGTCAAGGAAACACAGAAAACGAAAGGCAAAAGTAATGGAGCTTGCTTTCTATGTATGAGATTCTATTTTCCTGTCCAGGCAACAAAACGTTCAACATACATACCTTACAGTGAAAAAAAGAGAACGAACACAAAGAATGATCCGCAAACTGCAAAGAAAAAGACGTCATCAAGATTCCTCAGCTTTCTAGGGAACCAAACAGGGAGGTTATTTAGAGTAAAAACTCTTACGTACGTAAGAGAAAGAAAGTTTCTGCTGCTTCTTTATCTTTTCTCCTCGTTATTTCGAGATCCCACAAAGAGCTTATCAGGGGAGGAACATGTGATCGTTAATATAGTTAAAGAATCGAGATAGAGAGAGAGTTCTCTCAGAAGAAAGTCATGAAAGACTAGAGAAAGGCCTGGTTTTTGAAACTCGTGAGAAACAGCAACTGAAAACACTCACCAAACCGATGTTTTCCTCAGTTGTCTTTCGGTGCTGTAATGGTTTTCGCTCTATGTCGCTTGCTTATAAAATTGTCTATCAATCTTAGGCTTCACTGAGGTTATAAATACAGTTAACAGATCTGGTCCCGGGACATGCCTGAAAAAGAGAGGCTGAGCAACGATGTTATTGGATGAATTTATGGTCTATGTGGATTATTTTTGTTAAAATAATATATTGTTTTTTAAAAAAAAAACAAATTCTTGATATTTTTTTTTATAACGGGATAATCAAGAAAATAAAAATTTAACCCATCAAATTAATATTTTTTATGGTTTGGTAAATTTGACATGGAACAAGCTCCAAATTATAAATTTTTAAGATCAATTAATAGAGTCAACCTCTTTAGCAACTATAATTATAATTACTTACAGAAGGACAAATCTGTCTGTAATGAACTAGCCTAAGGTGGAAGAAGCCCTTTGATTGCTTTGGAGTATTTTAACCTTCGTGTATTTCAGGGGTTTGACTAGTTCTGTATGAATTTTGTAAAAGATTTTCTTTAAATGAAAAGGTGTTCTCAAATAAAGTTTAGTACTAATTACTAATTATAAAAAAAACTTGATCATTATTTACAAAAGTCAACTCCGACTCTCAAGTTCGCCCGATGTTTTGACCAAAAATTTAGAGTACTTCATGAATTTGGAGTTTCTATTTATTACCTCATTAATTTTTAACAAATACCCTCTTGAGATTTCGATTTAGCTTTCAATTTTGGACCAATCCCAAATCTCGATTAGAGTATTTAATAATTTTGGAAGAGTAAATAAATGAGAGAAAAAAAAATCATAGGCCTCGGCAGAATTATGACTGTTCTAAAATTCTCATCAAACTATATTATGACTCGGGCACAAATCAAGACAATTAAAAACAAAATTGAAATCTATTTAACAAAGCTGTATCTTAAAAGGCAAATTGATAGAACGCTCGAAACTATTCTCAAACTAGTTTATTCATCAATCGAAATTGGTTTTTTAGAAATATATATTATAATTGATGCCTGCCAGGAGTGTTGATGACAAAATCGCTTGACATATTACCACGTAACTTGGAATTGAATTCAAATAGTATTGATTTATCGATAAACTATAAAAAAGATCTTCTTAGTTTCCAAGGAAGAAGGCCCCCGCAGCATTGTATGTATTACAGCCCATTGGAACACATTATTACAGCTTGATTCTCTTTTAAATGTGTATTTAAAATATTTATTTAGTAGGTAATCCAGTAATACAAGTTTGGAAGTCGCAAGTTTGCTTTTCGAGCCATGTAATTTGCTAATATGATGATAACTTGAGATTTATATATTTGTTAATTTTAATGCTCGTAAAATTAGTCGAGTTGCGTTCAAAATACCCCAAACACCCATATTAATAATAAAAAAATTATGATTAGACTACTAATGGTGGACAATCATGCAGCCGCCAAATGAAATTTCCAGCAAAACAATATTCTGGCTAAAAACAATTGCAATGATGCTATGCGTCCTTAGGATATTAATATATCGAACATGTTGTTCAAGATTCGTCTATTTTTCTAAATTAACAATCCCCGTATGATCATCTGAAAACAATGGAATCAGTTTAAAATAAAAATCCCATTATACATGTGTGATAAAATTTCATAATTTTATAAAATCATTGATCTATATTTAAAAAAAAAAAAAAAAACTGTATTGGTATTATTAAAACTCACCTGATTTGAAATATGACCCGAACCATATTATAATCTGTATTAAATAAACATTAACCTAATTAGACTAGATTAACTTGGTCAAACCTAATTAAACATGACCTCATCGATACAAATAATTAAATTTGAAGGCAAAAAAATAACTTAACGATCCGAAAATGAACAAAAAGAGAGTCATGATATTCCATTGTGAATTTATAATTAATAAAACCCAGATCATACCTTTTCAATCAATGGCGTTCATTTCATTGGGTACAAACGATGGTCATTTACAAAGCCACTAAATTAGAGACAATGTTCATCAAGTTATTTTGATTTTTGACAGAGAGAGGTTTTTCAGAATTCAATAAACATCAGATGACCTTTCTTTACAATCTCCTTTAGAAGATCGCAAGTTCAATTTTTGTTTTTTGTAATCTGGGTTTCTGGATCAACGAAAATTCAGGTAAATGAATAAAATCCCGGCTATCCCGAACTTTTACAAGAAGAGCACGTCTTGACTCGAACTCGAAATCTAATATGCAGATCTTAACTTTCTTGTCATCAAGTCATGTCAGGACCACAATCAATTTATTGGCAAAGGACATGGAGCGATCAAATCAAACGGCTTCATTATGCAGCATCACAGATTGATTTTATGCACATGATGTTGCCCTTTGCTTGCTAAGGGGATTTTCAGCATTGCGGATAAGAACTAAGAAGCCTGTCCATGATTTCATTTCGGGTACCTCAATAATTTCATCGTTTCTCAATTATAGGACAGGATAATTTCAATTTTTTAGATGAATGCAAGTTGACTGAGCGATCTGGCAATGGGGCCATGATGGGATGTCTGTCTGTCTTAATTTGATGATCCAAATCATGGATTCATATCCTCTCCGCGTCTCCCCAATTATTCACTGAGCCCGCACCCACCCTTCTTATTAATTTCTTGCAACGTTAGGTTTTCTGGGTAGGTGATCTAGATATCTCTGGGATAAAAACTGGTGTAAATATAAATGGTTAATGTCTTTGATTCTGGTGTGTGCCAGAAAATTGCAGGCCATAGCAGCTCAAGAGAGCATGAATCCATATAGATAGAGGACTGAAACGGGTGTCGCACCCCATCGCGAGAGCGCGGCGTCGTGACGACCCTCACCGAGAGCGGGAAAATTCAATGTCGGGGTCTAATCTTTATTTCGTGAAAAAAAGAAGTCGCCACCTAGTATTATGGTTACTAGGAAACCTAAAACTGGTCTTTCAGAGATTCTAAAGTAAGAGACTGGTTGCGTAAAGAGAAGGTTTTAGCACCCCCAAATACGCCCTACCTAAGGTAAGCTGCTTGACGTTTTGGTTGGCTTATCTTAGAATCAAGTTCTTGCACTTAATTAATTCTTTCGATTGGACCCTTCAAACATAATTACACTTTTAAATCGGTCAACGATTAAATCAAACTGACCCATAAAAATATAATCATATCTTTCGACTTAATTTTTATACAGATTTATCTGATAATAAATTATTTTAGCCTTGAATCTGCGTTTTCCTTCATTTATTGGCACAAAAGAGGTACGATCGAGCTCTCGAAAACAATCAAAATTTCACCCTGATTTTTCTACCGATATCAACCCCTTTTTTTTTGTTATTTATGGGTAGTTTTGGAGAATGACCCAAAATTGGGTTATGACTTATTACAACGGGTATGCCCTAAATTTTATCAAGTGATTTATTTCATGGGAATGTAGGATGAAGATGAACACCAATGCTGTCGTCATAATCGTAACATTTTACCAGCAATCTGGCATTTGGAATCCAATCGGCATCTCTGGGTGATGTTCATCTGTCAATCAGCAATCAGCGTTGACGTGTCCTTCAAGTTGCCCTTCCTCAATCTTCATTTTCTAGTGTATTAAATAAGTCAATTAACTTTTTATCTAACTTAGTTAAAATATATAAAAGCCACCACCGCTTAAATCAAATAATATTATTATGATCCATCATGGACTTTATTTCTTGAATATTATTTTTATTTAATTATATGATAAAAATATATCTTCTCAAAAATTGAGCATTAATCTAAAAAAAAAAATCTATTTGAGACGATGATAACAATATAAAAAGCAATAAAAATAGATTAAAAAATAATTCAATAACAGAGACAAAAAGGAAAAGGAGAGTAGCAAAACACTATAATTTATAGTGCAATGGACGTGGTCGAAAAATGGTTTCCCATACTCTTCAGCTTTTATTACTTTATAAAATTTGATAGCTTGAATTTTCATTTAAATTAATTTTTTTCTTAACTATATTAGAAAAACAAAATATATAAAGAAACAAATTATTCGCTAAGATTCTAATCACTCTAATATTAAAAAATAAAATCAACAAAAACAATTTTTTTAAAAGAAAAGGTACAGCAAAAATTCAAAAAATAAAAACAAAACTGAATACTATAGATTACCATTGTAATTATGGTGTAATGGTGGTGGATGAAAGTGGTTTCTCCACACCTGTTTACAGCACCTAATATTTGATCCACATACATGGTTATAAGCCTATTTGTTTTGCATTTTAAAAATATTTTTAATTGTTTTTTGTATTTTTCTTTGCTTAATTTTTTTTTTGGTGTGTTTTCAAGTTATTTTGATATGTTGATGTCAACAATAAAATTTTAAAAATTAAAAAAAAATATTTTAATAAAATTTTAAATAAAAAAACATTTTCAAAACAAACATTACCCCAATAATAAACAAGTTATTTTGACACGTTGATGTCAGCAATAATACTTTGCTTTTTGTTTTTTTAATCTTTGAGGGATGGGTTTCAGCTTGTTGCTTGAGCCTTGAGCTGGCGGGTCTATCCACCTTGTCATTTTATATTTGCAATTATTATCTGTTTCAGCTATTGCTTTGACCATGATCGAAACATGAAAATAAAAAATGAATCTTGAGATCTGATGAGATGCTTGATTAGAGGCCATTAATCATTTTAATTTCACTCTGCTTAAGGTAGACTACAGATTGTGGACGAAGAACTACTGTGGCCACAACTCACAAGTCTTCTGAAATGATTGCAAGGTGTTTGATAAAGACACAGAAAGACAAGAACGGGAGTGGATGTAAGAAACACGTTTTTATGGGAATCAAAGCATCAACTTGTGCCCTCGTTTACAATTTTTTTTTTAATTTCCAGGGAAATTTTCAATCGCTCACTTATGAAGCTGTTGAATTTACGAGGAGGCACTTCCAAATTTCATGGAAGCTATCCAAAACTAAAACTGTTTGTGATTGGTAAGATGCTTTCACCCCATGTATGTCATGATGGGATCTGTGAATACGATTGAGATACTTACACGTTCTCTTCTTATCACCATGTTCATTAAATCTATAAAATACCAATTAGAATGGAACAGTGAAATTTAAGTCATTCCGAGTCATTGAAAATAATTTTATATTACGCCAGAGCCTTATCCTTCACTGTAAAGTGAACAGTTTTGATTTCTGAGATTTTGATCCTGTGATTCTTGTCATGTTTTCAAGAACACGACTGTCACATATGATAAATCTGAACCGTTGGATCCAGATCATGTTCGGAGTGTCCAACGTCAAGATCTTTATGCGGTCTGATGTCATATGCACTGTCCAGGACTCGAGGAAGAACCGTGATGAACTTCAGCTGTGTCACCAACAACTACATGAGAAGATCATCCATTAACCAAAATGATGAACTTTGTGGGAGACCTGAGAAAGACTCGTGCCATTATTAAAATCTAAACATGGGTTCTGCTGACATGAGAAGATCATCCATTAACCAAAAAGATGAACTTTGTGGGAGACCAGAGGAAGACTCTTGCCATTTGTCATTACACTTTTGATTATAAAAAAGGGCCACCAGATTAATCTACGAAACTCCACCGAACACTAAGCAAGATTCTAAGTGACCGAATCGAATA
Source organism: Salix caprea (assembly GCA_964035475.1). Lineage (NCBI taxonomy): Eukaryota > Viridiplantae > Streptophyta > Magnoliopsida > Malpighiales > Salicaceae > Salix > Salix caprea. Next base: position 1,463,463 of record OZ037757.1, on the reverse strand, counting down.
TTATACAATTGTTTTAAGCCATTCCAGAAATAAAAATAGCAGAAAGGTAAAGAGGCGGGGGCGAGGGAATCATGCAGAATGGATACGCCTCACAAATTCTACTGTGTAGAATCTAGAGATGAATCTTCGTTGATCAACCATGTCCTTAAATCTTGGCCAAATCATGCCATTTGTACATAATGCATTCCGCGTGTCATCACAAGAACAATTTTCTAAGAAAACTATGTTTCATCTGTCCAAATTACAGACAGTTTGAATAATTGCCCTGAATCCATGATTACGACCGTAAAAGCAACGATAGACATCGATGGTAACAGTCAAAGCACTAACTATTGTGAAGGCAATGAGATGTTCATGGAAAGAAGATTGGCACGCTTTTCTCTGCTCAACTTCCAAAGCTTCCCTCAATTATTGAGGAAGATCAATTTAGATGAATGAAAAACTTTTGCTGTTGCATTCAAGTGCGAATCGTTGGAAAATTCCTCGAATTCCTTGCACCACCCAAAGGATCAGAAAGAATGCTTGAGAAACCAATGGACAGATTAGGATTTAGAGGCTGATTTCCTAAGCTAAAAACAAGACTGGTGATGTAGGAGAGACTATTAACTTCATTCTGTTTCAACCTAGAGGATTTGGTTAGGTAACGAGGAAGAACAGGAACTAAAGCATACAAAGTCCAGCATCATTGGAGATGCACAAAGCTAGCAACACCTAAAACGATTCCTACTAACCTTATGCTGCTGTTGCATTGACTCTAGTTTTCCAGTTATCGACCAAGGACAGTAACACCGAAGAAAACCCACGTATTCTGTCCTAAACTTGCCAACTCCTTGGGTCTGTGATTGAGGGTCACCTGCAAATTTCCATTACCGTGTCATGTATCGTACAAAATCCATGACTCAAATTCTTTCCTGCAAACACTCATCTACAATATATGTAATCAAATCTCCAGCTCCAACAGTAACTAGGAGCAGTTTTTATGTTGTAGATTGTATATATTTTATCTATTGACTGACTGAAATAACAAGACTGAAAAATAGCAGAATAGCCCTCATGACAAGAAACTTTGGAACGATGTTCTACGTTATTTGGTTTCCCGGACTGCAAACAATCTGGTATGTACATTACATGGCAAAATTTAACGTACAACTTATAATTCTTTCACATAGCAACACCATGGCTTGGACTCTAGCGGGTATAAATAAACAGTGGTTTATTGTTGTATGTCAAAAAGAATGATCGATCATCTTTTTTAAGTTGAACACGTGATAAACTTATCCAGAGAGCACTCGCGTTGTTTCCAGTCAGCTGTATAGCCTCTACCTACATCAGATAATCGCATCAAGGATGAACAAACAGTAAATCCTTGCATGATGATAAAAACTGCATAAAATCCACTTATTTCTTAAGAGTTGATCACGAACCCAGAAATATATATCAGCTATCATGTGCAGTTGGGTAGCTCATTCCATCTTTTAGATGGCTTAATGCTGTGGGGCATAACCATTTCAGTATGTTTGGACCCAATACCTGATCAAAAGTACATTACTCAGCAACTTATGGGATTAAAAGGGCAAGAACAGATAGAGAGAGAGAGAGAGAGAGAGAGAGAGACCGAGGTGATATTTTTGTAAACACTAAGGTTGAATGGATGTCGATAACTGTGTCCAGATTTCCTGGCCAACCATGCTGCACGTATTCCTTCATAATTCTGGAAAAGACGCATTCTAGTAATTATCAATAACCACAAAAATTAAGCATGTTGCATTTTTACTTTAGAATTGAATACTCACTTCAATGGTTGTCATATTGCAAGAAATGAGGTAAATATGGAAAACCAAAAGAGTTCCAAATGTAATGCTCAAGCCAAGCATCATTGCTCCAGAAACAGCCTAAAATACACACTGTCAGTTTTCTTAATAAGCCCTGAAAACTCAAAACAGTATATTTGCATGAATAACCCAGGAATGAACAAGAATTAAGAGTAAGGCTAAGTCAGCCACTACTGAAAGCAAGTTTTTTTACTAGGAGGTAAGAACCATTTAGACAGGGCTTATTCAGGACCCTCTACTTTTGTTTAAACTGATTTATTGGCTGAATAAGAAACCAGAATTTCATGGCTTCGCTTTATTTTTTGAGCAATACTGGGAAACAATATTTAAAAAAAAAAAAATAACTGATAGAATGATTTTGGAAAAGTTTATACATTTTTAAATGCTATTCAGAACCATTGTAGCCCTGACTATTGCCAAAACTGCCTTTACAACCTCATTCTATGGTGGGTAGTCAACATATTCGACCTTGTAAGTTGCTATCCTTCATATGATACAGTTTTGCATATATAGAATTTAAGAGGAAAAGCATGGATGACAAATTATATGAACTTTTAGATCTTGTTTTTTGGGGGTGTTTAATTCTCTTATTCTTTTTTTTTTTTCCAGCTTCTCTTGCATACACAGCTTGTGTACTTGGGTTATTCCCCCTTAGAAGTTAGTCATAAAAAGTTAACCGAACTAAACATTCAAAAGACTGCTATTAAATATTAAATATCCACTCACAAAAAAAATCTTCATAAGAACTCTTCCACTGAAATTCCAGTTCTTCTGTAAAGCACAGCTGATTATCATGACCTGAGCATGCCAAAATCATCTATTGTAATCTCAGTCAATCAAGTTATATCATACCAAGTGCAAATGAAAACCAGAATAAACCTACCGAAGAATAGATGCTTGCAATGGTTGCATATAAAACTAATATCACAAAGGCCTTGTAGTTCCAATAACCAACACAGTTATTTATCCATAGACAATGATGATCCTGCCATCAATTTTAAAGTAACATAATCCATAACTCTATTCATAATCAATTTAAAAACTAATGAAGCAAACAGTAATTGCAAAAAAAGATTTCAGCTGAACATACCATCCTCAAAACACACCTTCTGCAGATCCTACAATGATGAGCCCTGGGAGGCTTGTATGTACAACACTTGTCACATTGCCTCAGTTGTGAACTCTATCAAGGATCAATTATCAATCAGTCCAAAGTTAACCAGAAAGTAAGAAAATCATTTATAGAAAATTGGATTGAAAAAACAGGTTTTACAACTTATTATCACATGGATCTGCTATACTTAGATTTCAAATTCAAAAACAGATCTAAGAGAACAATCAATACGAGACATTACAAGAGTTCAAAGAAAATGCTAAAAACAAAAAAAAAATTGAGGCAAGATGTTGTTACCATCTGACGATGCAAAAATCAAACAAATTCACTGAATTGAACCCAAAATAACTATTTCCTAAAGTTGAATCATCCTCCCATAGAAAATGAAATAAGAACCAAATCCTCATTCTTCTTTTCGTTCATTTTCATGCAAACAGACTGGAGGCTAAACTTGAGCCAACAAAAGATAAATCATTCACTAAAACCACCATGTTCCTAAATAATTCACAACAATCAATTATAATTAAATCATCAATCACTAGCACAGCCCAGGAAGACCAAAGTTCAATCATTGCACAGTAGGCATGGGTTTACTTCCTCCTAATTCTAACAAAAAAAGGACACAAATAACGGGGTTTTATACCTAAATATATAAGCATACCCTCGCTTGATTTCTCAACAGTCAATTCAAAACCAAAGAATATAACTTTATTATAAACTAAATCACGACCACGAACAATGACACTCAAGATTTCATCTTTCTTCTTTCTTCCTAAATTTTCTCATCAACCAATCGAAAATTAAATACAAAGGCACAAAACACATCACTAAACAGACATATACAATAAAAAATAGAGGAAACTTAAATGTTTGCTTATATATTACTTACATTATTGTGTGGTTCTTGACGTAGTGGGACCGCAGCTCCTTCAACATCAGGAACATAAGGAGAAGGAACATAACCAGGTTCAGTTAGAACACAGACAACGAAAGAGAAAAGACATAAAGAAGCCATAAAAGTGAAGATCATAGCATTCAAAGTCCCGGCTGAGCTCTGTAACCCAACCCAATCTTCAATAAATATGAAAACTGTTATGAAATAAACAAAACCCATCAACAGAAACACACTAAAAACTGGGATCGACAAGAATCTCTTCCACTCCATTGAGAGTTTTTGGGATTTTTTTTCTTTGTTTTTTTTTTTATATATATATTTTGTACAGAAAGCAGAGGTTTCTTGACTGATTTTTGAAGTCAATTCGGTTTTTTCTGTACGTTTGTTGCAGTGAGGAAGTCAAGTTGGTTATTTAAAGTGGGCTTTAAAGGAAGACTAATTTGGGGCTTAACATGACCACCAAGCCCAACGCCATTTAGTGGGTTCAGTTATATCCTGGCTCAGGAATATGGGCTTGGCTTATTCTCACTGCAGTTTTAAGGGGCCGGGCCTCTTGAAATCAGGGAGTGGAACAAGGCCGGGTCGGATTTTCGCCGAATTAGGCTTGTTTGAGTTAGGATTTTTTAATTAAAAAATTGACATCTTACTGAAAATAGTGTTATTAATCATATGAAGCTGGATATGGAATGGGTGGAGGTAGGTATGAAAAACTTATAAATTATATTTACAAAATTTACAAGAAAATTATAAATAAATTTATAGCACTCCAACCTTGAGGGTAAATAGTGCATTAAAGAGTAGTATTCCTAGGGTTTTCTTTGTGATCCATGCAACGCGGCCCTTTTTTAACCCTACTCTTTAAATGGCATTACAAGCTAGCTTGTCTTCCAGCTAGCCAAGCAAAATCTAGGTAACATTAATTTTAATACTTGTATTATTAATTAAAATACATGCAAGCTGATGTGAACATATATATATATATATATATATATATATATATAGGGTAAGATCAATTAAAGGAGAATTATTATTATTTTGTCCAAAAAATGAAACATAAAATGACGTCTACTGGGGCTCGAGGCTACGTTACACACCAACACAATTATCAAAGTTTAACCTCTTATACTGCCATCCTTCTTGTGGCCACAAATCACACGTACAAAGTTGACTGTTGCGATCATTCAATTTCGATATCATTTTGCATTTGCCATTATGTATCCTGGGTAGGGACTCTCTTCATGATCAAACCCCACATTGATTCAGATTTCATCATCATGCTCTGCCGTGGGGACCGTTGATTTTCTTGATGCATGGACCCACCAGTCCATTGCTCCTTCTTCCCTCCTCTAAGATTTAATTGATAGTGTTATGTGAAAATGATGCAACCTAGAGCTCACAACGATGTGACAAAGTGAAACTCCATCTCCTAACTTTTTAAAAAATGAATTTTATAAATTTTCACACAATTAGCCTTGCTTTTCTCTCTCTATATATATGTACACAGTGTACTGGCGTATTCATGAGATTTATTTATTATTATTATTGAATTTGAAGTGGTCAATCCAAGATAATATATAATATGATGTCATGATAGATCGATGTTGTGGCTAAAAAGATCTGTTTATTCTCTTGACTTTTCAAATTTGAATCGTAAAATCGGTATTCATCAAATTATTTTTTTCTTTATACTGCTGATGTGAAGAAACCGAGTCTGAATTAGTACATAAACTAGTCTACAAACATTCTTCGCCCTCTAATAAATAAAAATCCACGATGATGGACACGAGGAACAAAAACCATTTATTGCTAGCATGGCTAATTATAGAAAAGGTTTGTCATCTTGTAGACATGTTAAATATGGCAATAAACCTTGACGTATGAACGAATATGTTAGGAATTTATGATCATTAATTGCAAGGGCTAATTAAAGGTGCAAAGTGCATGGAGCCGTCACATTTTTTGTTATTAATGTAAATGTCTAGTCAATTTCGATTAATTTCACAAGTCCTGAAATTAACGACCATGTAGTCATCTAATAATTATTATATCAGCAACCACAAGACTCGATCCTGATACAACAAGAAAAATTAACATCTTAATCCTAAACTTTTATCGTTTGTCACCTACTGTATATGGTTGGAGCTGTGGCATTTATTAATGTTGGTATAAATGGTATGAAAATGATATCTAAGAAGTCAGGGTTTAGCGAGCATTAATATTGTATTGGTCCCCATTAAATTGGACTAGTCATGGTACAGTCAATAACTACGTCGTGCAAATATGCCAGTCATAAGAAGTTTTTTCTATTTTTCTAGTTTCCTGATTTTCTCTTTCTATTTTCTTTTCTTTTCCTAATATATTTTAGAGACAAATTTCAAACATGACCTAAGAAATTCCAGAGGGTGTGGTGAACAATCCGAAGTTAGCCTTTCGCTCTTTCCCTTTTCTTTTTTTTTTTCTTTTTTTTTTGTGTTTGTGTTCTCCCCATATTTGAGGGAGAAATTTCAAGCATCGCATCTTCTGAAATATGTTTGAATGGGATTGGTCGATTAGAATTTTTTTTTCCTTTTTCTCTGATCATTCCCTTCCTTAAGGAGAAAATGAGAAGCTATAATTCTTAAAGGTTCACTTAATAGTTTAAATTTTTGAATTACATAATTAATTCTTTTAACACCAATTAGTTTAGATATTAAATGAATTGGTGCAGTGTAATATAGAGAGAACAAAAAAAAACATTTCTCGAATAGACTTCTATATAATAATTGTTTTCCCTCACTACTGTAGCTATCGCCTATTTTATACAACCCTTGTACTTAAACATTCTAAAGTTTTTGATAAATTATTAAGCAAGTGTATTATACTTCACCACACACAAAAACAATATACATTTTTTACATGGACAAGGCAGCTCTTTCATTCAATGGAAGAAAAATTAATTGCATCACAAATAGACTTCTTCAATTTAATTAACTCCCACAAAAATTTCTAAAATGCATCAAATGATTGTATCTTAACAAAAAAAAAATTATATATTGGAGCATGTTTGGAATTATAGTAATAATTATTTTTTTAAAATATTTTTTTGGCTGACAGTTCATTGAAATAACTTTTTTATATTTGAAACCCCATTAATAATAATAATAATTATTATTATTATTTAAAGCAAAAAATATTTTTTTCTAAAATTCTTGACGATTTAAATGTCAATGGCTTAAATGTTTTGAAGAATGATTTCGTTGCGTAGCAAACAAAATATTAGCTCTAAGAATATGATTGATTGTCTATGATTATATACAGATTTTCAATTATTTTGGCGTTTGCTGAATGATATGTTCAATACAAACTATCATTTGTTTATTGTTAGTTAAGATATTGATTTAGTAGCTTGGCTATAATTTTTATTCAATTTTTATTTTCAATTTTTGTTCTGTAAGTAAGTTTCCAGACTTTCTAAGTTTCATGTTTTTTTTCTGGTATTTAATAGATCATTCGCAATTCATAAAAAAAAAATCGATACATCAACTAGACTCCTTGAATCCTTATAATTTCATATCAAATATCAGAACTTTACCAAGGCGTACTTCAAGAATCCATGTATTATATGTAAATTCAAGGAAAAGCTGAATCAATGTCATGGCAAAATGTGAGCCAAAAATAATATATATATATATATATATATATATATATATATATATATATATATATATATATATATATATATATATAGATATATAGATAAAACCCTACAATAGCTATATATAGAAAAGTGTGAGCACTGAAAGACTGGCATGCAAATCCAGAAGTGCATTAAAAGCATTTTTAGCAAGTTGATTTGCTATGATCTCGTAGGTCACCATGATTTGCTACTCTTCCCTTCACTTGTCAATCGACACAACAGCTTTTGTCTCCAATTGCCCCCACATGACTTGGCTTAAGATTCTTCTCCAGATCCAGGGACTGGAAAAACAAAGATCACAGACACCGTAATGCTCTCTCCATGTCAAATCCGACTGGAATTACACCTGTTGGCACCAGAAAACAAAACTAGCTAGCCAGAGTGGCTAAGTTTACTTGCCTATAGAGGTCCCATCGAGAGAGTAATGTCCAGCAGAAGTTCAAAACATTGTGTAAATCCAAGATTTAAGGTGATTCTCTTTGTAGCAGTCCTGCAGTATAAAACACTCGGATGCGTATCGTGATACAGATGATCAGAAAATGTTCGAGGGACAGTCTGAATATATCCTGCCTGATTAACAGATCATCGCTGGATAAGCCAAATTGTAATCGATCCTATATACTGCCATGATCGAGTTCATGTTTACTCACGTGAATAGGTTGAAAAGAAATAATGCAAGTCACATATCAGAAGCATAATAATGATCTTTTATCTTGCTGAGCTACAGCTAGCTAAGGCTCTCTCTTGTTTTATTGTCTGTTTTGCTTGTGGGACATTCAGCCAGCTTAAGTCTGACTGTAAATTCGTCGTGCACATATTAAAACTCGATATATATTTCCTTACAGATGATTCCCTTTGGAAGGACTCCATGGATGAGAAGGCTGAATTCTATGGGAAATGACTGCAGGATACCCAAATAAAAAAAGTATTTGTGAAATAGTTCAGATTCGGACAAAAATAGAGGAAACAACAAAAGGATATATATGCGATCTCCAAAAGAGATCTCTGTACGTCCTGCAGGCTGCTACCTGGACATGCATGTTCATGATGAATAAAGCAAGTAATTACAATTAAGATAATATTTCAAAACCAAAATTAAAGTCATATAAATGCTTTGTTTTTGTTTTTTCCTTTCGCTGATGATCCACAAGGAATAGTAGCAGTCAAGGAGAGTACTTCAGAATTAATCATGGAGAGAATCAAAGAGCAATTACTGATCATATGTATCAAGGAAACACACGCGCACAAAATGAACAATGAATCGTTTGTTGACTGTAAAAGTGAAGGACTGTGTGGGAGAGCTGGAGACGCTAAAGAAGTTCCACCATAACTTGTAGCTAGCCAAGTTGTTTCACCAAGCTCGGATGTGTATGTGTATATATGGAAACTGAAATTGGAAATTCTAAGCTCTCAAGACAATCATCATTAATTAGTTGAGTGGCGCACAAACACAAAAAGAAAAGAAAAAACTACAAAGAATTCATTAATCAAACAAGCATACACTCTACTATTTCATATTCTCCCCCATCGAGCTCTAACTTTCCTTATGGCTATTCAAATGAATTAACAAAACCCTAAACTTGAAGAACCAGGTTCATCTTGAAATAATTAACCTAGCCAATACATAAACAAGCACAAAAGGGTATTTTTGAAAGCAGTACTAACCGATATGACATGAAGGGCTAATTTCAGCGTTGTTACATCTATATAGATACTAAGTTCCTGTACGTTTCACAGTCTGTTAACAGTAAATGGGAATTTCAAATTAATAGAATCCAGTACAAACCAAGATGGATCAATTAATGTACTAATTAATATGAACCCACCAGGTTATTAGCTAGGTACAAGTACTAAAAGTCAAACAAATATAGTAATTAAGGACTTAAACAACTTTACCTTGTTTAGAAGCAGATAATCTTAGATCAAACTGTTTCAGGTGTGTGTATATACAGTCATTCATATGGCTGATGCAGCATCATCAAGATTCTCACCTTCAAAGAAATACATTGCTAGCTAGCTAGCCTCCGTACATCTATTTGAGTGTGAATCTTAATGGTGCTGCACCTGCAAACAATGACTTCTGAATGTCGATCCATGCTCCATGCATACTGGATCGTGTAAGAGAACTAAATTACAGTAAAGGCTAGAGAAGAGGTGAAAACAAAGAGAGACGAAGAGAGCTCAGAGAGATCTGTCTGTCTTGTAAGTATACGTGGCAATTAACAGATGGTTTGCAAGGTTCCCGACACAAAAGAGCCCTCAAATTAAGAGTATATATACCTCTAAGAAACCAGTGAGACCCAGAAATTTATGAACTAGAAATAAATCACACAAAACCAACACCTCTGCTAATCTTTTTTTTGTTGGTAATTCATAAATTAGAGTTTTCTTGATTTTCTTTTTTGCTGGTTGTATAGATGTAGTCACAAGTGGGGGGGGGGGGGGGGGGGGGGGATTAAAGAACAGCTAATTGAGAAACAGAAAAAAAAAGAAGTTCACTTGAAGAATTATCTTTTTTTAAAAAAACAAACTAGCAAATAACGAATAAAAAAAATGGAAATAAAAAAAAACTTGGAAATCAACAACATTAGAGGGGGGGGGGGGGGGAAGTGGAAAGGAAAAGATATGACCCCAAATGAAGTTGAATAAGTAATCATAAAAAAAAAGTGACAGAAGTAGGGAGAGAAACAGATAGAGAGGTGAAGATCTAGCCCTGATGATGAGAATGAAACGCAGGGAAGGGGAGAGGGAGGGAGAGAGAGGAGTCGGTGAGGGCTGAGGAGAAGGGGTTTTGAGGTTCTTATATACACTCCACGATTGGATTCTTAAACGAATTCTTCCGTGACTCGTGGGTGTATGGAACTGGTGTATTTTTTTCCCTTTATTTTCTTGGATTTGTTTGTTAAAGAACAGCAGCAATAATAAGAGGTTTAATAAAAGTTGAAATCAGTTGATATTTTTTTTCTGGAGTAGCAAATGAATTATATTTTCCAGTAAAATAAATACTATGGAAACCAATCCACGCCTTTATATATATATATAGAATTCATTGGATAAGATATGAATTCATCATTTTCTGATATTACTGTCAAAAACCAAGTATCAGTGTATCACTAGAGAGATATGGAGTAATTAAAACTACAATTTCTGGAACTCGAATTTAATTCTGAGATGGGTTTTCTCCTAACAAAAAATCGAGATGAATTTTATATGGATTTTATTCAAACGATATAATATATTTAGGTCAACTTGTAAATCAATACAGATGAAAACTCTTTTTTCAGAGATTTAGGAATATATTTATGACATAAATCTGATGAAAATTAGACAAATGGTTTTAAATTTTGAATTTAGAAAATCAAGAGACGATGGGTATTTGGAATTATTATTTAAAAAAAACAAATCCAGGTCATTAGGGAATTTAAACCCTAATTTCATTATGCATTAAGCAGCCCTCTAGCCTAAAAGATATTTTAAGTAATCATCTCATTTAAAAAATTAATTTATTAAGTGAGTCATCAAAATATGATAAAAACATGAAGTTCCTTAACATGGTATCAAAATCTTATTGACCCAGCGGTCACGAGTTCAAATTTCACCACCCTCATTATATTTGATAAAAATCAAGCACAAAGTAGTATGAGTTTATGCAAATTTTAAGTCCAAAATATTCTCACTTAAAAAAATATTAAAAAATAATATAATTTATATTATAAAATCTTATTTAACAAATTAAATTTTTAAATAAATATTTTTTTAAAGATGTAGCTATAGTCAAGTCAAGTATCAAGAAACGAGAAGAAATTAAGGGATGATCTCTAACAGAAATTTAAGCACGGAGAATCTCGCTTTGAATTCTCATTCTTAAAGGGCTTTCAAAACATGGAGTGGCCACGATGAATATCCAAAAAGCTCAAGTGAATCATACATCTTATAATTCTTTCTTAGTATCTTATCATTGTGAAATTATAAGTTATATTTTTGCCTCAAATAAAAATTTGAGCACTCACTTAGCAAATGGGATGACCTTAATTACTCTAAGCACGACAATATTTTAGTAAGCAAGCTTGTGTTGGATCACATATGAGTCTAGCTCCAAAGTTAAATGAGTAGAATAATATATATATATATATATAAAATTAAGTGAGTGATTTGTCTTTTTTAGTTTATTAATAATGATTTAAGATGCTTTTTGTGTAATCAAAGGGATGAAATCATTATACATGTTTTAATTTATTGGGGACTGGTACGGAAATTATAGCCATATGAGGTGGCATGGCTAGAACAATAATGATTTTTTCCTAAGATTATAAATGCTCTTTTTTTATTAGAGTGGTATAAATTTTAAAAGTGAAACGTACATGAAAAACTCTCTAGAATTGGTGGTCTAAAGAGATTTTTTTTTATGTATTTTCTTGTTTTGTGGGTATTAAAGAATCAAATGTAATATCATTACTTAGATTAAAAGTCGACCATGGTGCTTCCAATAATATTTCTAAAGAGATGAATCTTTTCACGGATCATGGCCAAACATGAAATCCATAAAGAAGCAGATTGGTCTTAATCTTATTAATTTCAAAGTTTGGTTTATATCCTGATTTTCTGGGTTTGTAGGACAATGTCTTGTCTACTTGTTTTTGTTTTGATGAAGCTCTTGATATATGTGTGCGCGTTGTGTGGTATGATCGCTAGTTTGGACTGATTAAGGTGGTCTTCTGCAAGTTTAGAATTATTCAAACATATATTAACCTTAATGGAATAACTATTTGAAGATTACACATGTAATAACATTTCAATAGAAATTAGGGTTATGTTATGAATTTCACAATATTTAAAGAGTTTATCCCCGAGAGAAGTGGGGTTAGTAATCTCTTGTATAAATTAATATTTAAATCAAAGGTGTTACATTTAACTTTGCTAGGGCTAATCTACGGGTTAAATAGGTCAATCAAAACGATGTTATTTTAAATAGATTTGTTCTTGATTTTATTTTTATTTTTATTTTTATTTTCCCATGAACAACAGAAATGATTTGTAGTCAAATCAGCACAGAGCAAGAACAAATCATGGTAGTTGGATTTTCATTTACGGCAAGCTTCAGTACAGAGAGTCAATAAAGCAAAGCATTAAATAATTTAACACTTGAATGATAGTTCTTCCTGGCTTTATGCTATAGCTACAAGTGCTAAAATCGACTTTAACTTTTTGAAAAGCCATTACTAATTAAGGAGAAAATATTAACACTAAAGTTTACTGTAAATAATTCTTATTTTAGTCATTCATATGATAATTAAATCAATCTTACATGACATGGATATAGCTACGTGGAAGAAATATTTGAATGGTGGGTCCTTCGGGACCACCGTTTCATAACTTCTCCTTCTTCAAGTTTATTTGGTATTGTATTTCAAAAATATTTTTGAAAAATATTGATTTTATTATTATTTTAAATTAAAAAAATTCATTGTTTTGTGATATTTTTATGGGTTAATATTAAAAATATTTTTTTAAAAAAATATTTTGATATATTTCTCAATAAAAAAATATTTTATAAAGTAAATCAACTAAACTTTTAATTATATGTGTGTGTATTAGTGTATGACGTTGATTTTACATCTATCGATCAGATCTACTTTCTTTGATTATACTATTATCCTTGGATTAGTTTTTATATATTAAAAAAATCCGATTAATTTTATATTCAAATAAATTATTACTATACAACCATTTAATAAGAGCACCTCTCACTAGTACAATTTTAAAAAATAATTAATACTTGTAATGAATACTGATTTTAAAGTTTAAATAAGAAAAAAACAGATAAGTGAGTAAACTTTCTTTGTTATTAGACTACTTCTTTGAGATTACAGCAACAAGATGATAATACGAGGAATTTAAATAATAAAAAAATCATTTTTTGAAAATAAAATCTTACGATTTTGAACCTTTTTTCTGTCATTTGAATGGCTGCGACAATACTAGCAATTGATAAGATTAGCATTTAAGCAACAGATCAACTAGCAAGTGATAAGATTAGCATTTAAGCAACAGATCATGGCCTCCTTATCGTGTATAGTTTAGAAATATATTTGAGGTTATTTTTTAAAAATATTTTTTATTTTGAAATGTATTAAAATGATGTTTTTTTTTATTAAAATAATATTTTTGTTATCAGCACATGAAAATGATCTAAAATTTTTAAATTTAAAAAATATAATAAAAATAAAAATATTTTTTAAAATTTATTTCAAAAATATTTTTAAAATACAGTATCAAACATTCTCTCTATTACCTATTACCGTGTAGTCCGCCGTAATGACACCAGTAATGTTTATAATTATTATCACTATGATTTTCATAACTAAAATTTGTTGTGTATGATTTTCTCATCACCCGTCTTGTCATGATTATCATCATTGTCATGCTATTGAAAACACTATGACATTTAATCTTCGTAATGCTTACCATACAACTCATAATTATGATATGGACTTTATGAATTCTTTTAACTAGGAGCATACTAAAAAGACAAATTATGTGATCCCAAAATTAATTTGATATGCCCATGACTTTGTTCAAAAATATTCTTCTAACCATAATTACAAGACCTAATCTAGGATTTGATTCGGTCAAAATGGTGAATTTATCAAGTTAATTTATATATCAATTCGGATTTATTCTAAAATAATATTATTTTAAATTTTAAATTAAAAAAATGAATAGAATAGATTTATATATTTAAATAAATAAAATAATATCATTTTGAACTAAATAATTTTAAAAAGTACTAAAACTAACCTGACTATGTGTCTTTTCATGAAAATATATTGAAAAATATACTTTTAATCGAAAGAAACTGGATCATTTATTTTTTTAGTGACCTTTGATCACTAGAATATGAAAAAAGCAAACGATGTGTGTGTGTGTGTGTGTGTGTGTGTGTGTGTGTGTGTGTAGGTGAGCGACAAGTCTTCTACCCTTTTAAGAGATTAAAACAAAAAGACAGGTCCAAGCGTGTAAGCTAGGTTGGATGCCCTGCATGTCTGTGCTGTTTTGTTTTGATGCCCAAGTCCATGCGCCTCTGCTCTTTTTATTTATGTGTTTTGCTATTTTATGTATGGTTTTAGAATTTTTTATAAAACAAATCATTAAACCCAATTAAGTTTATTATCCGAGTAACAAGTTTAATGGGTTAATCCATATTATCTAGGCAATTATTTGTTTAATGCTTTCCTGTGTCCCTTAATTAAAAGAAAGATACAATTTCACTATTTATTATTAATAATTTGTTTTTTTTATTTAACTCAAACCTAAAAGAATACAATGTTATCATTTGTTTTCAATTATGTACCTTTTCTATTTAAGTCCCACATGCCTATCACATTTTTTGTTACTTTTAAAAATATGTAGTTTCTTAAAAAAAATATCATGCACTTTATTGTTGTATAATTAAATGAGAAATATTTGTCGATCTAACCGCATCATTACTTGTGTTGCAAGTGTTTTTTGTTGGCTCGAGTTCACTTAGGTCTTTTAATATTGAGTTAATCCCTCAGAATTTCACTGGTTAACCCATGTTAAACTAGGTAAATTAAGTATTTTTGGATCTTAATATTAAATAAAAATATTGTTCAATTCATGGTTAAAAATATAGTTTTTTGTAAAATATAAAAAACTTGCTCCACACGTGACATAGCATGGTTCAACTAAATAGTTTGTCACCAACCTGTGGAGGTTAGGTATCATTTCCCCCCTTCTTTTTGTATCCTCCACCATACATAGATTGCAATGTGCAGGAGAAGCTCACCATGACAAATATGAGTGCAGATTCCACCTACAATCCCACCAACCAAGAAATGAAATTTGCAAGAAAAAAAACCCCTCCTGAAATGTGGGTCTAGGTTTTTACAATGTAATGTAACATAAAAATATCTATATAATAAAAAAAAACTCGGTTAATCATTTGATGATGAAGCTTATATGCTGAATAATTGATTATCTTCTAGTAGTTTGCTTCACTTTCTGCTCAATAAAACCTGTCAAAGGTTTGATGTCTTCTATATATCAATACGTGTGGTGGCATTATCCTATCATTTTTGTTAATTATTTGGATTTCAATAATCAGATCCCAGCAGAAATTGTTCTCTGTCCCACAAGCATCCGACTGGGTTTACAGGATATTCAGTGAGTCTGGGGATTAGTTGTGGAGTGCGTAAGCTGGCCCGGACACCCCGTTATAAAAAATAAAAAAAAGTCTTGGATTAAAATAGTGAAAAAATTATTCTGATTTGTGGGGGATTAGGGAGGAATACAAATAAGAGTGTCGGTGGTTCCACTCTCGATACAAATTCTGATGGACGGTGCTTCCGAACTCAATTAGAATACACTAAATTTGCTCTCCAACTAATTAAAAAATACAAGAATTGATCTACCTAATCTCGTTTTATAATGATGGAGAATAAATATAAGAAAACCTCTTTTTTTTAACTTCCAGTTCTATGGTCTTACGCACGAAGCCAATAGCAGCAGAAGATTGTTGTTTTCTCTAAATCTTGTCTTGTCTTTCAACAACTAATTAAATCGATACTTCTTCGACGAGACATAGAGAGCTTCTCCTTCTTCTTTTTCCTTGAACAATAATGAAAAAGAAAACAAAAGATAAATGAAGCACAGAATGCAATGCCTATTGCCAGTAGCTAGGGCAGATAATTAACTCTTCTAGACGCAAAACACATGTCAGACATTGTAGTAAGTATCTTATCGGACCAAAGAAAAAGGAAAACTAACACATTCCCTGAAAGATAATTATCTATAAAACAAAAAAAATGATGAACATATGTCCCATTCAATTTCACCATTTGATTGATGGTTTTTTTCGAGATGTTATATAATAATCATAGATGGGATAATTTTTTGACATGATATTAAAGTTTTGATTACTAAACAGTTACGAATTCAAATCTTATCATCTTTATTATAAAAAAAACGAATATTAACCATTAACAAGAAAAACGCGCTCTCACCTACCAATAGACAAGCAAACAATTTCTTAAAACCAACCACCATTCTCGTTTTCATCCTAAGACAGCCTGTGTGGTTGCTCAACCGACTGCTACGTACTACCATCCATATCGTGACGTTTCGATTATAAAATAAGGTTTTTTTGCCTTAAGTTTAACTTCTTCTCATCCTGCAATGTCTTTTCTTTTTTTATATACTATGTACCATCCAATTAGTTCTTTGTACAAAAAAAAAATATTCTATATAGAGTTTTTAGTGTTGTATTTGTTTATGTGATTCAACTTGATTTTTAAAGATTAAAAAAAACTCTATATAGAGTTTTTAGTGTTGTATTTGTTTATGTGATTCAACTTGATTTTTAAAGATTTTTTTATCTAAATAAATTAAAATAATATTGTTTATATGTTTTAAATACTCTTACAAAAAAATACTATGTACCATATCACTTACTCAATCTTGTTTTGAGTAGTTTTGGATTAGTAGAGAACAAATCCATGTGATAATGAAGACATAGCTAATTTGGATATGTATATATATATTGATTTTTTTTATTAATTTTTACACAGAGTTAAGTCTCTTCTCGATCAGTAGAACAAATCCATGTGATCATTAAGACACACATGAGATAGCTAATTTGGATACATTATAGTTTAGCATCACTTAATGACAACATTGTTTTTTTTTTAATCGAGCAACCTCGTTGTTCGAGCCAAACCGCTAAGTGGGCGTCGCATGTTCCCTTACAATGCCTCGTTAAATGGGTGTGATTATTAAGACCTCGTGGCCAACCTATGATGTCTTTCATTCGGCCATATTCATGGCCAACAACCTAGTACTGCTTTACCCTCTCCATAATCAATCACTTCCTTTGCTTTACTTTTCTTTTTCTTTTTATTTTCTTTCTTTATTTATTTTTTCACTTTCTTTAGATACCCTCACCTTTTCTTATGATTAACGGTTTTATAGGTGGCTGACATTTCAATCAGTTACTTGTCATTTAAAGTTATTTTGGATTATAGTTACTTGGTTACTTGTCTTAATTGTTTTTATTAAGACACTATAATGTTTAAGGAAATTATCATGAGTCTTGTACCAAATTTCGTATTAAAATATTGTTCAATGAGAACCAATGGTTGATGGAAACTAAACTCCGTTTTCAAAGGTAGAGGCATACGAGGATTAATAGAATTCGCAATCTTCCCAAATCTTTCTAGAGAATTTGAAAATATAGGAGTTTCTGATGAAACATTCTAATCACATATATTTAAAGAAAATTGTTTTTTTATATATATATATAAATTTTTATCTATGTGATCTATCAAAACCGAATACATCTTTAAGTTTTCTTCTTTTAAATTATATTATTTTTTAAAAAAATACACGTATACATATTCGATCGATCATACGCCGACAACTAATTTAATTATATATCAAGTTTAATTATCATTACTCATGACATATATGAATAATTTGGATTTATTCACGTGATCATCGACTTTTTATCTATCATGATGCGACTTAACAACGATGATCCCTTATCTTGTCGGTCATTAACTCATTAAGAAATTGAAAGTTGATCGAGACATCTTAATTGTAGAGTAATCACTTTAGTTAATTACTTTAACTTGGTTAATTAACCTTAGTCCTTTTCGAAACCAAGGAATAATCCTTAATCCCATGCCTTGTTAAGGTGGCGAACAGTGGTTTATAACTTCAATACAGTGGGCATATTTAACACTTAATTATTACTCCTTAATCTGCCATCATCTGCACCTTGGAAAGAGAGAGAGAGATCAGCATTTGTAACTGGTAGCTAGCGGAAAATTGGAAGATTAATTAATACTTAAACATGCGAGGCTTTTTTTTTATTTATTTTTCATGTTCTTTGTGAATAACTTGGTTAAAACTTATTGTGTACCATTTGTTCGTTAATTAATACTTAAACATGTGAGGGTTTTTTATAGATTTTTTTTATCAAAAATATTAAATTTCTCATTATTTAGACCAGGCAGGTCCTTCTCTTTGCGAGAGATCTCAAGTTCGAACCTCTTTTTTACAATAATTACAAATAATCAAAGGATAATAAAATAATATTGAGAATATAGGAAGATTAATGGTTTCAGAAACCCATTTCTATTATATTATTACCTCGAGAAAACTGGAAGAGATATATATATATAAAAAAAAAAAAAAGACGAACATTTCCCTTCATTTTCTTGCTCTTTTTGTTCCTCATCTGTTTTCTTTAATTTCTTTTTGGGCTGGGCTGGACTTCCCTCATATGTCCTCACTTAGGCTTTAAGGTGTATGGACTGGGCTACATGTGGGCTCCGTTTTGAAAATAATTTTAAAAATAAGTCCATTTTTCTAAACCGGGCCTTCATCACCTCATTAGATTTCCATGGGCTTGAAACAGCAATCTAACTGAATTGTGGGCCCATAACATATGCTGAATTGGGTCGCTGGTTTAGTCGTGTCTCCCGGATTCTCAACATACATGATTTTATTTTCTTACAGGCGAAAACAACAAAAAACGAATTGGCATTAGAATTTAAGGTTACTTTCATAAGAATTGCAATGTAATTTATTAATAATTCTAGCATATTTAATTTAATAACCAAATGCTTCATCAATACTTCTTCTTGTGTTGCCGTTGCGAGAGACAAGAAGTTTGCACTATCATATGTTATTAATGTTTTATCCTGGGATTTTTTTTCGATAATAAAAAATGTTTTTCTGAGTCATACCAGGGTAATACATGACTAAGTTAAACTCTAGGACTTAAATAAATAAAAAAAAGTAAATCTTGTTTACCATAAACCAATTCTTTGGGATCATTTATTGTAAAGAACAAGTTAAGTTATCAAGAGACGTGAAGTGATGATAAAAGACTTGTGATCTGCACAACAGATCTTGAATTTAAATTAGGACGTGCATCACTTATAAGATTTTGAAATACTTGGGATTTTATTTATTTATCTGGACTTTCAAAATATATTTTCCAAAAATAAGTTTGCTCCAATCCAAAATCAACTAATCAATTTTAACTGCCTCTAATTGTGTGGATTTCTAGATATTGACATGTGTGGTTTATTGATCTAGCCAGATTTATACCCTTAACTTGTTTTTTAAGATATTTTTTAATTTTATTTGAAAAAAATAAATTTGCATTTTCTCTAGTTGTTTTTATATTATTTTTATATATTTTTAAGTTAACTAAATGCAAAAAGAAAACACTTAGAGGTGGTTGAGACATGTAAACCTTAAAATTGTTTTTACCGTTAGATTTGCCTGTCGAAATATTGTACCTGGCGTGGCGACCGATTAAATTAGACAGATCAAGAGATGATGTTTAAGGAGTGACACCTAATAAGTTTTCGAAGCAGGTAAGCAACTACTCCCACGTGTCCCAATGAAATGCCTCCATGTGCGATATGAGAAGACTCTTGGCGTTGACTCGAAGACTACATTGATTTGGATAACTTTTCATACCTTAAAACTGTGTGGTTAGGTGGTGGTTGCTGCAAGATAAACCTCAATCCTTCTTTCGGGTTTTGAGACAGTGGGAGAAGGAAATTAAAAATAATAAATTATTCATAAAGAAAACTTTCAATCCTAAAATAGTGATGGTTTCTTATATTAATCCCTTGCGATGTTTAATTATATACTCTAAAGATAAATCAATAACTTGATCATTTACTAATTAAAATTAGTATATTTACAAGAGATATTTTTTTATAAACAAAAATAATTTCGTTACCATCTAATGCAAGTACAAATTCACAAAATCCATTTTAGTTAATTTACGTACAGATACATAGTCTCCAAGAAATGTGTCGTGATGACAAAGTCCAAACATAATCTGATGACAAATGACTTGTGATCTGCACAGTAGATTTCGAGTTCGAGTCAAGACATGTACTCTTTATAAGAGGCTGAGACAACCGAATTTTTATTCACTCACCTAAGCCTATAAAATACGTTTTCTGAAAATAATATTTTCTCGTATAAATAAAACGATGCATTTATTTAATAATTGGTATGTATATGGCTGCATTGTAAGGAGTACGTAGAAATGCAAAAGAGTTTGACTTTGACAAGAGAAAGGAAGATAGAGTAATGAAGAGCACGGGCATCCCCCGTTGCATGGTCAGAAAGTGGTTCAATCAATCACCCAACTCACTACACCGATCAAGAAGCAGTCCTCTTAGGACCAGCATCATTTGCTTTGCTAGCTATCTGTGAGGCGGTCTTATCATCATCTTCATCTCCTTCACGAGCTTGAAAAATTCGAAGCATCCTCACCGTTCCTCATGAGATAAGCCCTATATAAACCCCTCAGGCCTCACCCTCTGATCAACTCCAAACAACACAGAGCCAGCCCAAAATGTCTAGCACCGCTCTTTTCTTCATGGCTTTCTTCCACCTTGTCCTCCTCCTATCTCCGCCAGAAATGTTGGTGGGTACGGATTCCACGGCCAGAGTTGTGGCAGCTACACGGCCACTGGAAACGAAGTCTCCAGATTACGAGACCTTGAAGCCGGAAACAAAAGATGGGCAGCAGGAGTTCCATGGTGGAGAGGTGGAGAATTGCCTGCCAAAAGGATTCCACCCTAATTCTGCCCCTAGCCGATATATAAACTATCAAACTCTTGGTTCATCAGCGTGTGCCGCAAGCAAGCATGCTGATGCGCCGTGAGAAATTGAGTTGTGCAATGAATGTACGCAGTTGCGTAGGATTGTTATGGATTGTATATGGTTACAGGGATAAGTGAGGGAAGGGACGGCGTGATGTAAGTCTACCATGCCATAGATAAATACGAACTTCATATATTCAATTACTATATTAATAAACAATTAATATTTGTATATATATAATATTAATAGTGTTTTCTTTCTATTATAACTTTAAAACCCAAGGGAAGACAAAACCTAAGCTTTTTCACGGCTTGCATCTTTTATCAGTATTTCAAGAAGGTGGTGTTAAAACCTCGACGAGCCCAATTAATTCTATGGGCTAGAAAAAAGAGGGACAAAGTTGTAACCCCTGGAGGCTTCGCTCGCTCCCTTGCATCTTAGATGGGCCTGTGAATTTAGAGGCTGAAAACAAGCCTGCCTAACAGTTGGGGGCCCAACTCTGGCTGATGATTTTTGTTTCAATTGTCAACCTTTAAACGACTTCGTTGGTATTTTGCTTTGTTCATCCTGTATGTTAATTATATATTTTTTATTATTTACTTATAACCCTTAAACTAGGGTTAAAAAATGGGTCTGGCACAAGGATGTGTGTGGTTGGTGGTCAACTGGTCAAACACATTCTGGGAACCTGTGAGCATAATCTTGAGATTAAGTTTGTTAATAATATATATATTATTTAGGTCCTTCAAACCCTTCTCTGCCATTAATATTTTTTATTTCTTTCTTTGATTTGATACTCCTTGGAAATTTAAGCCAACCTGCTTTGGACACGTGCTTTCGCTCATGCACATGCTTCGGCTCATTGGGCAATGACCCATCTAGTGGTCTCCAGTCAACAAATGTACCCATGGCCAACCAAAAGATCCGCAAACACCCTTAGCAAAATTGTCAATAATTTAATATCTAACTCCAACCTCGTTATTCTCTAAAGTGCCACCACAATTTATTTAAAAAAATAAAAAAAAAGGACAGCAAAGAAGAAAATAATAAATGGTACCAGTACTACAGGAATAACCCCAAAAAAAATCGGACCCTGATCTAGTTGATGCCAGGCCATCATGTACATTAAAATTACCATATGCTACTTGAATTATACAGTTCCAAGATGAAGGTTTAGCATGGGTATTATTGTCCTTTACACTTGAAAATACACTCCATCACACAAATCACTTGATCAAAATCAAACTTATATAAAGGCCAAAAACCCTTCTTTCTAGACCAGCAGATTAATTACAAGAATCTCTCTTTTTCACCCTCTCTCATAATTACTTCTTCTACCACTCATAAGTATTAAAATCTCGAGAACATGATCTATTAATCTTCTCTGCAAGAACAAGAAGAAGCGTCGTGTTGCTTTCTAGCAAGAAAATTAAGCGCCATCATCATGGAGAAAGAGAACACAAGCTTCTGTAGCAAGCATGTGCGAGACCCCTGCAGATCTTTTGGCCGGAGATGCAGTGGCTTGGTGAAGGAGCAAAGGGCAAGGTTCTACATTCTCCGGCGATGTGTAGTAATGCTAGTTTGCTGGCACGAGTATGGCGAACCCTAATATAAACCAGTAGCTAGCGATCCTGATAGTTTTTGTTCATATCGAAATCTATTTCATGCAGTGTATGTACGTATATACTATATAATAATAGCAAACACAAGGGAAGTTCATCTGGGTTTTCATTTTCCTTTTACAGGAGAAAAATATTGTAGTTTTTTTTTTTGGTGAAAGAAGCTGCATCTCATCTTGAGCTGAAATCAGAGTTCATTTTTCTACAGCGCTTCATCTTGCCTAGATCTCTATATTGATTTTAATCAACCGATAGTTTTGTATGATTACATGCATCTCAAGTTTTTCTTTGTGAACTTTCTTTATCTTTTTTAAGCCAGATGAGAAAAAAAGAAGGTGTTAATTAGGGTATAGTGAAAATAATATAGTATTAATCTAGATCTTCTCCGAAAGCGCTCGCTATTCAATATACACTAAATTGGTTGATTTAATTTAAAATCCTAAATATATATATATATTTTTTTTTTTTTTGGGGGGGGGGGGGGGCACAATTTCCCATGATAAAATTTACTTGAAGAATTTAAAAGGAGGTTTTGGTTGATCTTAGTTATCCTCGAGTATTTTTAGTTAATTCGTCATGTCTGTGATAATCTCTGGGAGTTTAGAATATACAATACATTTTAGTGAACTAGCTTTCTAATGAATCCGTTATCCACAGGAAGATAGGATATGGTTTGTGGCATATTTAACATTTTCTAATGAAAAGTAAATAAACTTGAATTTTCCTCTAAAAAAAACAGGTAAGTTAGGTTTCCTTTTCATTTGGTTTACTCGTGTCAACGAACATGATTTAGAATTTGAAGTGGGTTTGGTCCGTAGATTTTATCATCAACAGTACTGTCTATGATGGTGGAGGCTTGTGTTCTTGGACTTGAGGTGGATTCAGCTTAGTACTTATAGAGTTGATTTTAATGGATGCTTAAGCACAATTATGGGAATATTCGTCCTTGAAAGTGTAGGGTAGCAGGCAGGGGATGTGGGTCATTTAGTTAATTAACTCTTTTTTCTTAACCAATTTAATATCTTTATTTTTTTTTTATTATTGATAAGTATATCCGAGTCAGCTTGCGTATATTTGGACTAATTTTATGAACTTATCACAAATTTCAAATCTGAAACCACAGAAAATACAAACCTCTTAGATGTAAGTTCTACCTTCACCTACTAGATGGTTAATACTCGTATTCTTCATTAGTATGGTAGCTTGTGTTTTTTTTATTTAATTCTTTTTTAAAAAAATAAAAAATAATTTTAAAAAACTCATCACACCAAACATTATATAATACGTTTATGGATTAATAAAAGATACCCAAGTCCTAGATTCTTAAAAACTGCTGTAATGAAACTAAATAAAATTTTAGAAACAAGAAATTAAAGAGTTAGATGTAACTTCAACAGATTTCAAATCCCCCTCTCCTCCCCCCCTCGTGTGACCCTCTCTCTTGTCACCTTTCAAAATTTCTAAACTGGGTTCCACCCCACTCATGTTTATCTGATTTCCTTTACAAACTCCTGACGACGAAACGGCCTTTCCCACACTCTGTTTGTTGACAAATGGTGGACTTATTCTATGTGTTTCCAGTTTGGTTGATTAGAACCAAAATTAGTTAATCAATTAATAACTTTTAAGAAATTTAGAATTGAATTGATGTTTTTGAAAATGTCCAACAACCCTCAAGATCGGAATCTTCACCCTCCAGCCACCACGAAGGTGGATATGGTAGCTCGGTGGTGTTTTGCCAACGATGAACAGCGCTAGGGCACGAAAGTGGAAATTAACTTTTCAAAAAAAGTCCCAGCAGTTACTGAAGAGTTATAAATCAAGATGCAATATAAGATCTATGCGTGGGATTTTTATTTGGAGAAATTTATTTTATTTTACTTTGTTATATGAATGGTTGATTTGAACGTATGAGTGAGAAAAGTGAATTGAAAAGGGGAAATCATCGCTCTATGTTGTAATATTGCCATCTTATGATAATCCTTTCCTTTCAGTGAGCACTGTAGTATAGTCTCGACAGCAACATTAAAAAGGAGATGACAGGAAACTCCGTGAACGTGGGACCTGTTTTAATGCTTGACACGTGCATGAAAGAGAGAAATTTGGACGTGATGTCGCATCAAAACTAGTCTTTATTTTTCTGTCGTTGTTTATGTTTATGATTTTCAAAACCCTATTCCTCATTTTATTTTAATTGTTACTTTTTTTTCCATCCAAATCCAACAAAGTAAATGCATGTGAACCATATTTTATCTCGCATTCAAACCATCTAGTAGATGATTAAGTGATAAAAGTTTAGAGTTAAGTGATTTGATCTCTTTATAATTTTATGTTCAAGTCATGTGGTTGTTAATATAATAATTACTAGAAATTTACATGATCATTAATTTTAGGATCCTGAAATTAATAAAGATACATTCAAACTGACCCGAACACCCATATTAATAAAAAAAATTGATTAAACAACCTTACCATATTAATGGGTTTGGTCGATATTAATGGGTCTTCTTCTCTCTCTTTTTTGAGCAAATATAAAAAAAGAAGTTAATTTCTTTATTTTCCCAT
Organism: Salix caprea; assembly: GCA_964035475.1. NCBI lineage: Eukaryota > Viridiplantae > Streptophyta > Magnoliopsida > Malpighiales > Salicaceae > Salix > Salix caprea. The sequence goes on along the minus strand of OZ037757.1, from coordinate 1,438,103 downwards.
GAATATCCTTAACCACGTAAATCATCAAATTGTCCTCCCTGCCCTGTCAGTACTCCAGCAAAAAAGAAAAAAACAGAAGAGGGAGCGAGTTGGGAACGAGTCCAGTCAGAATAAAATAAAAAATAAAAATTGACTTGAAAATTTAGCATGCGTGCCATAGGTCGATTGCACAACTTTTGCAATGCTTTTATCAATGGGAAAACAAATAGATTGCAAAAAAAAAAAAAAAATCATGATCCAAGAGAGATTAGCATGGCTATTGATGGCTTCTATATTGTTTTTTTTTCAACAACATGTTATCGTTTCAAGTATTTGGCATTATTGAAGATTGTAGCAATGCAATGTGGTTGAATTTTTATTATTTAAATTTGTTTTTCATTTTCAATTTTAGTGAAGATTAATTCATAATTCTGTATACATGTTTTTTACATATAAAAAAAATCGCAACCACAAAAATTATAATAATACATCATCAATGATCGATCAATGATCGATGCCTCCCAATTAATTGCTGCGACACCTGCCAGAATTCTTTTCAAAGTGCATAGCTAGGACGGATTGACTGGCTGCTCCATAAATTCACAAGCTTCCCCTGGTAGACCATTAATTGAAGGTGCGACCAAAACTTCTTGTTCCTTCATTTTTATCAGGACTGCTTTGACATACGATTTAAAATTAACCAAGCAATGATTTGTATATTAAGAACAAAATATATAATAATAATTAAAAAAAAAAGAAAAAAAGAAAAAAAAAGGGACAGGTGTTTATACACAATATATTAGCACCAATGGACACGATTGTATCCAAACTTCACATAGGGTTTGTCCCCTTGAAAATATCAGTGCTACGTTGGTCTAATAAACAAACACCAAATATCCCATGAAACAAAAGTCAGCATCATCACCTTAATTGTAGTAATTTAGTGATTTTGCTTCTTCTTCTTCTTTTTGGATTTTTGAAGATATACTTCAGACTGGAATTTTGCCTACCATGATAAACAATGTATGCATACATGTAAGCAAAATAATTATAGGAATCAAAATGATTATTTTACATTGCTTGTATATTATATGCTTTAATGAAAAGATTTCTAAAAATTTTAAAGGTATATGTACCAGTACACACATTATAAGTGAGTTCTTATTTTAATTTTTAAACATTTTCTGACGAAACAATTTGGAGGGGACATTGAATTAACTAAATACTCAAGGAAAAAATGAGAATAATCTTTATTTTATTAAAGTAGATGTTCAATTCATTTTGATTAATCTCATGAACTCTAAAATTAACAATTACATATAATTTTGATGATTATTATACGAACAATATAATAACTCGAAATTGAGAAAACAAAAAGAAAAGGATAAACTCTTTTTTAGGCCGAAACTGTTAACACCTGTTCATGTACTGGACAGGTAGAAAATTGAGAGTTGTCTTTAATTGTGCTTGTCGATAACTTCCACCGACCACCACGTGGCATGTGAAATTTTTGAATCTTTAATCTAAATCTGGATACCCAAAATCTGAAGCATGACAAATTCAATCCTAATTGCAGAAGATTCAAACGGTGTCTTTCTGAAAATGGGACCATCAGAGCCTGTGTGGCTTAGCCTTTTGAACCTGCTTGTACACGTGAAGTTCTTGTGGGAGATTGAATCCTTCCCACTCAAGCACGTGATGAGTTCAATCAGTGAGTTAGCAGAGCAGGAACACCCTTTGATTAGTCTTTTCCAACTTAACAGTCGGCAGAACTCTATTTTTCTAGATTAATGGGAATTTATTTTTTAATAGAAAGGTTTTAACCCTGTTAGATCATACTCAATTCAGAATTTTTGGTTAAATTTCATGTTTGAAATTAATGTTATAATTGAATTCCAAATGGAATTTTATTTATTAAAAATACCACGAAAATAAATAAGAGATCAACTTCTCTGATTTACAATTTTAAATAAGAAAATTTTTAATTTAATTTAATTTTCTCAAATATTTATATAGTCTTTTAAAAAAAACATTTGAAGAGATAAGACGAAGGTAGTGAGAATAATATAGAAAATAAGATGAATTGAATTTTATTTCTTCTTAAACATGCAAATTCAACTTATTTATTAATTGAATTTAGTTAAATATTATAGTTAAATTTATTTTAGATAGACAAGCTGTATAAAGAAATAATATTTAATTATACTAGCAGGTCACGACACGAGGATGATGTCCAGCAATTTTTATGGAGGCAAATTATGTTTCTTCTATAAGAAAAAAAAATCAGATTTTTAATATTCTTCTCAAGCTCCAATGGAGTTTCGCTCCTGACAGTGGTGATGTAAGTATATCCTTATTACAATTATTTTAAATATTCAGACAAAATCACAATCACATTCGGGATAAAAACCATGAAGAATACTTGAGTTCTATAATTTGAGGATTGATATTCAAAACTTGATTGATTTGAAAAAAATATTAATCACAGTACTAGCTTTAATTATACATGCTTCTTTTTTATTTTTTATTTTGTTTTTGAGAAAAAAGAATTTTGGATTACAGACACTTTTCTTTTTTTATAGTATTTTATTGTTAAAATAAAAATTTATATATCACCATTGTTGTAAGCTTTTATTTATTTTTTAAATGTAGTTATAATTATAAAAGTGATAAAACTATAATTCTTCATATTTTAAATCTTAGTTTTGAAAAGAGAAAAGTTAATGAGAGATTTAATTTTAAAAGCATAAATATCAAACTATCACATATATTGTTGTGAACTTTATTTGAATGAAAAACCTGAAAGTTGAAATATTTTCAAGGTGATCTATATATTATATAGATTTAAAATTAAATAATAATCAAGGTTTTTAAAGTTCATTGTACTCTAATAATGGGTCAAAATCATCCGCGATGGATGTAGATCATATATTAAGTTATATATAAGGAGTTCTCGGTTTAACTAGTAGAGGTTAATACAAAGTTTCTCTTTTAACTACTCAAAAAATTCAAAATTTTGATCATAGATTATAATTTTTATTTAATTCTTGACATCACATGTATTTATAAACAATTGCTTTAATGTTTAATCTACCATGCACGAGATATATGTGTGTATGCTTAACATATTTCATAATGATAAATGATGCGAAGAATCCGTTGGATTAGATTTTAAATTAAGCTTAAATACATATAAGAACAGATGAATTTATCCATCTTATAGTAAAATATCTTCTTTTTTTATTCAACGGGAATGGTTGAATAACGAGAGAGGTATTTTTCTATTATTTAATTTCTGAAGTTAGTGGAATTCATTTTTTCCTGTACCGTGGAACAACATCTCTATCATTCTTGAAAGACTGGGAATGAAATATATTCAACGATCCCATGTAATGCACCAGACACACACACACGCACACAGCTGGCACCCATATAACATCTACGAAAAGCTTAGAAGGTACAATAATCAGAATGCTGGAACGGATTGTCGCTTGTTCTAAATTCAATTCACTAATAGGGGAGGTTGCTTAGCAAAACTGGGAAGTGGTCCACCAGATTTTCAGCGAGCATCAGCTGTGAGAAACAATAAATGGTCAAAATAAATGAGAGACGCCATGGATTTGCTCGCAGACAGGATGGATATCTACCCTTGCACATGATGAGATGGGGGCTCCCACCCGCCATTACCGTAGCTCCATCCTGTGTTCTTGCTGAAAGACATGCCCCACAAAAGTTAGGTCAAATGGGAGTTCAAAAATCAAATAAAAGCTATGTATTGATGCAAGATTCAAGCCTGTCATGATCCACTCCCGCCCCTGTTTTCAAAGAACTTGAAAGCAATTATCAGCTCTGGACAAAAACTGCCACCACTCGGTTCAAAAGAAAGGACAGATCTTGCGTGCGGCAATGCCGAAGGAACACAGGCAGGATGCCTTTTGTTTTCGAGGGCCTCTCTCTGTGTATACTTTCACCATTTGAATCGCTCGAGTCAATGTCGACTAGGAGTCTGACTCAGGATTCTCAACGCATGATTTGCCCTGGCTAGAGGTTGGTGGGGATCACACCAGCTACAGTGTGAAGATGGGGTTTTGACAAGATTGAGGTTCTATAAAAACTTGAAAGAGGGACTTGTAATTAAAAAGCAACAAATCCAAATTGTTTTCAGGATCAAGCAGCAATGGAGTGGACCCCATTTTATCTTCAAACTTCATGTGGGTTTGTCTCCTCAGAGGTTGGGTAGTCCATTCAAGAGCTCCAAATATTGCCCAAACATGTTGAAAATGCGACACCCCATCTCCTTCCTCTCTCTGTTTCTTCTTCTGATAGCGAGGCGAGACTCTCACTGTCTACTTCCTTTCTGTTTGTTTGGTGAGGTTGTAAAATTTATATCAAAATAGTTTTTTTTTTTTTTTTATTTTAGCTAAGACATGTTAAAAATATTATTTTAATATTTTCCAAATTAAAAAAAAATGTCTGTTGAACCGCTTTATTATCAATATAGTCAACCACCTAGTTGATGGCATTAACAAACAGTGGGAGATGAGTCACCATTCTTTGGGCACCATTATTTCCTTCTAGGAATTCTATCCTCCCATATCTTACTTTAATTGTATCGAATTAAGATCATATAACCATGGATATATTCCGAAACCAAAATTTCTAAAACTGTACTCTAGGCAAACATTTTGTATCTTAGTTGGTTTATTTATAAGAAATTTATTTTCTTTCTTTTTGTTTTTTTAATTTGAGTCCAAAATGATCATGGGAAAAAAAAATCTACATCCAATTGATTGATTTTTGTCCTATTATTAATGAAATAAAAAAAGAATTTCTAGTGTCATCAAATACTGTAGTATATAGTTTATCATGAATAATGGCGTGATTAATTCCTGAACCAGAGCCCACATGATCCCATGCAATCTTAAATGTGTGACCATGTGAGAAAGTGAGATTGAGGCACGGCCTAATCTTTATCTGATTAAACAGGTTAAGCAAGGACAGGATTGATGTTCAATGAAAAACAAAACATTGACGGGATCAAAGAAGTGAAATTATGCAAAGGAAAAAAAAAAACTAGATGAAATGGATTTAGCTTTAGTTAGTCAATTTCAGGCAAGCACATCTCTTATGCTGACGCTGAAGCTAAAATAAAAGTTAAAAAAAAAAGGATGATAAGGTTAATTTGTGTAGATTTCAACTAATCTTATAGATTCTGGAATTAACGACTAATTATCTTAAAAATTATGAAACTCGAATGATGATTTTTAGAGAACAAATTTAAAACCGAACCACCGAGTTGCATATTAATAAGACTCTATTAAATAGTATTTTTCATTATTGTGTGCATATGATATTTATAAAATATATACCCTGATGTCTCCAATTTTTTCTTTAATCCAAGAAAGGATGAGAGCTAAACTCTCGTCAATCATATCAGTCAATTTCAAAAATCTCACACTCTAGTCTACTCAATAAAACTTGATTAGATTTACAAGGTATGGACTCATTTATAAGTGCTTTTTTTGCCTATCTTTATTGTTTAAAATATCTATTTTGGACAATAATTCAGTTCCTAAAGAAACAAGATACTAAGAACAGAGTAGATATATTTTCATGTGTTTTTATTTCAATAATATAAAAAAATCATCCTAAAACTATAAATAGATTTATTTTTCAAACCAAATATATTCATGTGTATACTCTATTCAAACCCTATTTCACGATGTACTTACTGCCTTCAATGCACAATCCATCAGCAATGGTATACGCAGCCTTCGATAGATCACAAAATACACTGAATGATATCATTGAGTTCTTTTGTTTTTTATTTCTGGGATCTCACACATTTGATGGATTGAGCACAGTGGAGAGGACGAAGACCGACTGAACAGTCATTTGGTCCCTGTCCCTGTCCCTGATAGATATACATACAGAATTATCATAAATCACAATCCAGAGAAACTCTAGAACTCTGCCGTGGCCCTCACAAACACATTTGTTGTCCAGCAACTAAGGGCAATTCTACTGTACTTATCTAAACCAGTGTCTACATCATAGTTTCCGCCAATCCATGACAGTTTCGTTGCACTCTCAATATCTCAAACATGTCCTTGAAAAGTTAATCTCCATGTGGTACTGTGTTTACCTTAGCTAAAACAGTGTCGTGTCCAATAATCAGTCTGTCAGTCACCCATTGGATCTTGTTGCCCCTCTCCACTGCTGGTTTTTATTCCTGACTGTGCTTATCAAGGAAGCATGGGAGATACTGTGTGGATTAAGAAACTGTAGTTCATTGTCGGTTTTTGTCAACAATGAAGGTCCCAGAACAAGCTTCATTTTCTGCTAGTGGTTTCACTGGCTTGAAAGATGAACTTTCAGCTGTATTGCAACCGTACTCCTACGAAGATCGATCCAAGAAACGGTGACTTGATATGGCCAGTCCCAAATTATGGAAAACTACCAGTTGTGGCCCAAGAGACCCACGGATATTAAAAGGAAATGGGTGATCAAGTTGCAGCAAGAAAATGACATGATCTAAACTTTCACAGTTTTGAAGCGGAGTCATTCCCAACCCTGATGATCAATTCAGCATGGTTTATGGTTTACAGAGGCTGAAATGTATAAGCGTTCCCACTGAGCTACTGGCCATCAGTTTAAAAATCAATTTCGAAAGTATCAGATTGTCACAAAATTCAAATTTTAGCATTCAGAATTGTGTGAACTCCCCTTACTAGAAGCAAAGCATCCACAGGACGCTACTTTAATCTCCAGTGCTGTCCTAATATACTAGTAGTATTTTCAAATGAATTTTTATGCTCGACTCAGGTAGGCCCCAAAACTATAACATTTGAAACAATCAGCAACAATGTTATGCAGTCATTTCACATGGTTGTCCACCATAAACTCGTGGACTGTGATTCAACATGTGTTGTTCATGATAATGACTGAGAAAGTAAATTTTCAAGTGATAGTCAATTCACAGGATAGAGCAACTACCGAGATATACACAAACTGATACAGGCAAGTGGTTTTCTTCTAACATTTGAAGCAATCTAGTTGATTCAGTTTCAAGGTTCTGCAGTCATGTTGAGGAAGAGGGAGGGCGCGGGAGTCGCTTGGCAATTTCCTGCAAGTTGAAGAGATTGTCAGATTGCAATTAAAAGTGGAACCTTTAATTATGATTAATAAGAGACTCAATTGCATCTAAGTAATTTCTTTTCTAGTAGAATCATGTTATAGAAATAAAGCACATAAGTGCCGGTGTTACCTCAAACAGTTGATTTATATTATCTGCAGTTTTTGCAGATGTCTCAATAAAGAACATCCCATTCTTCTCCGCATATTCAATGCCATCCTTCGATTATTAAAAAAAAACACGTTAATAAATATTCAGCAGTTAGGAATGGTCTATTCCCAAGAAATAACTATACTTGCTTGAGTGGGTACTTCTCGCTTCTCATGAAGATCAGCCTTGTTACCTACTAAAGCCATGACTATATCAGGGCTCCCATGTTTTTGTAGCTCCTGTTACACGATAGCATATAAGCCAAGAAAATAAACTTCAACATGAGCAGAGGATGAATCAACGAGCAAATGGTAAAGCTTAAATGTCTTAACAAGTCTATGAACATCTATGGCTAAATTGAGAGAGAGAGAGATTTTTATTATGGTAGAAGATAGAAAAGAGATTTTTAAATACAGAGCCATCAAAATGCTAAATGAATAGTGAAAGCAACTTAGTTTGCATCAGCTACAATATTAAAAGACTTGTAATCATTAACAGATTTTCGTGGTCTTAAGGTTATATTTCCAAAGCAGAAACTTAGTTCTATGCCGAATCAAAACTGTTAATAATTTCTCGATTTTCAAAACATTAGGCTCACATTTTAGAATGTGAAAACTTATTTTGCATAAACCTTGTCTGTTAAGGTGCTTAAGAAGATGTGTCTGCAAGAGTGACAGGGAGAAGCAATTGTGATTCTAGCAGACTACCTTGACCCAATACTGTGCTTTGTTGAATGTCTCTGGGCTTGTTATATCGTACACAATAAATGCAATTGCAGCACCTCTGTAATATAGCGGTGCCAGTGCAGCATACCTGAATAACAAACAAAAACCAATGATCAATAAGAGTTTTGGTGATTATGAAGGAAAACAAGATGGGGAAGGAGGAAAATGACAGAAGAAAAACATACCACCAGACAAACTTTATTAATAAATTTTCAATATGGACTCGTTTGCGTGTATATGCATGTGTGTGTGACCAGCACAATAAACACTTTGCCAAGAGTACCTTTCTTGTCCAGCAGTATCCCATATCTCAAACTTAACTGTTGTAGAGTCCTGTAAAGCTATTGTTTGTGACAAAAATGAAGCTCCAATAGTTACCTGAAAACTCAAAACCAACAAATCTAAAAAGATGTATCAAGACTAGTTCCAGCCTTCTAGGACCAGTGTGTGCAGGTGTGAGTGTGAGTGTGGTGAGAGAGAGAGAGGGAGGGGAGGTGGAGGAGAGTCTTAATAACAAATAAGGTGAATGCATGTGAATGGCAAAGAATGATAGTTTCCTTACCTTGGATGTTGGATCAAATTGGCCACGAACAAAGCGAAGAACAATACAACTTTTACCAACACCAGAATCACCTAATAAAACCAGCTGTTCACAACATTGGAATGAAGGGTCAGCTGCATTCACTCTGAAATATGCGAGAAAGAAAGCAGCAACTCCAAAATGCTTTATTGTTGTTGTTTCAAATATACACAAGAAATTTGTATTTGATTTTACACACACATTCACACAAAGTTGACTCATATGCTCATCCATTGTGTATTGAATCATGTGGAGTATTTTGATGGTACACAATAAGTTCATATAAAACTTATAGTTGCATGATGCATGACATGCAGGCATTATTTGACAGACTTAAATTTAAAGTAAACAGCAGACTATAATCTCATGCAAACTGTACCAATGCGGGTCAATATATGAATACAGAAGTTGACAGAATGAATTCATGGATTCAAATTGAGAAATTTGAGGAATCTGAAAGTTAAGATATCCTATCCCATCCTTCAACCAACCTCAAAATAAGCAAAGCGGTGCCATTGTCCAATAAGATGCATGTTGGCACCGGCAGATAATAGCAATAATAACCATTAGAATAACCTGGATAGCTTCTGGAAAAAGAAGATAACAGGCAAGCTTTGACATATATCATAAAATAGAGTGTGAAACAGTCCAGGAACCAAATTTGCAATTAAAAAAAGCTTAAAAATCATTGTTTTAATTGAAAGAGTAGTCCACCTGTAATCACTTGCTTGTGATTGTCTACATGAAGGCAAGGAAAAACTCTACCAAAAGTACAAACTAATTTCAAGAACTAAAGGGGTGTTTGGCACTTCGTTTCAAAAACGCTTTTGAAAAAAATTGAATTTTTTTTTATTTTATTTTTTACTGTAAATTAATTTTTTTTTGTTTTTAGATCATTTTGATGTGCTGATGTCAAAAATAATTTTTAAAAAATAAAAAACATCATTTTAATGCATTTCAGAACGAAAAACACTTTCAAAAGCAATCTCAACCATACTCCCAAACAGGCAATGAGCACATAGCACTACACCGCACCAAAATATAAAACAAAGTGGTGCTAGCAACCACCATCCCACCACCATCAACTTCCCCAACCCTGACCAAACAAAAAAAGAACGCCCAAAATGCTAAAACAGCAGCAACACTATTTCCCTTTTTTTCATCAGAAGGCCAATTAATCACAACAGCTTCAAACATTCAAACACAATGCCTCAGTTTGAAAAAAAAGGAGACATTTTCATCAACAGCATTGCTGCCAATAAATCTCAAAAAAGCATGGCATTAGAGAAATGCAGATCAACTAAGCCCCCTGCAGATATGAAAAAATCAAACTGTATCAGCTGCTAAACCTGATCCTGTTTTGACACTTGCTTCCTTACCCAAATATTTTTTCTCAATATCTAATCAAATCTCACTCATAAATAATAAAAATAAAAGACAGTCCATAAACTTACCTTTACGCGTAGGTTTTTGGCATCAGCCACTCCACCACTCTCCGAATTGTTAAGTCCACCCAAACTCCCAGTGCTCCTATCTGCAAACATTTTCCCCAAAAGAAAACCCCCAAATTGGCAAAATTATCAAATTAAATCAATAAATAGAACCGCTCCACAAAAAAAACAAAACACAAATAAAAAGCCACCACAGCTAGAAAACTAAGATTTCTACCTTTTAAATTTTTTTTTAGCAAAAATCGTCAAAAGGGTCACTATATCAAACATTTAATCAACAAACAACACTTCTCAAACCCTAATTACCAAAACCTCATTTCCCCGATTACACACTAATCTCACAATTCGCTTCCACTCAATAAATTAACTAAACTAGAGCAATCAACCAGCAACATCAGCATCAAAACAGCATTTTGATCCACTTAATTCACAATAGTGTCAAAATAAAACCATAATCCAGGAAAGTTAAAAAATAGGGCTTTCAAAGATATTGATATACAAACTACGGAGTACCTGGAAGAGAAGAGGAACAACCCATGACCTTCTTGTTGAAATACTGTTGATTTAACTAACACTGTACACGTATAGAAGTGTAATCAGGGTTTATCAAGATCGATTTTCCTTTTCTTTTTGTCCTCTGTTTTAGCTAATCGCAAGGTCGTTAATGGCTGTTGCTCTTCCATTTAATTACGTTGTCTTATAGTGTCCTTGAATTGTTGGCGTATGGAGCCACGTGTTTCACGTTTATATCGGGTATTAAATACTACTTTACCAGGAAAGAAAAGGAAATTAAATGCAAATACAATAAAATGTAAATGCGCTGCCTAAGATACGATCATTGTTTTAGATACTGGCAGTTTTTCTTTTCTTTTTAAGTAAAAGAAAATAAATATTTGATTGGTTAAAAATCCCATGCCATTCTCCACTTCCATTAACTCGATGGAATATCTACATCTATCTATAATATATAGATGCATTAGCGAATTCATTTTCAAAGCTCGAAAGAGAAGTGTACGCAAGTGCAAGGGGTGCACGATAAGAGTGGAGATGCCGACTTCAGGGCAAACAGTGCTAATGAAGATGCATGCGGCTATGATCATATATAGTTGCTAATGAAGATGCATGCATGCAAGATATGGCACCCCAAAATTATTTTCCTAAACTTTATTGCCAGAATCATGCTGGTGTATTAGGTCTGTGGCAGAGAAACTACAGAAGAGTCTTTCACTGGGCTGAAAAGAAGCCTCCAGGTACAAAAAAAATGATGAATATCATAGGAAATTATACTCTCCATTGCCGGAAGATGTTGAGGCAGGGCACTTTGCTGTGATTTCATTCGAAAATGGCAAGCCTGAGCGATTTGTTGTGCCTTTGAGCTACTTGAACCATCCAAGGTTCTTGGTGTTCTTGGAGGGAGCAGCAGAAAAGTTGGAGTGAAGCTGGGCTACAATTGAAGAAGGCCATATTATTATTATTATCCTATATACTAAAACAGATCAGGCCGTTCCTGTAGCTTCTGAGTGTTTTCACTGTTCATTGGATATTTTTTGTCCATGCTTCGCGAGTGTTCATCCACTTTTTTAACAGTGTATTCACTAAAAAGCCCCCCAAAAGACAAAAAAACGCACCACTACCTGATAATTCAGCGAGAATCATGGCAGCAGTCCCACAATACCGAAGCGCTTGGAATCTGAGGAGAAAAACAACAGCAATGAGGAGAGACTTGGAAAACAAGAGCCTGTGTTGTGATTGGGAGATTGAGGAGAGAGCAAATATGGGTTGGTTGGGGTTTGTTCTGAAGTGAAAAGGGATTTTAGAGGAGGAGGAAGGGGAGAAGAAAAGAGAGAAAGAGAGAGATAGAAGGAAGGAGAGGAGACAGACAAGGAAAGAGAAAGGGAAGATATTGAAGGAGGAAGGAGAGGATTGGAGGAAAGGGACGAGAGAGTAGAGGGAGCGGAGAGAGTAGAGGGAGGAAGATGAAGTAAAAGGAGAAATTTGAAGAGGATTTGGAAGGAAAGGAGGAGAGTCGGTTTTTTGATGGTGTTGGGGTCGGGGTCGTCGAGGTGTATGGGTAGAGAGGGTAGGGTCTGGATTTGGTGGGGGTGGCTGAGGAGATGGAGGTGGAGATAGTTGTGGCGGCTCATGGAGGGATGGATAGGCGGTTAGGACGGTGCTGATGGTGGTTGTGGTGCTCGGCCATGGCGGCGACTGTAATTTAAATATTATTTTAAGACAAATATTTTTAAATATAGAATTCTATACAATATGATAAAAAGAAGGATATGGGAGAAGTAACCGCACTCACGCAAGGAGAAAGTGTGTATTAATGTGTTATATCATATTAAACTTGGTATGTGTTGATATTATATTATATTTTTAAATTAGTAAAATCTATAAATTACTTTAAATCCAACAATTATCAAAATTGTTTGCTCAGCTCGTAACGTAGTGCGGTCTATTTTTTTTAATTTTCAAATTAAATGATTTTTTTCCCAATTAGTATTTTATATTTTTGTTTTATCATTTATTTTATTTGCTCTTTCTTTTATTGTTTTGTTATTATTATTTTCAAATCAAATAATTTTTTTTTACATCATAATTTTTATTTTATTTTTTTTGTTTGATCTTTTGTTAAAGTTGTTATGATTTTTTTAGTCTTTCATTTTTTTTCCATTTATTTTATTTGTTCTTTCTTTTATTTCTTTTATTGTTTTATTATTATTATTTTCAAATCAAATGAATTTTTTTTACCTCATAATTTTTATTTTATTTTTTTGTTTGATTTTCTGTTAAAATTATTATGATTTTTTTTTAGTTTTTTTGAATTATTAACACGATAATAATAATAATAATAATAATAATAATAATAATAATAATAATAATAATAATAACAATAATTTCAATTATTTTCCTTACTAACTGTTTTATTAATGTTTTTCAGTTTTTTTCTCTCTGGACAATTTGATAATCTCTATTGTTTTGATAGTAATAACGATGATAATTTTAAATGTGAAGACTTTGATATTGCTGTTTTTATAATAGGGTGTAGCGATCTGTTTTATTATATTAAATTTTGCATATATAGATATTATATTTGAATTTTGCACTAGCAAATCCTATTAATTTTTTCAATCCCGACAATTTTAAAAATTGCTTGCTCAGCCTGCAACGTTGTGTGATCCATTTTTTTTAATTTTCAAGTCACGTAATTTTTTTGCCAGTTAGGAATTTTTATTTTTATTTTATTGTTTATTTGATTTTTTTATTTGCTCTTTCTTTTATTTTTTTATTGGTTTTTTTTTCAAGTCAAGTAAATATTTTTTACCTCATAATTTTTATTTTATTTTTTTGTTTGATCTTTTGTTAAAATTATTTGCAGTTTTTTTAATCTTTCATTTATTTTTAGTTTTTTTATTATTAACATAACAATAATAACAACAACAACAAGAATAATAATAATAATAATAAGAAGAAGAAGAAGAAGAAGAAGAAGAAGAAGATTAGTTATTTTACCTACTTGCTCTTTTGTTAATGTTTTTTTAGTTTTTTTTCTCAAGATAATTTGATATTTTTTATTGTTTTGACAACAACTGCAATGATAGTTTTAGATGTTAAGACTTCGATGTTACTATTTTTATAATAGGGAGTGGTGATCTGTTTTATTATATTGAATTTTGCATATATAAATATTACATTTTAATTTCGAACCAGCATATTCTATTAATTTCTCTCATCCCAACAATTATAAAAACTTCTTACTCATCCCACAACATAGTGTGCTAATTTTTTTTAGTTTTCAAGTCAAATGATTTTTTTCCCAGTCAATAATTTTTATTTTTTTCATTTATTTTTTTTATTTGCTCTTTTGTTAATGTTTTTAAGCTTTTTTTAGCCTTTGATTTAATTTCGTTTCTTCCCGTTATTAAAGCAATAATAATATTAATATTAAGAATAATAATAATTTTAGTTTTTGTTCCAACGTGCTTTTTTATTAATATTTTTTTTGTTTCTCTCTCAGATTTGTTGAATAATGTTTATTGTTTTGACAGTTATAGTGACGATAATTTTAGAAGTTAAGACTTCGATATGACTGTTAATATAATAGAGGATGTTGATCCCTTTCAATATATCAAACTTTACATGTTAAAATATTATATTTCAATCTCAACAGCTGTAAAAATTATTTGTTCCGCCCACACTACGCCCGCAACGTAGTGCGGGCATTTAGCTAGTATATATATATAATATATCATCAAACATGTGAATTGGACAATTCTAGCCATCAAGTCATACCTATTAACCGAGTTATAGGATCCACTGATATTATAATTTATTTATTCTTCAAAACTATTTTTTATTTAATTATATGATAACAATAATAAATGATTATAAAATTAAACATCAACTAAATACTAATAAGTTTTTTTAAAACTATAATAACCTTATAAATAAATAAATAAATAAATTATCAGTTACCTCAATATAAAGGATAAAATTAAAAAGAAAATATATAAAAAAAGTCAAATTCATTGTATATGTATATACAAATCATGATAAATCTACAAATCATGTTAGTCATATAGATAAAAAAAAATACAAAGACAAACTCTAACCATTTTAATATTAAAAAAATAAAATCAACATAAAACTAGCAAAACACTATGAATTATTATTATAATCCCAAAACAGTGGCTGTGTATTAAAATTAGCCACAGTTTTTAGTTTTTGTTGATAATAATTAATAATAACGAAGGAATTGTTCACTCTTCAAGAGGTTTCAGCCTTCCACAGTTGTGATCACCTCGTTAATTTGCTTCGTCAGTTGTCATGAGAGGGACACAACTATTTTATAAAAATTAAAATCTCAGACCACCGGATCCATGGTATATATAATGTAGCCTCAGGTTTCCCACCACCAACTAGTTCCAAGCAGTCATATAGCTCAGTCTTGATGGCCTGAAACAAGCCATGCTCTCCATCACAGTGAATATTTATAAGTGGGTATTTTAATATGCTGGTATCCTATCTGTTGTTTAATGGCTTTCAATATTTATATTATATTCATCAGGTTATCTACTGTACTTGTAATATTTATTATTTAATATAATTAAAAAAATAACACAACATTATAACTCCTGCCTATATATAACCATAATACACCTCACTTAGATACGTGTCTACAATGAGACCCATTCCACTAGATAGATTGCGAGTATGATTAACTTTAATAAGTGAAAAAAACTAACAAAGAGAGAATGCAATAAATCATGTTTATTAATTATTAATCAATAAATAAAAGTGATGAAATATAGTGACTTGTTAGTTTTGAAGAAGAAACTGGGCAGTTAACATGCCAGGCATTGAAATTTCACCAGAAAGGCAGTTGAGTCCTCTTTATCAAAATAATTTATTTGCTGCCCTCCAATAAAAATAATATAATTACCGGGGCATGAAAAATCCAACTGCTGATTTCCAATTCCTGCCGCCTTCCGTTCCATCTTTTCGCTTGCTGACTCCAAATAAAAATAAAAAATAAAATAAAATAAGATCCCTCGTCTTCCATCGGCGGACCATTTCATCTACACCTAACTTCCCTGCCCAGATGAATTGCAGTGCATGGGTTAATCTTATTAATCTTTCAAAGTCAAATCTAACCCTATAAACAAAAGGCAAAGATGTCCTCTACTACCTTTGAAATTCGAATTCGAATTCAAATTCAAATTC
Source organism: Salix caprea (assembly GCA_964035475.1). NCBI lineage: Eukaryota > Viridiplantae > Streptophyta > Magnoliopsida > Malpighiales > Salicaceae > Salix > Salix caprea. Next base: position 1,422,359 of record OZ037757.1, on the reverse strand, counting down.
AATAACGATAAAATCCTCATAGACGGGGTAATTTATATATTAAATTATAAATTAATCAATTTTTTCTACAGTATAATTAGCTCTAAATCTTTTAAGTTTATTGCCTCTTGATGTAAGAAATAATAATCTTAAAAATACATTAATAATTGAAAAGGAATAAAAAAGAAGAAGCTTCGATTAGCGACAATAGCAAGCAATAAATATAATCTCTTCCTAATAATTTCAGCTTGACCATTACCGAAAAATGCCCAAAAGAACATCATTAAAGAACAAGATTTGGTGTGGTTTGTGTAAATAGGACAAATAAAGTTGCTTACATTGTAATAAATTAAAATATTTAATCATAGGATTAGCTGGTGTGGACCCATTGATTATTTACTGTGATTAGTGATGATGATCCTCTGCCGACTTTCATAATTTTATAAAGTATGAGCACGTGATTAAACAATATGGGCCATCTAATTGGACTGGTACTTTGATTATAGATTTTAGAATGGGCCCGGTAAGCTCACTTGCCCTCCACGTCAAGCTGCATGATAGTGACACGCTGTCATCCCTTGCCAGGAGCTGCCGGATATTGATTCCACGCGGCTGTCTCTTGCTGGTATTGAACAGACCCATCTCGACACGTCATCTGCTTGGTGGCTTCATTTCAAGCTAGCCAGTTAGCTTACCAAGCCCTACACAAAATAATCACAAGATCCTGCAACGTGCCGTGATAGAAATAATTCTCACGTTAATTACCGGTTACATAGAATTAAATTTAATGAAGATGCGTACAAGTTGACTGCTAATATAAATAATAATAATAATAATAATAAGTTCTCACGTTACAAGGAGAAATTTTCATGTACAGGTATTATTTATTGTGAGGACAAAATTAAATATAAAAAGGAAAAATAAAATTAATGGTTTGTAAAAACATTGAAAACATCTTCATTTAAAATCTCTCATATTTGTATCTATTTATTTTTTAAAATTTAAAAAATAAATAATAAAATGTAACTGGCCACTCATTGACCACATAAAATTTCTCAAGTAGTTGGCGAGTACATTTAGATTAGAAAACGTTTATATATACATGTATGATATATAGATGTTCATGAATTAAATATCAACTGACAGGGTTTATGTTGAACTTTTCAAAATAATAATAATAATTTGAAGTTGACTTGGTTTGATTCATAGAAAACTAATTTGACTTCATAAATCAATAGTTTAAAATGAAATTACTTTAAACTTTTATTGAAAAAAAAATATTTTGATTAATTTAAATCAATACATTATTTACCGTATAGCCTACGATTTGAAATGTGCTGTTTTAACAACTTTGCTATGAAGAGTATCTGTTTTCCAAAAGAAATCATTGCATACAAAAATATAGCCACTTATGAAACATATGTGAAGGCTTGATTGATATTGTGTTTCAAGACTGTTTTTTTTTTTAAAAAAATTACTTTAAATTATTTTTGATGTGTTTTAAATCATTTTCTTGTATCAATATCAAAAATATTTTTTTTTTTAAAAATATCATTTTGATAAATTATTAAATACAACTTCAACAACATTCCTAGACAACCATGAAAGTCTCGGAAACAAGTAGCCTACTTTGAAAGAAAATTATGGTTTCCATATATTCTTCAAGAAAATACTACTCAAGCAAGATCTTCTCGATTTATAACATCAATATTCAACTCCTTTGAAAACAAAATGGCGTCATTCTAGAGACCATGATTGTAACCCTTTCCATACTTCCCTTGAATTTGTTGTTTCTTCTGCCAATCACGAGGCTTCGCTCTTAATTTTTTAACAAACCCTAATTCTAACATAGATTTTGAAAGTAACGTCTATCATTTTCAGTCCATTTATGTGTATGTGCTAGCATAATCAATGATTCAGCTTCAAGCAGCTGCTTTTATTAATAATCTGGACCTGAATTTTAGCTGTGAAAATGGATATTTCCAGACATTAACACGAATAATCTGCAGCATTATTGCTTGTGTCGTTTACTTAAAACCTGTCTTAATTTCTCAAAGTGAAAAACGATTCAAGTTTATTGAAATTGCCTGCGCTCAAAATAAAAAATGGCCCATGACGGCTGACGTGATAGGAGACCACGGAAATGGCTGCGTTTCGTATTTTATAATTTGTGCTCTGTCCTGGCCAGAAATTGCTGGTTTTCTCCTTGCATTTCTGGGTCAAGGACTCGAAAGTCAAGCCGGGCGAAGCCGAGGCTATGGGGAAGGTGAGATCTCACCGTCCATTGACAATTGGTGCGCGGAAGAGAAAACAGCAGCGATGATGACGCGCCAATTGATAGGCTGCTGCCGGCTCACCTAGTTTCTAGAAATTTATTAAAAATATATATTTTTTATTTTTTATATCAATACATTAAAATAGTATAAAAACATCAAAAACACTTAATTTAAAACAAAAAATAAAACAAAATATTTTTATTTTAAAAAAAAAAACACATCTTGACGCATGGTATTAAGCACTTACTTTCAAACATATAGTTATAAAAATCATTAGAAAATGTTGTCATAGCTATAAAATTATCTTAAATTGGACTCGGTTAAAAGCCTAAATGAGAATGTTATCAGAGAGTGTTTTTTTTTTAATTATTTTTTTATATATATTTCTAGATATTTTTAAGGTAATGGTATCAAAATAATTTATAAAAAATAAAAATAATATTATTTTGATGTATTTTAAAACAAAAAAAAATACTTTAAAAAACAACTTCAACTATATTTTCAAATATATACTACTAATTATTTAATTGATACCTGTTTGTATTTAAATATCATAACAATTTTGCTCTGATAACTTTTCAAGTTTTAACAGCGATTTTGGGTTTTGAATCACCCCGATTGAGTTTTATAAACTATGAACGTAATTAAAAACTTGCTGTATAGTGGGAGAAGAGAGGGCTAATAATTTTGACTAGTGACTGGCATTCCACATTAAAACAAAATAACAGCATAATCTCATACGTTATCTTCAAGGACAATTTCGTCACATACACAATCATAAATTTGGTCAGTAATGATCTCATTATTCCTTCTTTGCTTTGTTCTCCGTGACTCGTTATTCTGATTTTATTCGGGTGTTTTTTGATTATTTTTTTAAATTTTTTTATTTTATTTTATATACTGATATTAAAAAAAATACTTTAAAAAATAATATATTTTTTTTATTTAAAGTCTCAACCGAAAAGGGTGCTTGAAAGTGTATACTAAACAAAATGAAAGTTTTTTAATTAAACCAAGACTGGCAGCCTAGCACTTAATTATCCCTTTTTTGCTTAATTATTTTTCTAGAAGACCAAATATTGGATCCCACTTTCTTTCTTAATCGAAGCAAAAAAAAATACATTTTAAGCTCCAAACTCTGCATCTCTATCTTTCTTGTCCAAAAATCGATTCACTTCTTTGGTGTTTAAAGCTTCTCTTTGATGATAAAGATTCTGTTTTAAATTCAAACCATTGCCCATTCATCTGCCCTTCTCATCGATTCATTAAAACCCAGTTCAATTTACTCAATTTTCTCATCTGGGTCTCTCTTATTTCCCTCAAGTTCTGCACTTTTTATCTTAAAGCTTGTATCTTGACTTTGGTTCTTAGCTCTAGTGGTCCAAAGCTCTCTATCTTCATTGAAGAACCCATTTAACTTCTTTCAGTTTTATCCACCCACTCCCCCCTAAAAAACAAAAATCCTCACTTTAAGGGTATATTTGCACAATTCAATCGTTCTTGGGTCTTTAATAAACATGGTATTAACGGAGGATCCGAATTCTGAGTTGATGACTCGACTCGTTGACTCAGTGAAAGAGATTTCTACGTTACCGGAATGTAGAAATGTTAGCAAGAAGATGCATGACAATTTGGTACGTAGAATCAAGCTATTGAGCCCTTTGTTTGAGGAATTGAAGGACAACAATGAAGAGCTAAGTGAAGAGGAGACTAAGGGTTTTGAAGTATTGAGAACTGCTCTAGATTCTGCTAAGGAGCTTCTCAAATTGGTTGTTGAAGGAAGCAAGGTGTATCAGGTACTGATTTTTGTCCTTTCTGTCTGGTTGCAAGGAAGTAGAGAAAAATGAAGGCTTCGAGCTTTGTGTTTTGTGCTTCTTTGTTATCAATGAGTCGGAACTATGATTTATTCGTGTTTCTTCTCTGGTTGGAATGGTTGAGTTATGCTATCGTCCATGAGGTATTTTTATGAGGACGACTTCGTTTATTTGTCTCAATATTCTGTTTGGCTCCTGAGAAAATGGAAGTTGTGGATGTTATTTTTTTTGTTTCTTTTTTCTTTGTATTTGAAGAACGGAGATATTATTGATTTAGAACAGAAAGAAAGCTAAGGACTTCGATTCTGAAATTCTGGATTATTAGTTTTATCAAAAACTAAATAGATTTATGTTTATGTCTGAAAAAAATTAAAAAAACAATCATTAATTTTTCCGCGAATTGAAAGGACAGACCTGAAATTACAACGTTGTCTTAATAAAGGTTTGAGATGTAATTACTGAAATGTCTGTCGGTAATTTTTTGACCGAAGTTCGTATATTATTTTGTGTTTTCTGTCCTTCGATTAGGATATTTTAATCAGCAACTTCAATTCATGGCGGGATTGTATGGTATCTTGGGACTCTGTTTATATCCATCATCTTGCCATCAATACTTCTCGAGTTCTGCAACAAATACTTTGTCTTCCCTTGATAGTCTTAGATAACAATGATTCAGTTTTTGAGGTTGAATGATTAGAGATTAAGTCTGTGTATTGAGGTGTTGGTATTAAAGTTGGAATGTTTTTTTTCATTTGCGAACATAATTGTTTAAATTTAAGTTTCCAAATCTGAATCAAGCCATGCTTGGAATGCACAGACCTTGCATAGAGATGACATCGCAGATAAGTTCAACCGGATCACAGAAAAAATTGAAGCAACATTGAGTGAGATTCCGTATGACAAACTCAATTTATCAGAGGAGGTTCAAGAACAGGTACTCTTATGGCCAAATTGATTTATTTTAGCACATTTACAAGAACCCACTTCACCAGTTTAGTCCTGCACACTGTAAGACATTCTGATCAAGTATGGTTTTGGCACAAAATAATGACTTGGATTAATCAATGGAATGATTAGTTTTAGTGCTGACAGCTGATGCGATTTCTATCACTTTTTCCTAGATTGAACTTGTGCACGCACAATTCAGAAGAGCGAAGGGAAGGCCAGAACTCCAAGATCATCAACTGGAAGTTGATTTGGCCATAGCACAGAGAGAGAAGGAGCCTGACCCTGCAGTACTAAAAAGACTTTCAGAAAAGCTGCATCTCCAGACTATTGATGATCTAAAGAAAGAATCCCTTGCGTTCCATGAACTGGTTATTGCAAGTGGTGAAGATCCAGGAGAGTGGTTCGAGAAGATGTCATCCCTCTTTAAGAAGTTTAAAGACTATGTTCAGATGGCAAACCCCGAGGCTAATTGTTCTGGGGCTGAAAAGGCCATGATTAAACACAGATCTCCAGTTACTCCAGATGATTTCCGGTGCCCGATATCTCTTGAACTAATGAAAGATCCTGTTATTGTCTCTACCGGACAGGTAAACTAAAAGTTGTCTCATAGCTAATAGCTTTGCATCTTCGTTGGTAGCCATTATTCATTGATAGTTTTCTTTCCTTCTCCAGACTTATGAAAGATATTGCATCCAAAAATGGCTAGATGCAGGTCACAAGACCTGTCCAAAAACACAGCAGACCCTCATGCATACGGCACTCACACCTAACTATGTTTTGAAGAGTTTGATTGCTTTGTGGTGTGAGAGCAATGGTGTAGAGCATCCTAAACAGCCAGGGGCTTGTAGAAGCAAAAATGGAGGAAGCGGCATTACAGATTGTGACGGATCTGCAATAGCTAGCTTATTAGACAAATTGGCAAATGGTAATCTGGAACAACAAAGATCAGCTGCTGGAGAGCTTCGTTTATTAGCTAAGAGGAATGCCGATAACAGAGTCTGTATTGCCGGAGCAGGAGCAATTCCACTCCTTGTGGAGCTATTATCCTCAACAGATCCTCGGACCCAAGAGCATGCCGTCACAGCACTTCTCAACCTTTCCATAAATGATATTAACAAGGGAACCATTGTTAATGCAGGGGCCATTCCTGATATAGTAGATGTTTTGAAAAATGGAAGCATGGAGGCAAGAGAAAATGCAGCGGCAACCCTTTTCAGTTTATCTGTTATAGATGAGAATAAGGTGGCAATAGGAGCGGCCGGGGCTATCCCGGTTCTTATAAAACTGCTTTGTGACGGGACTCCTAGAGGAAAGAAGGATGCTGCCACTGCTATCTTTAATCTCTCAATCTATCAGGGGAACAAGGCAAGGGCTGTGAAGGCTGGTATTGTGCCACCCCTGATGAGGTTACTGAAGGATGCCGGGGGAGGAATGGTGGATGAAGCGTTGGCAATTCTTGCCATTCTTGCAAGCCATCAAGAAGGGAAGGTGGCAATTGGTCAAGCCGACCCGGTTCCTGTTCTGATGGAGGTCATCGGCACTGGATCTCCACGCAACCGAGAGAATGCTGCAGCCATCCTGTGGTCACTTTGCACCATCGATTCACAGCAGTTGAAGTTAGCTAGGCAGTTCGGTGCTGAAGAGGCATTGAAAGAGCTATCGGAAAGTGGTACTGACAGGGCAAAGAGAAAAGCTGGTAGCATATTAGAGCTCCTTCAGCGAGCTGATATGACTGAAACTCAAAGCTGATTCTGAATCATGCAGAAACATTTCAGAAAATTGCCAGCTAAAATCATGCCTGTTTGAATGGTCCTTGATTTTGAATAGGTGTTTTTGTACAAAAGGCTATACATGGAAGTGTGCATATCGGCGGCTTGGGTATACAAGACACGTGCCTTGCCCACCAATTAAGGTATAAACTAATGGTGTGCTTCACAAAACACGCAGGAAAAGGTCAGTGGTTCTGGATTTAATATATTTTGTTCCAGCTCTCGAGGTCTCTTTCTATGAGCTCTGTTGATCATCTTTGATTGCAGCAAAATAATATCTTTGAAGAGATGGAGGAGGTTGATACATGGAGTTTAACAGCTTTTAATTATCGCATTCATGCATAATCCTTGTTGAACATGATTTCGTGTATGTGTGTTTGGAAATATGGGTATGTCCTCTTTCCTAAATGTTTTTTAATAAAAAATATATTAAAATAAAAAAAATCCAGTTTTTTCAGGGTTTTTTTTTAAAACTTTAAATCACCAAAACTTTTTAAAACATCTAAACTTTTCAAAACTTTATATATTATTTTTTAGGTGAAAAGTAATTTAAAAAACAATTAACAAGCAGATTTAATCACAAAATAAACACTCGTGTTAAGTGATGTAAACTATTTTTTAGGCAAACCATCCTTCATCGAACTTTTAGAAGTGATGTAAACTATTGAGGTTGAAGTTGAGTTATAAGTGCTATAGTTTAAAATCATTCTAAGGTGTCACGCGATGATTGTTAATTCGAAGGTGAAACTGTAGTTATGTCACCCTAGTTAACCCAACTTTTCCATGTATGTCTCAGTCAAGGTATTGCCGCTGACGATTTTTGTTGTCCCAATAATCAAATCATATGCCATCGTTTCCTGAGGAGTTGAAGATTGTGATTAGAAGAGAAAAAAAGGGAAAAAAAGAGAAATAAACTAACAGAAAAATCAACCGCAGTATAACCTTTTAAATAAATGATTTTCCCCTTAAATTATAGAATCTCTTAAGTATGAAAGAGAAAAACCAAACTGAAAAAAAAAAGAAAAGTAAAATCATCCGAAGGGATGTGCTACCCTTCATTCATTTTGAAATATTAATCTAAATGCTTCCATTAATGTGGGAGAAAAACCAAGGTCTCACCCACAACTATGATAATTGACTGCCTGATACAGACTCGCATATTAGAATTGCCTACTAGAGATTCATGTACGCAGAAGTATCTCACAAACCTGAGCACTGAGAAATCGAAGTGCAGAAATTTCTGCAAATGTTACCCCTCCAATGAACACAACGAGTACCAAGGAGCGTCTTCCATCAGCAACTCTGAAATATGTTAGTTAGTTTTACGATTGACCGAGGATCAAAACGTTGCATGATACAACTTGAAAATCACTGCATGCACTTGGAATACAGCATTAATCCCACTAGTTTATTAATAATTCAGTCACAAACGCTGTTCGTGATACAGAGCGATGCTCGTTAAAACATTTATGATCCTAGATCACAGGCAACGCCTTTTACCAATCAGAAAAATTAGCCTGAAATAGAAAAATCTGGGTAACCTCTCACACAACAATGATCACATGACACCCATCCAAGCAATGTAAGTATCGACTAGAAACAACAGCTTAAGCAGCAGACAAGAAAGAAGAATGAGTTTGCATCCACCTGTCTACAGCTGCTGAAGCCCCATGCAGCGTGTCAAACGAAGGGCTGCTTGAGAATCCACCCTGCACAAGTAGTATAAGAGATATTGTGGCAAGGATATCAAAAACATTTATGATATGCATATACATTTAAGACCAACACATTCAATCAGTTAAAAAATAAAAAAATGGAAATGAATAAATAAAATTAGATGCAACATCAAAGCAAAAAGGCAGAGAGAGAGAAGTGTACTGACTCTCTTCGTTTCTGAATGAGGTCCTGGCAACAGCTTCAAAATTTCTTCCATGGGACGCCTGAAAGGTCAAGCCATCAGATTTGACTAAGATAAGGTAAAGTTCACATTTTTAGTGGGACTCGATTGCATTAAACTTGCTTTAATTCCACCTATAATGTTTAAGGGTTTTATCCTTAAGATATTAAGACCAGAATAAGCACAGATACTTGTAATCTTTTTAGACAGTTCACAAGTTAATCATAAACATGAATATAGATAACCAGTAAAAATGCATGATCCACTGCTGAGATACAAAGCTAAAAACAGAATTCAAAATTGACCTCACCATCCTGATCGAACAGCTTGCTGAACAAGGCGAATGCTAAGTGGTGCATATCCAGAAAAGAAATAGGCAATATCATTGGGGCTGTTGCATAAGAAGAAGTTTCACAAGTTAGGAAAGTAAATAGCAGGATTATTTGAAAAGGTAAACTTACAAAACAAATCAAAACAGCATCAATTTATGGCATTCTATTTCATTTCCAGAATTTTTTTCAGGAAACAGCAATAGATTTGGAGAATTTCCAATTAAGATGATGCCAACTTTTGAGTGATGACGCAGAAGTAACCAATGTGAATCTAAGGACATGGTTTAAGAAAACAGTCCAAAACATGTTTTAGCAGAATCCCTGTAATTTTCAACCCCAGAAACATAAGAAAAATTCTAAAGCACAGTAAGAAAAGGTCCCATAATGCAGTCCAGATCATTGTGCCACAGAGCATCCCTAGGTTTGCAGCGCAAGATTAAGGCTAGTGCTCATTGGTATAGCAGAACCAAATGAACATCTTAAACATTCTATTAACAATTCTATATCAGAAAAGATTCCATGATCAAGAGGTTGATTACTTAGCAGTGTCTGTATCCTCAACTACAAGTTGGAGAGCACGTTTGATAGTAAGCCAGTTACTTTTATTTTCCTGCAAGATTAGAATGATGTACAATGAATTTGGTAATTTGATAGAATCCATTTACCTGAAATATCATATTCTGATGGGAAGCAAATAAAATGTCTCATCATTAATGAAAAGCATACCAAACCTGCTTTTTAAGCAATCCAGCCTTTTCTAAATTATTCAACATTGCTATGTGCTCAAATCCATAGCCATGGAGCAGCTCCCTCCTAAACAAGTATAGAATAAACATAATGCAGCACAAGTGCATAATTAGAAGTATAGAATAACCATAATGCAGCACAAGCGCATAATTAGAATAATTACTTCATGCAATAGATAAGACAGCTGTAGAAGTCAAGAACCAAGGGAATAAAGTACAAAAATGCGAATCATGATATTCTTACCTCAAATGGTCAAAATTCTTTTTTGGAAGCCCTGAATTTGTGATAGAAAATATGATCAGAAGACGCAAGACACTAACAAGAGGCTCCTGTTTATGGATCAATTCTTCAATGTAATCCAAGCATCTGCAAATACAATCTTCATCAATTACATTTTGACTTGAGATCAGAAGACGCAAGGGTGTATCTTTTCAAATCAACTTACATGTCATAACTCTGGGCCTCAATGAGTGTTTGCTCCATGTCAAGTCGTGAAAGAAATGAATGCTTTGATGTGAATGTTGATAGATGCTGAGCGAGATTTATGTGCCTCTGAAGCCATCATAAGCAGCAAATCAAAATTTAGCATCATTTGAACAACATTGACAGAGGGCATGATAAGTAAAAAGAGAGAGAATGACTTACAGTTATCTCAGGCAATGAATTCAACTTTTTAACAAAATCCTTTAACTCAGAAACTGTCTGGTTCTGTATGAATCAAATGACACCTGATTAGAAATTGCACATAACCATTCAAGTAATCCAAAAGCAAGGCATTCAAAAAATTAACTCTGCAATTTCACAAGAGTGAATGTGCACTATTATCCTTAAAATTTGACAGGGAATCACGATTCTCTAATTCTCTAACTAATGGGGGCTGTGGTTGTTAGGCTCAGCATACAACAGGAGTCTGAATTATTGGTATAAACTAATAGCTGAAAATCTTGACTTAGGAAGTTCTCTCATATAGCAGAAAGAAGAACAAAGAAATACAAGGTCAACTACAGTAGTAGATTGTGAGTTAGCAATAATTGTTCATTAATTGTGAAAGGAAAAAACATGAGAGTTCAGTTGATGACAATTCACGTACAGTAGTTGTCATTTCTTTGTAGTCCTGCTTCATAGATGTTGCCTTTTGACGTAGGACCTGTAATCATGCTGCAGATGGCAACTAAGGAAATAGAAATTGAAAAGCATACAAAGAACTGATAACAGTTTGCAAAAGAGAAAGTAAAATTAATGTGGGAAATAGAGTAAACTTCCAGAAAAATGAAGCAACCTGGGCAACAACTTCAAAGTTGAGATCCCGAAGTTCCTTGAACAGCTTGTCACTAAAAACGTGTCAGCAATGGGCTGTGAGTTAATTGGCAATACATAAGAAAAGGAAGGGGTCTAGAGCAAGAGAGAAGGTTCTGACAGTTCAGGTAATCAAAAATTATAAATCTTAACCCAATTGCAGCTATACAACATGCATTTATACGAGTAAGGATTTCTTGAAGGATAACAGTCTAGCAGTCGTATCCATCTAAACCAGACTTTGACAGAATGTAGAGATCAAAGTTCAACTCTTTTACCCTCTTGTTATAGAACAGATAAGAGAGGAAGAAATACTGTTATATAACATAGCATACCTTGAATTAAGTGGAACCTTGATCTTTTTTCCTTCTTGTTGAACACCCATGATAGATGGATCAAGCTCCACGGCACCATTGTTTATATGCAAAAACTGCACTAAATCTATTAGAGATGGCTAATAGTATATCCTATTCACAGTAAATAAGTATCATCATTTTGTCCATTCAGAAAAATATGGGGATACGTGTGCCTTAAAATTTCAGCTTCCAAATAATAGAAACTAAAATTTTAAGATGCTCATACTAGAAGAGGTCAAATACTTTTGCAAGTTGTGGTTATACTTAATTATAAGAGCAGAAATGGTAACATTACAGAGACACACATGCAGAAACAAAAACTTTTAAGGCTAATCAAATTTGGCTACAAAATTAGCATATATATCTTCCATAGACAGGTAGAATCTTGGTTTCACTTGAGTGTCAAATTACCTCATCTAGAAGTCCTTCGTATGTTAACTGCGAACACATAGGAGTAACCATGTCTACCTGCAGCAAGGAATAGTAAACTGTTATATAGAAAAATATATATTTAAACATCGAGATCATAATATGCAAAGTCCAAGAAAGAACTATCTCAAAACAAAAACTAAGATTGCTCATGAATGCGAGTCTTACAAAGTTAGCAATAAAGCAGTAGACATAAGGAAACTTCCATCTCATCATCTAGGATTATGAGCAAGGAATGCATAGATTTTTATATAACAAGATTATTTATTTAAACATCGAGAACATAACATGCAAAGTCCAAGTGATAAGCATCTCACCACAAACTAAGATTGTCCATGAATGCAACTTTTATAAAGTTAGTAAAGAAGCAGTAGGCATAAGGAAACTTCCATCCTAGGATTATGAGCAATCTTTACACTTATTATCTAGCATCCCTTTTTGAGATGTGCAATCGTTTTTCAATTTTCATCTTTCTGAAAATTTCAAATGCTTATGTTATTCAAATGTGCAATGATGTTCTGAGGACAGTGATGAAGATTTTTGCATGCCAATGCACACAAAAACGAGTAACTTGCTATCATCTTGCAAAAGTAAAATCCAGTTATTTAAGCCATGAAGCAACAGAAGAGAGATAATTTACCTCCCTGTCTATAAGGATGAGTGTATTTATCTCTGGCATAACCATCTGAAATAACAAGCAAGTAACATGTCGCAAGCTACAAATCAGTTGTAAATAGACAAAGAAGTGTCTGGCTTGCACATTTGGTTAAAACTTAGATGCGTGCTCAGAGTAACCGCAATTACATCGGATGTGTCAACTGGTTCTTCTGCTTGCATGTGATTGAGAATGTCAGCAACACGTACTGATGCTTTACCTTTTGCCCTTACATATTGTATCACTCCAAAAGAAGACTGCAGGCACAATTTTCCATCAATATCGAATCATGGGTAGCATACTTATCTGCAAACATTCTTAATGCTATGATTAAAAAATGACTTTTACGGATCCATCAAATCATCTAACCTCAAGCTTGTGAATGGCCTTTGCAATATGCCAAAGTGATTTTGTATTGCCGTCAACTAGGCATTCCTGCCATGCTCAATAGAATAAAGATAATAAGGATGAGGATAAACAGAAAGAATATCCAAAAAGTTTTTTGATGAGAAGAAAAAACAATGGCCGTACTTTGTTAGCCAAGTCAAGTTCAAATGATAGCACATCCTCGTCCAATGGAACCATGTATAATGGGTACTCCCCAATGGTCACCAGGTTATGAACCTTCTCATCTTCCAGTACCTAGGTAACCAAATACACTCTTAACAACCCTGAACAAGAACGACCACGAGATAACAATTCATAATGCAAATAGTGCCAACATATGAAATACCACTAAAACCATACCTTCTCGCAAACAACCTCACGCCTAGGTACAAAATAAACGTAGCACTCTCTCTGGAGTCCTTTAGACGTATCATTATGAATATGCGAACATATGAATCTCATCAAACTAAACTCTGAACGAACAAGGTAAACCACTTTTGTACAGTCAATGTCAACTGGTTCCGCTGAAAGATGCCGCAAATCAGCTCCATTTTCCTGTTTGTTCCCCATTACCAATCAACAACAACAGAATTTATAATCAGCAATTAAGATACACGATTAAAAACCATCGTGGTAACAAAACTCACCAAAGCACTACAAGTTGGATTAATCACCTTAAGAATTGTTGATTTAATGATCAACGACAGTAATCCGCTAAGCTTTGGATCAATCACCAAACACTTCTTTCCTCGAATCTATTAAACTCGCAATCAAAATCAAAATTAGAAGCCAATTAAACATAAAATTTCTCAAAATCCAAAACCCTAGCTCGAATCTGAATAGCACTGATCCACGTTGTACAAAGAATTTCAAAACTCCGTTAAACTTAAGCAACTGGTCTACAAGGAGCTTGTGAATTTACACTTTCTCTTGTTTTCCTGGGAAACAAACAGTGAACTTACGTTATTGAGGATGTTAACGAGCTCTCTCTGAGATTGTTCCCTGGAAAAAAAATGAGTTGGAAATAATGTTTTGTAGATTAAAAAAAACAGAATAAAGGATTAATTGTCATGATTAAGAGTAATTATCGTGCTAAATGATGATTAATGCTAGCCTGAGGAATTTTAGATTGAGAGGAGAGTTTTCTAAGTTAGGAATTTGAGCCATTATATATATATATAATTTGAGTGTGCCGAAAGTGAAATATCTCTTCGGCTTCTGTATCTCCGACAGGAAAACGGAGGAGAAGAGAGGAGAGGAGAGGATGTGATCATGGGCTTAACGTTTATATTCTTGGACTGGATCGATTGCTTAGCTCGAAAGCTAAAATAGCTTGGACTCTATTTATAGGCTCTGCTGGTAAAATGGACTTGGGTAATCTGTAGCGTGGCCTGTTTCAATTCGGAGAGATTAGACATCCATGAAGAATCTGCCGAGTACAGAAGCTTCCGGCAGCTTGTGTGGTATTTCAGCAATAATTATTTTTTATTTAAAAATAATTAGAATAATTTTTATTTTTTAACAAAATATTCTTAATAAAAAAAACAAAAAAAACATTAGCTACATTGCCAAACAAGTTCTTAGCATAGTATTCCTTGTGTTCAGAAGGAGTAAAATAATTAAATTATTTAAAATATTTACAAAAAAATAATTTAAAAATAATAGAATCGAGCGGGTTTTAAGATTTATTGAAAAACTTTAGTAGAAAAAAATCACTTGCTGGTTGTAAAATAAAGGAAAAAATTAATTTAAATGGGTCAGTTTATTCAACCAAAGTATGTGAAAAATAATTAAAATCAAGCTTATTCAATGTTAATAAATGTAAAATCAAATCATATTACTAATATGAATGCAAGTATTATATTTATTTATACTATTTAAAAAATCATATTACTAATTTAATTTTTTAAAATAATTTTTTTCATTGGAGATAGGTATAATATACACGTGTTGTAATTGTAGGTGTACTACGAGCTTGTATCTTTATCAGGGTCGAGAACCTAAAAGACAATAAAGTCTTTAAAATATTATAACTGAATTATTCCTAGTTACCAATGTCCGGATAAGAAGACAAACACGAAGGGAAGGTTTAGATACATGTTCGTGCTAGTTTTCCTCCGTGACCGCGAGATTCGAGAATAGTTAAATATCTCACGCCCCGCTTGCGTCGCGGGGCATTAATAAGTTTTTGTTTTTCTGTTTAGATACATGAGGAAACAATTATCTGACTAATCAAATAATTTGTATTTTTACATCGAAATCTTATATATAATTATATTTTATATCTAATTTTTATAAAATACAATGATTTGTAAACATTTATCTTATTATATTTTTAACCAAATACGTATTTTTCTCGAACTTATTCTTTTGAAATATGAATTAAAAATGTTTTTTTTTTAATTGTGTTTCTAAAAAACACAGTTAAAAAACTACAATGATGCTAGATAGATTCTTGTTTGGTATTATATTGTTTTGTAAATTTTAAAAGTTTTTTTCGCTTGAAAATATAATAAAATATTTTTTATTTTATTTTTTTACATTAACATATTAAATTTATTAAAAAATAATATATATATATATATTAATTTAATATTTTCTCAAACTATATATACTTTTAAATATACCCAAATACAATTTTAAATATTATAACAAACACACACTCATGGGGGTATCCAGGTAGTAATAGAGTGTACATTTCAGAGTACTTTTTATTTAAAATTTTATCAAAATAATATATATTAACATATAAAAAAATCAAAAATCAAAACTTTGATTTATCCGCATGCCAAACGCCTCTGAGTGTGATAAAATTATGATGTCATGAGAAGTAGCCAGCAAGTACAGTAAGCGGTCCGTGGAGAATGAGAAAAAAAAGTTGCCCTCTTGCCTCGGAAGATTCTCTAGCATAAACTTTTTTTCTTCTTCCATGGAGAATCAAATTCTGGACCAGATTGCCCCAAACTTCGAAAGTAGAGACTGGGAGTGTGTTCTTGATCAAGACTATTTATGTGCTTGGGAAGTCAACCTGTTGCTAACAACCCCTGAAAAGCATGGGTTATTTTGTTTTTTTATTTGTTATTATTTCTTTCCTTAAACTATAGGATTTTTTAATTGACGTACTTCCTATTACATTCCAGGGGTGTTTGGAAAGTACCTAAAATTGTTTTTTTTTTAAATAATGTTTTTGCTCTAAATGATAAAAAAAAAAGTTTTTAGAACCTGTTGCAAATAATCCCTGAAAAGCATGGGTTATTTTGATTTTTGATTTATTATTATTTCTTTCCTTAAATTATAAGAGTTTTTTTATTGATGTACTTCCTATTGCATTTCATGGTTGTTTGGAAAATACTTTATTTTAAAAAAAAAATAATGTTGTTGCTCTAAATGATAAAAAAAATATATGTTTTTAGATCATTTTGATTTACTGATATCAAAAATATTTTTTTAAAATATATATGTATATATATATATATTTTAATGTATTTTTAAATAAAAAATACTTTAAAAAACAACTACAACTACATCTTAGTCACCCTCAAAATCTATTGTCCTGTTATAATATATGGTTGCACATTATTTTATTATAGTATCGAACTGCCATGAGAAAATTGTAAGAATATTTTTAAAAACAACCTTGTTGATATTAATATAAAAAACATCATTCACCGCAATAAAATTTAGTCCTCAAAATAAATCTTTGTGTCTCCTTTTGTTTTTTTAAGGAAAATATGTAATCTGAATAAGGCATTCAACAATTAAATTAGATAGAATATAATGGACCAAAACAGTTTATACTTGAGTTCGAAAAAAGAAATCAAACGTTGTCTATACGGTTTAATCTAAAAGTTTTTACATGTATACTTTTGCCATGATATCATAAAATTATTATAGCGAGGCGTCGAAGACGCATACACAACGTTTAAAACATGATTATATCATCCACTAAACACATGCACCATGATTAAAAATATCATTGGATATGCTCGGCATCAATGTCAGTCAGCATGAACCATCTTTGTTTATTGTTTTACTTGGAGTTGAGAAGTTGACTGGGATTGTTGCGTGATCCTTCTAAAGATACCGCCAAACAGGTCCTTATCTTCTTCATGGCCACGGTTGCCATCAAAAGTTCCGTCTTGATTTGATCACTTTTTCCAAGACAGCAGGGAACATCACAGGCACCGCACGTACGAAAAAAGCTCCAAGCGTCACGGGATAACGCTGCCACGAGGCGTGAATAGGTGCATTTTCTCATTCAACCGAGACTGGCGAGTCACGAGCTTATGATGCTATTTTCGCTCTTTTGATCCGCCCCATCCTCCTCCTTTGTAGACGGGGAGGGTGCGGTGCACCCACGATCTCTGGAAATTTTACCACAAGTCCTCCTCGTATTTTTCTTATCCCATGCGTCAACAATTTTGATACATAATTTAAGCAAATAGTTGAAGGTTTTGGGACGGTAATTAGTATTGTTTTTTAAATATTTTTTTTTTAAAAAATATTTTTAATATCAAAATATCAAAATAATATAAAAAATAAAAATATTTTTTTAAAACACAATACCAAATATCCTTGAAATATATAGCATAGGATAATACTTGTTTTTCTGGCTTGTTCCATGCCAAATTTTTATTTTTTTGAGGGGTGTAAGTGTCAAGTTAGTCCTTGGCTCGATCAATCAAGCAAAAATTCATAAATTCACAAATTTTGATTAAACTCTCTTTTCATGGAGTTGATCTTCTCGAGTGACAAGTTTTAACTCTTGTACCGGTACAAATAAAAAGATTTTTGCATCTATAGCTTTTTATTTCTGCATCGCCCTTGTAATTCTAATAACATGAATACATAATCCTAATTCGAGGTCGACATTTATTTTTTAAATAGAATAAAATAAAATGATACCATGTTATGTGATATATATATATATATTTAAAAAAAACAAGCTTAAAGGTTGAGTCTTGATCTGGTTAATCCTAACTTGAGCAACTTAACGTGTTAATTTAGATTTTTAATGCGAGCAACCAAATTTTTATATGTACATATATTATTTATAAATTATATCCTTTTATTATCCAGATCATGTTAAATCCCAAATCAATTAGTCAGGTCAATTTTAGTCTTACAACTAGTATCAAAATACTGATATTTTAAAATTCAAAAAAATATATTTGATCATCTACATACATACATATGTATATATATATATATATATATTTATAAATAGATAGATAGATGTATAAATATACATCCATGCATACACACATATATGATTTTGTCACGATAAACTAAACAATTTAATCCATATTTATTTTTGGCTTGGTGAAGCTGTGGGTCATTTGTTTTTTAGAGTTTCCAAAAAAAATGCTGAGGAGGCTGAGCCCATAGCCATGAGTGAAAATTCCCCAAACAAAAACAAAACAAAAGTGGTATTTCAGTAATATCACTGATCCCTATGATATCACCACGATCAATTCCCAAAGCAACCTTCACTGCATCCCATAACATAAAAAATTAACTATTCCATCACCCTCTCTCTCTCTCTCTCTCTCTCACCGCCGTTCCTTCCACTTCCTTCTCACCATGTCCTCCGCCGCTCGTCTTCGCCGAGTATGCGCTGCTGCTCTGGCCACCGCTACTGTTGCCTCTGTTGGCGGCTCCATCATCCTATCACCAAACATCTCCTCCAACGACCGCGGCTCTGGACCCGTGCTCGAAGCCTTGAGGAGCAAAATCAATGATCCGTACGCTAACGTTCCGTCGCGAGCAGTTCAAGAGTCAGCTTTGATCGGAGCTAGTCAAGCCAATCCTCTTGACATTCTCGTCGTCGGTGGTGGCGCCACCGGGTGCGGTGTCGCTTTGGATGCCGTGACTCGTGGACTTCGTGTTGGCCTTGTTGAACGCGAGGATTTCTCTTCTGGCACATCTTCAAGGTCCACCAAGCTAATTCATGGCGGTAATAAGACTCTCTATGCATTTGTTTGCTTATAATTTAATTTATTTAAATTAACTCATATTTTTATTTGAATTTTCATGTTTTTGTGCACTGTTTTGTGTATTTTTATTTTTAAGTGCTTGCTTGATTTATTGTGTTATACTTTTATTTTCTATTTAGCTATTTTTATATTTTTTTCACTTGATTTTTTTTGTTCAGGAGTTCGTTACTTGGAGAAAGCTGTATTTAATCTCGACTATGGGCAATTGAAATTAGTCTTCCATGCGCTCGAGGAGCGCAAACAGGTTATCGAGAATGCACCTCACCTGTGCCATGCTCTGCCATGTATGACGCCCTGTTTTGATTGGTTTGAGGTGGTGTATTTCTGGGCTGGCTTGAAAATGTATGATCTGGTCGCTGGAGCGCGGTTGTTACATTTGTCCAGATATTATTCTGCTAAAGAGTCTATTGAGTTGTTCCCTACTCTTGCGAAGAAGGGAAATAATAGGAATTTGAGGGGAACTGTGGTGTATTATGATGGCCAAATGAATGATTCACGACTCAATGTTGGTTTGGCCTGCAGTGCTGCATTGGCTGGAGCGGCAGTGCTCAACCATGCGGAAGTCATTTCATTTCTGAAAGATGAGGCTACCGGGCGAATAATCGGTGCAAAGATTCGGGACAATTTTTCAGGTACGACAAGCATCCTTTTATTGCACTTGTATTAGCTGGGCAATTTCACCCTGTTTTTATCATTTCAAGATGGAAGCATGCAATTGCTGTCTGATTATTCCTCTGCCCGTCCTCTTTCCCACCATCTTAAATGAGTTTAAAAGATAATAATGGAAAGATTATGAGATTGAAGATGTGTTGAATGCCTGCAGACTACGACCTTTGATATTACAGCTTGCTAGCACATTTGCAAGCATTTGACTGGCAACCATGTTAACATTGTAATTTTTAATTGACTGACTGATCCTTCTTCAAATACTGGTGCATGGAAATCACTTGTGTACCAACTATCTCCAATTACCCCTTCCATATGTTTCATCTTCTAAATACTTGAGGAATAGAGCATACCTAAGCATACAAATTTCTATTTGCCTGCAAACTTGTGCATTTTCTCACTTGTTTTTCTTGCCTCAAGTCGACCAAGTTTATATATTGGCAGAGCAACAACATTGACTGTATGGTTATTGATTAATATTTTCTATCATACTATATCAGGCAAAGTGTTTGAAACCTATGCAAAAGTTGTTGTAAATGCGGCTGGGCCATTTTGTGACTCTGTAAGGAAATTAGCTGACAAAGAGGCACCAAGTATGATCTGTCCTAGCAGCGGTGTGCATATCGTTCTTCCTGATTATTATTCTCCTGATGGAATGGGCTTGATTGTTCCCAAAACAAAGGATGGTCGTGTTGTTTTCATGCTGCCATGGTTGGGAAGAACCATTGCTGGCACAACAGATTCCAACACTGTCATCACTCCACTTCCAGAACCACACGAGGATGAGATTCAGTTTATACTTGATGCGATTTCTGATTACCTTAGTGTTAAGGTATGTGATTTCACCAATAAGCTCTTCTATTTTGCATGCCACTGGAAATATTTTCTGGAACTAATTAATCTAGTTGTGCCATTTGCTAACCTTTATCGAGCAAGGATATGTCCTAGATGGTCAAACCAACTACTTTACCTGCTTTGGGTCATGCTCACTAGTGAGACCTGGGCAGTTTTGACAACTGTGGCCTTTGCTCTAGAATAAACTATGGCAAAACGCAGGTTTTGATAGATTAATAAATTGGATGGCAGAGATTATTGTTGCTACATGGGATTAGGATTTAACCTTAATGGAGAAGCCTATATAAATCCAAAGGGTATGTAAACGTAGTGCTGAGTCTAGTCCTCTTCTTTGTATGTGTTGAGTTTTCTTTTGGATATTTTAGTAACAGTGGACAAATATAGGTACGGCGCACAGATGTTCTTTCAGCTTGGAGTGGCATTCGCCCACTGGCTGTCGATCCATCAGCAAAGAGCACCGAGAACATCTCTAGAGATCATGTTGTATGCGAAGACTATCCAGGCTTGGTAACAATCACTGGTGGCAAATGGACCACTTACCGAAGGTAATTTTTTGTTTGTTTGAGAAGCAATTGTCAAGCTAACTAAATGATTGGAGAGGTGCTGTATCTGGAAAGAATTATAAATGACTATGAGGTTTTGTATTTTGTGATAGCAATAGGTGGTATCTGATCTAGCAAATCTTTACCTGTTGACCATGTGGATCATTAACATCAGCAATTATTTTAAGAAAACATCTTGACGTGAATAACATCATCTATTATTAGCTAAGTTCATAGAGTTCTAGTTCTGTATTTTCACCACCTTCCCACCCCTCCCCTTTCCACTCCTTTCTTTTATTACTTTATTTGCCTTTTTTTTTTTTGTTATTTGGCTCCAAATTCTGTGCTTACTGGAATTAGTTTCAGCATGGCAGAAGATGCTGTTGATGCAGCTGTTAAGTCTGGCAAGTTAAGTCCAGCAAATGGAAGTGTAACTCACAGTCTAAGGCTGATGGGTGGAGATGGATGGGAACCTTCATATTTTACTGTTATTGCTCAACAATATGTACGCATGAAGAGGTCATATGGTGGAGAAGTTGTCCCTGCAATAATGGACACTGCTGCATCTAAGCACTTATCTCATGCATATGGTACATTGGCAGAACGAGTAGCTGCTATAGCTCAGGTTCGTTGTATCTTTCAAAATTTGATATATATGATGCATGCATGCATTGCCCCGGGTTTATTTGTTATCTATGCCGCGCTTTGAATTTACACATTTGTGCTACTATAACGTACCTGTTTTTATTGAAAACTAAGTTGTGGTTCTTATAACTACCTTTAACAATTCACCTCCCTATCAGAATGAAGGTCTGGGGAAGAGGCTTGCCCATGGATACCCTATTATGGAAGCCGAGGTTGCTTATTGTGCCCGGAATGAGTACTGTGAATCAGCTGTTGATTTCATTGCTAGAAGATCACGGCTTGCTTTCTTGGACACTGATGCTGCTGGACGGGCCTTGCCACGCATCATCGAGATACTGGCTGCTGAACACAGCTGGGACAAGTCAAGGAAGGCACAAGAATTACAGAAGGCAAAAGAATTTTTGGAAACTTTTAAATCTTCTAAAAATGCTCATTTACATGATGGGAAACACTGATGGTAAGTTCAAATCATTTTTTACTCGCTACTTCTGTCAATTCTTCTCGATTCTATAGTTACTCTGTTGTTTTTATGTTTTAAGGTCGCAACTTCGCAACTCCCCTGAGCTGGGTTTTAAGGAGCTCATTTTCTTTTGGTATACAAAATTCGCCCCAACTTTCCTTGCCTACAGATAGACGAGGTTTTGATTTCTTTACCTGGCAGATTTGCTAAAACAAGTCGTTCAATATCCCACATGCATTCTGAAGGAGACTTGCTGCCATTTAGCTTTTCAAGTACAGTTATCTTCGAAAATAATGTCCGGCCTTCTTGAGCGGAAGTGTATTGAATGAATTGGTAATGGTGAATATGTTTATAATTGGTCGAAATTGGTGACCTGACTAATCAACCACAATAAATGGTTGTGATTTTTTTTTAAGCTTAATAAATTTCCCGTTTCCAGTTTCTCTGCAGTGTTCTCTAACAAACAGACCCTATTACGAGAAGCATTTTTTGCCTGCCTGCGTTTGTCTGGAGCTGCCCAATGGGACTTTGAACAATGATTTTAGGTTCAAAATTTCTTTCTTTGTTTGAAATCAGTTTTGTTTTTTAATCATTGCCATTGTAGTATATTGCGTGCATCGATGAAAAAAATATTTTAATTTTAGAGATGGGTACTCTACAAATATGAGAAGGTGTATTACAGAGTGATCGCGAGCCATCTCCGTCCACGCATTGGACCTTGATATATGATACGGGACAGTATGGTTTCACGCGTGCCATTTGGTGCGTACAAGATTTCTGTTCTACTTTTTCATTAACAAGCACATCCTAAACTTCATTTTGTGGCTGTACAGAGTATATCGATGATGATTTTAAAAATATTTTTTTATTTTTTAAAAATAATTTTTATATTAGTATATAAAAATATCTAAAAACACTAAATATTTTTAATTTAAAATAAAGAATATTTTTTTTTTATTTTTTTTTATTTAAAAGTACTTTTGAACGCTTAGTTGAAACCATGTCACCATTTTTACTTTTGAGAATAAACAAGACCAACTAATTTTGCAACAACTTAGCTAGCTAGCATAAAAAATAATAAATGTTTTAAAAATAATTCTCCAAATACATTGAGGAAAAGTTAAAATAGCTCATAAGTTATGGTAAATGGATCTATTTCATGCTATCATCTTACCATTTTTACTTTTGAAATTAACAAGGCCAACTAATTTTGCAACAACTTAGCTAGCTAGCATAAAAAATAATAAATGTTTTAAAAATAACTCTCCAAATACATTGAAGAAAAGTTAAAATAGCTCATAAGTAATGGTAAATGGATCTATTTTCATGCTATCATCTTGAATCTAAATTTGAAAGGAAAATGCGAGAGACTTTTCATGAAAAATTTAAATAAAGCGACGTGAGGGAATTTAACAGACCAACAATTGGTCACTCGAGAATACCCTAACCTTGGAGAAAAGAAGAAGAAGAACAAAAGCAAGAAAGAAAGACATTGTTAAGGCTGAGGGTAAACATTGCGGTTTGTGAATGTAATGAATTGGAATTTTCTGCTTGTTGTTTCAAAATTGAATGGATTGATAATAAGCAATTTATATACTTATCTTTTCCAGGAGATTTTGCCCAAGAAATTGCTCTTCATCAGATTTATTGAAGAAGTAAGTTTCGTATGATTTGTCCTCTATACCTGCAACTTTTGGTATAAAACTGTCCTAGAGAACATATTTATTCACGAAGGAAATTGTTTTTTAATTTTTTGTTAGAAGAGACTGGTTGTGACTTGCTATGTATGTTTACAAGTGGAGCATTCTCTGAAATATGGTAGTTTTATGCGTAGTTGCAGATATATTGCTACAATTGATTGCACAGTAAATAAGCAGCATTTGTTTTCCATCGGTGAAGGAACAGTCATTGACAGTGTCCATTGCACCCCAGACTCTGTGGAGTTGTTACCACAAGAACCAGATATACCAAGACCTCGTCTTTGTATTATGGTTTTTTCTTCTTCTTTTGAGTCAGCTAGAATTATTTTCATAATTTATAGTACCGCATCTTTTCCAACATGGTGAAACAGTTTCGTGCTTTTCTAAGAAGTGCATAAATGATAATTGTTTTTGGATTACAATGAGATGGATATGATAAAAAAATCTTGGTTTTTGATACTTGCTGAGAAAAGAAAAAAATGGGGAAAAAAAGCTGCTAATGCCAGTGTCATGGATGGGTTTCTTATGATTGTGATGTAGTGTCAAATATTTTTGCTCAGTGACCATTTTCTTTCAGTATGTACAACACCGCGAGTTTCTTTCTGGTTTTGAGGTTTTGCTTTGTTTAATTTGATTTCATCTCGGTTGATTATGACACATAAATGCTAACAACCATTTACTTTTGTTGCAGGTTCATAAGGGAGGAGCCATGAGATTCAAGTAGTAAAAATCGCTGGGCTTGAGGTTGGTTTTAGTTTTTGATGACACCCTTATTACATTGAGAAAAAACACACATACAAACACTGTATCATCAGCATTGGTATCTGTGTCCTAAATCAATCATATCCTGTGAGGTCATGTTGGTAAAGTAGTGATATATTTATGCAGATTTATATGTTAAACATTTGTCTTTCTTACTTGTATGCTTTTATCTTAAAAATTCACTAGAGACAATGTCAGTAAACACTTTTGTTGCACTCTTCCTATGTTGACTATTAATAGCCCTTCATGCTTGTCTTGTTTATGATATGATTACTGCTCATTGTGTTTACATCAGATATTTCTCCAGTTTTTTTTCAGATTCATGCATTGAAGCGCACCCACATTGGTGGTTTCAGGCTCCCATCAGACCTCGGGTAATTGCCTCTGATATTTTTCTGTTTTCGAGAACATTTCAAGATTCTCTCTCATCTTCATTACTCGAATCAAAGTTTTCATTTTGCTAAAAGCCGAGGAAAGAAAAACAGAGCCTGACTCCCTTGTTAGTTGCAGTAACTTTAGCAGACTCAATGTAGATATGGGGAGCCTAGAAAGAGAATTTAGAATTGTACATATGATACTAACTAGATAAATGTTTTGTATAAATGGTGGGTGCCAGCCCCAAAATCACTCTCCTCCCCTGGGAAAAGGGCTCACCAGTGTTGCTCATGGTGATTGAGGGAACATGCATTATTTTTTTAAAATAGATTGCCTTTGGCTGGTGAATTATCTTGTAGTATTCAACTTTAGTTGAGCTGAAAGCTCTTATTTTTGCGTTATTTTAATAATTCAGGTTTGGAAGCATGATGACCTAAAACAAACTGAGCCACAGACTCTGGGATGGAAATGTTGAGAGCAGTTGCTGTGCAGTGGCTGGAGTTTTACTTTCTCTCCCTGGAAGTAAACTTTAAAATCAGATGGAAGCTTCAAGGTTTTAACTTTCAAGAGGAGCCTATGCTTTTTGAATCCCATTGCATTGTTGGGTGGCATTATGATTTATGAACTGGACTGGCCCTTAAATTGAAAAGGGTTTGATTTATACCACTGCCAGAAGAAGCAGGCGAACTATGTTGGGGAAACTGCTTTACTAGTATTTAAATGGGAATCCATCCATTCAACTCTGGAAATATCTTGGTCGCAAGGAGCATCTGTCTGCATATGATGGAGATGTAAATGTGAGTGAAGAGCCTACATTTTTTTTTCATGAATCAAAATATTTACTTGTCATATAGATCAAAGATAAGGAGATTTCATGACCCATTTTGATTCCTTAGCTGAACTGGCATTGTTACCACTGTGTAGTTTTTAGTAGATCCCATCTATAGGTACTTGCTATTTAGGCCATTCAGATGGGTAAAAAGCAGCCCAGGACAGCTAAGGTGGACACGACTGTAGGCTGTTGTTCATCTAGTTGCGCTTCCCGTGCTAGATTTCATTTCTTAACTCCAAAAGAAAAAGTGACAAGGCCCACCCTGCAGCACCTGTTGTAATTCTCCTGTGTCTATTCTTTTCAATTGTTTTCCGTACAGCCTAGCCCGATGAGCTCGTGTGCTTGCATGTGCTCAATAGTTTTGGCGTCCAATTGTAGGGTCTCACCTCTATTGATCCATAGATAAATTCTCTTGCCTCGGTCTGTTGATTGATTACATTTTGTTTTCACTCTTAAAAATACCATATTTTGTACAACGCACGGCGTCGTATTATGGTTTTGTAAGACGATGTATCTTGTCCTGAATTAAAAAAGAAGAAGAAGAAGAAGAAGAAGAAGAAGAAGAAGATCATGCACCTTGAGGTGTTGGCTGGATAGTGAGCGAGTGAGTTTGCAATCCTTGATCCAAATTATCATTTCATATTTGATCTCGAGGAGAGACTGTGAAGGGCTAATCTCTACAAGCGAGAATGGCTCTGACAGTAAACAAGAATTTTAAAAAAAAGGAGAATGTTTCGTAGCAAAAGAGATTAGAAAATGGGCCCAATGCAGGGCTCCACTAACTTCTGACATTAAACAAGGTATGCAAGATTCAGAAGATCAACTGAAATACAGGCAAGGAACCGAAGTCAAATGTTTACAGCAATGCTTTAAAATTCATAAAATTTGGATTTTCGTGCTTCCATGTTCGTATTTGTTGATTCCCAAAAAGGATTTTATAAGAGTTTGGAAAGGTTGCTTTCCACTTCGCGTTCCAGCTTGCACCTGGTGTCAAACTTTTTTTATGCCGGCCAAAAGGGATAAAACAAAACATACAGGAAGCCAAGATAGAAAAAAACTGTTGATTCATTTATTTTGACAGTTGCATTTGGTCGTTGTTGTCGGTAATCTATTAAAATAGCACAGAAAAGGCTTAGCTTCAACACTTGGAGCATGGGGAGATGGTTAAACTGGCCTGTGACAACGATTCAATCAACACAGAGAAAAGAAAATTAAACCTTCCACGATAATGATTTGATCACAGTTAATGGCAGTACATTAAGGATAAGAGTTCGTAAAATAAAATAATGCCTAAAATAAAATTTAACCATCTTTTATACATGGACTCTTTAACATCTTGTAACATGACATGATTATATCTTGTTAGGGTTTCACGATAAGAATATATATATATATATATATATATATATATATATATATAGAGAGAGAGAGAGAGAGAGAGAGAGAGAGGGAAAAAAATGTTTTGAGGGATAAATAAAAAATATATATAAAACCATGTTTCTTATACCATTATTATTTACATTTTTTTTTTTATTTTAAGACACTAACCAAACAAAAATTTAAAAATGTAATTTCTATTATAAAATAAATTTACTGTTATCTAGGAAATAAAAAGCTTTTCAAAAATCTCCATTCCCGCATAAAAAACACAGTATCTCTCAAACACTCGAGAATTTGAGACTATTTGACATATCGAATACAATACTTGCTTGCACTCTGAAATTCCAAGCCAAAAGAAACTCAGCAATCCCTGTATCAAAAGGGTCCCTCAGATTAGATCCTTAAACTAAATTAATCACTTCTTGTCTGGATTACTCTGAAGTGGTCAGCTTTTATAAAAATAATGAGGTGGCATCTTATTGAAAGCTCAGGTGCCTTAACATGGCGAAGAAGACAAAAGCTTTAGGATTATGTGGGTCTGGCATTGATATTACAGAAGAATCAAAATGGGTCAATAAATAATCACATTTATTATTATTTATCATTACAGGAATAGGAAAATGCTCAGTCCAGAAATTTAGAGGAGGATTTTGTGTGTTATTAATTGAGATATATAATGTTAGAGCTCAATCAGTGCCGACAACTTGGCACCAACAGTTCCTTCAAATTATTTTCTGGTACCATCCATCTTTCATTTGTTGTCCTATATTGCTATCGTGTGTCCCACAACATAATGCAAGGACTACAGGGAGCAGCTGGTCGATGATTCGGGACACAACATGTTCTGCTGGACAACACTCACAAAGTCATCTGCATAAACAATAACTCGTTACTAAAACGACCAACTTTCTATTTGTTCTAGCATTTGTGGAAAAAAGTTGATTTCTTTTATATATTTTAAGACTATTTTGATGTGTTAATATGGATAATAAATTATTTAAAAAATAATTATTGCCACAATACCAAACATTTTTAAAATGTAATACAGGGAACGAAATTATCCTATTTGTGACAATGAAACTGCCATGAAAACCTTTTTGTGTTGGTGAAAAGAAATAACTCTGAGACGGGGAAGTGTCTCTCGCACGACGGCTTCATCAACTTTGAGCTCCGTCTTTCATTTTTGAGATTCATAGGAATAAAATAAATACTGAAATAATAACAAATGATGTAGATTTGTGGATTTTGATATCCATTTTAAAAACAAACTACCGATTTTGGCATATCTAATTGTTAAAATAAATACAACATTAAATATCTGTTATCTAAAAAATATCAATTAATATACCTCACAGTGATATTAAAATTATAGCTATAACATCCCATTCCAATATGGATTAATTCAATATTTTATTGATCGAAACAACTTTATTTTAGGTTTTTTAATAAAATGTTTTTTTTTAAATAAAATATGTTACAAAATTATTAGATTATCTTATCGAGCAAGTTTCATATTGGAATGTCTCGAATTCTAGTTAAAACATATATTTTTTATAAAAATTTAAACAACCAAGATTTTATTCATTTAACCGAACCATAAAATATATTTTTTTTAAATAAAACTTTCTCACGTGCAAAAACAAAGTATCATAATTAGGGATGGAGTAGAAGACACAGCAGCACAGCAGATATGTGCTCTGCATTTGATTTCAGTTGAAACATAAAAAAAACAACTCAAGATTGGATGGGGACAATCTAGATCATGGGAAAGCATCCTTCATGTGTCAATTGTTTTCAGAAAAAAGATCGTAGAGGATGGATGTCGCATTGATTGGGTAATAGAAACCAAAATTCCTGTAATGACAGGGAATCCATGCAGTAAGGTCACCATCATTTATTTATTTTATTGAAATTCGAAAAATCGTATATTATATCCACAATCTCTCTCTCTCAAGGCTAAATCTAATTTAATCCCTTTCACAAGGCCCACTAATCCCAAACACCGACGTCAAGTCGTCAACTACATTCCATAACACCACCACCACGACGCGCGGGAAGGAAACAGAACCATTCACACACACAAAGCGCACCTCTCCCTCCCTCTCTCTCATCGTGCCGCCCTCAAACTTTTACTCTAGAAAATAAAATAAAAGGAAAAAAAGAAATCTCCAAAAACAGAGAAAACGGTTTCTTTCTTTAAAACTCTTATGTTCTCAAATGGAAACGGTTTGCCTTTGAAATTCAAATAATAATAATGGCTTCCAATTCAGCAGTGAGAGTCTCAGGCAGAGGAGCAGAGAGGCAACTGCTACAAACTCAAATTAATCCTCTCAATGGATCCTCTTCTTCTTCGAGTTCCAGAAATGGAAATTCACAACAAAATACCAGCAACAGTAACAGCAACAGCAGCCATTCTGCTGTTCGCTCTAAGGCTCCTCCTCCTGCTGCTGTTTTGAGACGCTCTGTTACTCCTTCCCGCTCTCACTCTTTCGACTTCGATAACGGTCTCTCCTTTTCTCCTTTTGTTTCGTTTCTTTGCTTAATTTTGTTATTTTGGAAGAAAAAGAAAATTAAAAAACTGCATAGAAACCGATTTTTTATAATTCTAGATATTTGATTGATTATATCAAGCTAGCTATTTTTTTTTTAAAAATAAAGCAGCTAAATTAGCACGAATATTTGTTTTCTCTAGAAATTGATGATTATAATATTTATTTATATATTTGTTTGAGTGGCTAATGACAGATCATGGAAGAGTGAGAGTAGCTGTTAGGTCACGGCCAAGGAATGCAGAAGAACTCATTTCAGACGCTGATTTTAATGATTGCGTTGAATTATATCCCGAGGTTAACTTTTTTTCCTCTTCTTTTTCCTAATGTCGTATGTGCTGAAAAGTCTATGGTTAACTTGTTTTTATTTTATTTATTTTTGAAATTAGAACTCATATGTGTGCTATGCAGCTGAAGAGGTTGAAATTGAAGAAAAACAATTGGAGTTCTGAATCTTATAGATTCGACGAGGTTTTCACAGAAACTGCTTCTCAAAAAAGAGTTTACGAAGTCGTTGCAAAGCCTGTTGTAGAGGTAATTAACTCACATTGGTTAGCGTGTATGTAATATGCGTGCAAATTGGTTTTGGTAGAAATTGAAGTGATTGTATGGTTTGGATGGCTTGTTGATCATAGACTGGAAATTTTTTGATATACTTTTTGCAGAGTGTATTGAGTGGGTATAATGGGACGGTTATGGCTTACGGCCAAACAGGTACTGGAAAAACTTATACTGTTGGAAAACTAGGTAAAGATGATGCATCGGAGCGTGGTATTATGGTTAGAGCTCTGGAGGACATATTTGCTAGTACAACACCTGGTTCTGATATTCTGGAGGTTTCCTATTTGCAGGTATTCAAATGTTTACATTGCACTAGGCTTCACTGGGGTTGTATATGTGGATGTCAAGTTGTCAACCCATGTGAAATGAAGAAATGAGCATATGGTGACCTAGAACATTTTCATGTCTTGTTATATCAAGAGGTTGTGATAATAAGACGGTAGCATGTGGAAACCTGTTTTGATTATTCAATTAAAGAAGTACGGCAATGGCATTGTCCTTCCCTGGATGGGACCATCGCATTGATGGTTTTAAGTTCCAATTAAGTCATTTAATTGTATCTAATGGGAATGACTCTTTTAATTGATATTCATAGCTAAAACCAGTGCTTATTCCAGATTTTATTTTTGTTGTCATGCTTTAGTTGCGTGGAGATATTCATGCTAGTTTTAAGACGGATGTTTTCTGTTTGATTCTCACTTTATGTTGCTGCTCCAGTTGTATATGGAGTCTATACAAGACTTGCTTGCACCAGAAAAGATTAACATCCCTATTAATGAGGACGCAAGGACTGGGGAAATATCATTGCCTGGTGCTTCAGTAGTTAAGGTTCAAGACCTTGATCATTTTTCAGAACTACTGCAAATTGGTGAGGGAAACCGTTACGCAGCTAATACAAAGCAAAATACCGAGTCTTCCCGAAGTCATGCAATTTTGATGGTGAGTGTTTCCCTGGATTTTAGATTATCCCAGTCAATATACATTCAAGTTTGCGTTCATGGTGTTTCTTGACTAGTGATGAAAACCTGAATTTTAAGCACCTGAGCCTTTTTGGTCTTACAGGTACATGTACGAAGATCCATAAATCAAAAGGCAGAAGATGCAACCACTTCACAAGAGAACGATGTGAAAAGTAATTTATCTGGTGGCAATGGGATACCACGAGTAAGGAAAAGCAAGTTGCTGATTGTGGATCTTGCTGGATCAGAAAGATTAGACAAATCTGGTATGTTGGTGATACTATACAGTCAAAGCTATCAATGTTTACATCTGTTTTGTTTGGCCTCAGTTAGAATTTTTTTCAAGCATACATTTTAGAGTGTGACATGCTTCATCATGTGTTTATCATTGAGAAACTTCCATCAAATTTATTGTTTTTTCCTTGTGGTGTAGGCAGTGATGGTCACTTGCTTGAAGAGGCTAAGTTCATCAACCTTTCTCTTACTTCCCTTGGCAAATGCATAAATGCATTGGCTGAAAACAGTCCACATATACCCACAAGGGATTCTAAGTTAACCAGATTGTTGCGTGATTCATTTGGAGGTTGGTCCCAGCAGCCTTTATTTCTGCTCTTTTTCCCTCAAACCCACTTTTCTCCAAACAAATTATATTTCATGAAATTACAGTGAAAGTTTCTAGTTTCCCATTTTTTTTGACATATCAACATATGGTGTTATAATGTTTTTCTGAGGTCATATGCTGGTAGAAAGAGGCTGAGCATTACATTACTATATTCTGTGATCTCCCAAGGAGAACACAGAACTTATTTTTGAAATCTATTTAGTATTCTCCTATATGTTCTGTAACATATTGGTTCTGTTAGTTTTTGGAAGTTTTATTGATGCTTAAGTGAACCTACCACATTCTGCTAGTATTTTGTTGTTGGATAAATCTCTCATAATAACTTTTTACTACTTTCAATTAAACAGGCTCTGCAAGGACTTCACTGATAATAACAATTGGACCATCTGGAAAACACCATGCAGAGACTACTAGCACAATTATGTTTGGGCAACGGGTTAGTCCTATAGAGAATTAAATTGGATATTCAAGAATTCTCTTGTGACTGTCATCTTATTCCTTTACAGGCAATGAAAATAGTAAACATGGTGAAGCTTAAAGAAGAATTTGACTACGAAAGTTTATGCCGGAAGCTTGAGACTCAAGTAGACCATCTTACAGCAGAACTAGAAAGGGGAAAAAAATTGAGAGAGTGTGAAAAACTTGAATTGGAGAAACAGCTTAAACAATGCCAAGTCTCCTTTTCTGAATCAGAAAAAAATCTAGTCACAAGGTCTGAGGTAGTTGTCTCTCCTGTGTTTGCATATCATATTTGTTTTGAACTAATGCCTAGGGTGGGTTTAGTTTCTCTAGGTTTGATCAACCAGCTAATTTTTCGTTTATATATGTAGTGATTACTGCTGCATCCAAGTGTTGTTTAATGTATCTTATAATTTCCTAGCTAATATCTTCTATTGGCTTCCAGTTCCTACAGAAGGAAAATACTCGTCTAAAGGTGGAGATGCAAGACATCTTAAGTGAATTGGAGTCTCAAAAAGGTTGTAATGATTTATTTCGTGACAAGATTTCTCAGCTAGAGATTAGCTTACACAATAGCCAGGTATTTCCCTCTTCTATAGTCAAGTTGTAACTTATTGTCCTCGGCCTTTTCCTTTTCCTTTTCCTTTTCTTTTTGGTGACAAGTGTGGTTATGTGTAAAGATATTTGACGTCTATTCAAATGATGCTATGGTTTTATAATTTTGTTATCCAACAGAAGTCAAACTTGTGATACCGTCCTTGTGCATCTATCATTCAAAGATGACTCAACTTGTAATGAACTTTAACAACTTGATTTGGTCTTTCCGTGATGATTCTGAATGCTGGGCTGATGACAGCTTCAGTTCATGTTTTTTTCCATGAACTCAAGTTAATTGTGAGAATAACATTATAAATGTATAAGATCAGTAAATATCAAATTGGAATATTTAAACACATAAAAATCTGGCTCTAGACTAGACTACCTATTTTATTTTGAATCAATCCAGATACATCATTACCAGTGTATTTTCTTTTGAAATCATTTTAACTACTTGAACATGAGTACTTATGCTGTTCTTTTGATTGTTAGTAGCAGCACCAGCTTGAAAATTCTACATATCAGAAAGTGCTTGCTGACACTACCCAGATGTATGAGAAGAAAATATCAGAGTTAATTAAGCAGTTAGAAAACGAGTGTGCTCGCAGTGAAAGAGCTGAAGAACGATTAAATTTGACAAAGAATCTTCTGGGTGATTACCAAAAATCAATTAAGGTCAGTCATTTATAGCTATGTATTCAATGATCAGTTAGCAGTTTATTTATTCAATGGAGTGGATTTCAATGTTTGATGCTGCATCTTCATAGCTTTCATATTAGCAGTGTTCTGCAATTGCACAAATACGTTTCAGGGATTGCATGTGGTTTTAATTCATGAAATTAAAGATACACTTCATGTGTTTTCTTCGATTCTCTCATCTTCTTTCCATATAAATGCATGCTCATCGTTGTCTTTTGTTGTATTCAGCAACATGAATCGGAAGATTCTAAATATCAGAAGGCACTTGCAGACACCACTCAGATGTATGAGAAGAAAATAGCAGAATTAAATAAGCTACTAGATGATGAGCGTAGTCATTTTGCAAGTGCTGAGGAACAATTAAATTTGATGAAGAAGCTCCACAGTGATTCTCAAAAATCAATCGAGGTTAGGAATTTATGTCTTGGTTTTATGTTTTTCTGCTCCATCTCCATTTCTTGGTTTTATTCATCCATGTCATATTATTGAAGACAAAAAGGGAAAGTATCCAATAAGATAACGTGGATTATTAAGTCAAACATCAATGAAGTTAAATTCAATGCAAATCCTTCAATTTTAGTCTTCCAGCTATGACAAAGTTCTATCATTACAAGGACAACCTAATTCTGTTTTCTTTTGCTTGTAGCAACATGAGGTGGAAAACTCTGTATATCAGAAAGCAATTGCAGAGACCACCCAAATGTATGAGAAGAAAATAGCAGAGCTGATTACGCAAGTAGAGGATAAGCATGCCTGTTTGGAAGGAGCAGAAGAACAACTGGATCTGGCAAACAAACTTCTAAGTGATCAACAAGTCTTGATGCAGGTTAATTTTGTCTCCGCTTTTAGTAGGATAAATGAAATTTTGATTTTTCAAATTGGCTTAATTCTCATTTTTTCCAGAGGTGCCCTGCAAGGCAGCTCTTCCAATTTCAAAAATTAAAGCTTAGATGTCTTTGTATAAGCAAAATGCCCACTATCATTGCTGGTCGGGTTTACTTGTTGGGCCTTGGACACTCTTCCTCAGTGCTGCAAGTTTCCCTTATTTTTCATCCATTTTTGTTTGCAATTCTCTGGGAATTGTGTGTATTAAACTCCTTTCTACACCATTATGGTCCTAATTTTCAGTGTCTTTTCTTTCTTTCTTTTTATAATATACAGGACTTGAAAGAGATTGATGAACTAAGGATGAAGTTGCAAAGAATATGCCAGGCACATGAAAGTGCTCAAACTGAACTTCAATCCTTGAAGTTGGAACACAAAAATCTTACACAAGAGAAGGTGTGACTTTGGAATAGGATGGCTTGACTATTTTTACTTTTATTTTCAAGTAACTATGATTTGTTTAAATTGTGAGAACCCCCGTTATGTGTTGTGATTTGATAAAATATTTTCACTAAATATGTGAGTGAAGGCAATACAAAGTGAAGAACTTCATGACATAAAGCAAGCACTTGCAGCTGAAGAGAAACAGAGGAAAAGTATTGAACATGAGCTGGATAAACTAAAGAAAAGTGCACCTGAAAGTGACAAAGATTTTGAGGTTGATTATATTATGCATTCTCTTATTACATCTGATTTTCATTTTCATGTCATCTGATAATATAATTATGTCAGGATAAGAAACCATTTGGGAAGGAAAATATTGGTAACGGATCTTCAAAATTTGGGAACCTGATGGGTTTACACAAGTCAAAGTCTGCACTGTCTGGTCAAAGGGCAACCATTGCAAAGATTTGTGAAGAAGGTAAAATTTATGCCATACTAAGCCCAGGTCTATATAATTATTACTCTTGAGATCCAACATCTTGAGCTATCCTAACAAGTTCTGTCTTCAAAAATTTCAGTGGGGCTTCAAAAGATACTACAGTTATTAACATCTGAAGACTCTGATGTCCAAATCCATGCAGTGAAAGTGATTGCCAATCTGGCTGCCGAAGGTACTCCACATTTCGCTTATTATTGACTATATAAATTTGTTGAAGCGTACATCGAAAGATCTTAAGCTTTTATGTGTTTCCAGATATTAATCAAGAAAAGATTGTGGATGAAGGGGGGTTAGATGCACTGCTAATGCTTTTAAAATCATCTCAAAACACAACTGTGCTCAGAGTGGCTTCTGGGGCCATTGCTAATTTGGCAATGAATGGTAACCTTTGATTCTTCTCTTGATAATCTAAGCTTCATATTTGTTATTTTACTGGTTATAAGATGCTTTTTTTAACGAATGAAACTGTCATTCCATAGTGACGACATCAAGGTAGCTAATAATTTTAGTTCTTTAAATCTTCATGCAGAACGGAGTCAAGGGTTAATAATGAGCAAAGGTGGTGGAAAGTTACTGGCTAAAACAGCATTCAAAACAGATGATCCACAAACTATTAGAATGGTAGCTGGTGCACTGGCGAACTTATGTGGAAATGGTAAGCTGAAGGTGGTTTTGTAATGACAGTGTCCCCTTCCATACACTCAAGTATTCTGGTGCATGCTATGCATGACATTGAAAACCCAAATCGTTTCCATCTTATAACAAATTGAATGTCTGATTTTTTCTCAAGTGTTTCGTTAGAACCAGATATCATGGATCAAATGGAAGAGATTCTTGTATACTGATGTAAAAATTTCTGCTGCATAATAGAAAGTTTACACATGATGCTGAAAGAAGATGGAGGCATCAACGCGCTTTTAGGAATGGCTAGATCCGGTAATAACGATGTCATTGCACAAGTTGCAAGGGGGGTGGCTAATTTTGCAAAATGTGAATCCCGCGGAATTATCCAAGGTTTGTGGCTGTGGTCTACATGATTGTCAATCAGTCATCTTTACTTGTATCGATTATGACACACTATTGTTGCTGCAGGACACAGAAAATCCCGCTCACTATTAATAGAAGATGGTGTCCTTGAATGGTTGGTTGCCTATTCTAACACGGCTACAGCTTCAACACGACGCCATGTTGAGCTCGCTCTTTGCCATTTGGCACAGAATGGTAAACTGCCCGTTGAATTAAGCATTTTCATTGAATAATTTGAATTTTAAAACTACTAGTGAAAATCTGGAACTAAGTGGTGCCTGGTTGTTTTAGGGGGGAAAGAGGGAAATTCTCAACATGGGCGGTTTTATTCTATATTGATCAACCAAAATTAAGAACTTCAAAGCTTTAAACGCATCTAGGGAGCCCCATTTTGATAGCTACATCTCTACTCTGTAGTTACATATCCATTTTTATCTTCCAGATTTATTATGACACTAATAATCTGATCTGCTGCTTGTTGCAGAGAACAATGTCAGGGAATTCATTTCTTGTGGAGGGGTTAGAGAACTAGCCCGAATATCAGTTGAATCCAACAGAGAAGATATCCGCAACCTGGCAAAGAAGACACTAAACATGAACCCGAGTTTTCAAGCTGAGATGAATCCAGAATGGCTGTAAGCTGATCAGAGCCAGCAGCCTGAATTTTGGTCAACAATAATTTTTAATCGAATTTGACAAAATCATCAGGCAACATAGCTTCCTTTATTTATTAAACGTATGAAAACTTGTACACTAAAAACAAAACCTCTTTTGGATCATATAATTTAAGACACTAAAAACACAGGAAAATTTGTCTGAACCCTTCTACTTGATTTTATTTTCTTGGAAGAGTCAATAGAATGGCGGTCACCGCCCGGAAGTAGTTTTGTAGTTGTTGGTACTTTCTGCCAGGTCTAGATGGCGTTTTCAGAACATAAATGCCATGATCGTTTAACACGCTAGCCGAAACAAGAACATAGTGAATTAATAGGCCCAATGGGCTTAGAATCAGTTCTTTTTATCCAAAGGCTAAATGCGCCGTGAGTCAGTTTTTATCAAGAGGCCCAATAGGCTTTATTTGAGTTCTTCCCGGTCATAGGCCTAATAAGCTCTTTCCAGAACGAAGAAAAATGGGCCTGAGCATTTCCGGAAAGAAGAAAATGGGCCTGTGAAAGCTCTTTCTGCTAATAGGCCCAATGGGCCTCTTCTTTTCCTAGTCGCTGGTCCGTTTGGCTCAAAGCCATCCAATGAGACGTAACTTTCTCCATGCCCGACCTCTTCAAGTTTTGAAGCTGACAGCTCCAAGTAAAAATCCCAAGCCCTCTATGCTCTACCGTTACATGTCTAAAGTGACAGCCCCGTTGTATTAATAGCTGAGAATCACAACATTTGAGCCAGCACGAACCAGCCACTGTCCTCCAATGGCAATCAAGTGGATTGATCAAGCGAAGAAATAACTTGAAGGGTGTAGAAATGGATTGAAAAACATAAGCTTATTGAATAACTAGATTTAGTTCTTAGTGAAGGAGGAAGAATAATATGAATGATTTACAAAAGAAATAAAAAATACAACAGTTATCTCTCACTATTCTTCACCCAGGTCGGTCCCTTTCTCTCAAACCCAAAGAGACAAGCGTACAAAAATAATATTTAATACACGACATTACAATAACAAAAGCAATGGCAAGACCCTCACATCTACAATATACCGTCAAAAATCCACCACAAGGTGGCACATACTTGGAAGATGATGATATCCATGGAACTGGCTTCTGCAACCATCTTGCCGTATCCACAAACTTTATAAGCAAATTATCTGTTCTACACATTTATGCTGGCACAGCCAGGACCCGCTTGCATTTTCACACAACAAAATCGTAATAATCCTCTTCCCACCAATGAAAGAGTTAATGGGATAAAATGTATGAGACTCGATCTTGCGCATCTGGGGGGATTTCCCTTCCTGGGATGTTGGCCTTCAGAAGATTGGCATACCTGCAAAGTTAATGTAATTTTTCTTATTTGATTTTATATGAAATGAGTTCTGACCAGTGACAGAAAAATAAAAGGGTTGTAGCAACTCACTCTGCGGGTGTAAACAAGCTCTCGTGTTCAGTGATGAATGCAAGCAAGGCCTGAAAATTCAGGAGATAACGATGATATTTAGCATGGCAGCAGATATATTTATTCAAAAAAGCTGACTATAGTTGCAGGGACTTGCCTCAAATGGCATGTTGAGTAGTTCATAATATGTTCGGACATGATCTAATCTCTGCTGTACAGCTTTGCTATCAATTGATGGGATAGCTGCAAGGGCCTGTAAAATGGCAATAAAAATTATCAAGCCACCTCTTTTCATACTATCCAATGGATTCAATGCCGTTTGTTTTTGCATTTAGAACAGCATTTAGGTACGTTTCAAAAGTGTATTTGGCTTGAAAAAACATCAAGTTGATGTTTTTTAGTGTTTTCCGATGGTTTTGATATGTTGATGTTAAAAATAAAAATAAAAAATATTTTCAAGCGAAAAACACTTTCAAAAAGCACCCTATACCACAATACCAAACACACACGATAACTGCATTTCAACTATTAGTAGTCAACTCTTGGCAGAGATCAAGTCCAAATGGATGGATGGATGACAGATCCCAGAAGGCAAACAGTGCTGGAAATGAATCACACAATTATTATGTACTTAAGTTTACCTGTTCCAATGCAATTGAATTCCGGCATATTTGTTGAACTCCAAAAAGATTAATGGACTTCATGTCAGCCAAAGCCTACAGGACATCATATTGAAAAATAACAGGTATTGAAGATTCTAAATGACGAAAAAGAAACAAAATGTAAAAGAGCATCGAAGTCTAGCCAAATTCTCAATAGTAGTAAAGATTCAAACCTTGATAGATGCATTTGCTGCAATGCTACAGATTCCACCAAATATGTAATTCTGCTTCACTACCGCAACAAAAGGTGCCATTTCCTCATCTCTACGTGTTATCTAAGGCACAGGAAAGAAATGTAAAATTGATTCTAAGAGCATACAAGAAAACTGAAGATATGAAGTAAAATATGACTTCAAGAATATAAAAAGAAACTGAGCAAGAAGAGTGGTAATATTCTCCAAATATGCTCCAGGCTCGAATATTTCATCTACAAAAAATTGTCCACACAATCTGTGGGAGAAGATTGAAGAGGACATCTGCTATTTAAATGACAATATGAAACATATACACCGTTGATACAATCTGTACACAAAGACACTGACCTGTGCAGTGAGAGCAATAACAAAGTCATCAGGTTCTTCTGCATCTTGGTCCTCCAAGTACTCCCTGTTTGTCATTTCCTGTTTGAAGGTATTTCCTCAGAAGAGTTAATTTGAAAGATTTCACATCCAATTTAGGCATCAAATTCTTCAAATACAAGTGCTTCTCATACCTGCATATGGAATATTGTTTCCAACTTCATCTCCACACGCAAAACCTTAAGGCAGTCAATTGCCAATTTTCTATAATCATCAGCAAATGATGCCAGAGTCTTGGCTTTATCTGCTCCTTGATTTGATGAATGTGAGGTTATTTTCCCAAGCCTATAATTTAGGAAAACAAATCTTGTACAATTAGCTAATGCCCAAAATTTGCTAATAAATGAAGTTTCCAAAATACAACAACTTTCTATGACACATAAGATTTGCATAAACAGCTGGTCCCAAACAAAGATAGAAGATGTGAACTAGTCCCCTCTAAAGTTGTACTTCATCAGTGACAAAACTAAACTAAAGCATTAAATTAAATATTACCATAGCAAGTGCCACAACCCAAATACATGGTGATATTATCCTGAAGATAAAAGGTAAACAACAATGGTTGCCAAATTTGTCTTGAAGGGGCGGATCATGAGTTAGCTCCTCTCTTCAAAAATATCCACTAAATAGGAAAGATCATGAACCAGCTTAGAAAAGGGTTACCCGCACAATTAAATGTGCTTTCAATAGGGGTTTGTCTGCTAGTGGGAGGTTGATACAGCCTAAGACCATGGAGAGCAAATATGAGGACACTGTCAATCAAGGAGTATCCATGGGATTTTAGCTATCATTTATTTTTGAGGCCCAGGATATGCCACAACAAGGTTGACGCCAATTGATTGTAAGTTCACAACCAACAGAACACCCTTATCATTGTGTCTACTCAAAATAGGCATTCATGCCCTGATGACCAACGTCCCACAAAATGTCACCCTTTAGTGTAGAAGACACCTAATACATCAATACAGGACTAATATATAGCCACCAAGTATATCATAGTAGCTTAGGTAATGAGTTGCAGAAATGGAAAGCATCAGTGTCATCAAACCAAGAAAGTATTCCTACAAGATCAAAGGGCTAGTTATGGAGAATAGAATGTCCATTTTTATCAAACTCAGCATGACTTTCCACTTTCCTCGTGTGTTTATATATGTGACATGCAAAAAGAATACTAAAGCACAAATTTATTGCTCTAACAAGAATGAACTTGCCTTTCAATTGAGTCTGCAACATATTCGAGTGAATCACTTAGGGAAGCAAGCAAAACAAGTTTGTTATCATCGCGAATTAGATTTTCCTGTAAATGAGACACAAAGTGGGGAAACAAATTCAATTTGCAAATGTGATACAAGTTTCAGAGAAAATCTCATTGCAGGAAAGATAAACTCATCAACAAAACTCAACAAACATCTTTCATTTCGAATGTCAACTCTATTAGGTGGCAACAAAGAAGGAAAAACTGTCCCCAAAACAGGTACCTCCAAACAGAACACTAGTAATCTTATTAGAGGTGTTAAAAAAAACCGACCAACCAAAAAAACCAAAACAACATTAACCAAAAAAACCAGTTAAAAAAAACCCAAAGCATTCAGGTTCAGTTTGGTTGTGGTTTTGGTTTTGGTTTTAGAAGTTTAAAATTGACCAACCCAAACTGAACTGAATTGGTTCAACCAAAACCTAAAACAAACTATTAAAAGCCAAACAGCTATAAAAGAAAAACTATTCTCAAAACCTAAAGTAGTACATGCAGTCGCACACCCCTTCTCCCCCAACCACTTCCCCCCCTCATCTCTTTATATCTCCCTTTACCCATAGCCCACCCTCCTCTCTTCTCCATTCTCTAGAATAGTGAAGGTGTATTTCTTTCTCTATTTTGTTGATCTTTTTTGTTCTATGATTTATGCATTAAAAGGCTTATCTTCATTTTCTTGAGCCTTTCTCTTATCATACTTCTGATTATACAGTCATATGTTGTTGGATAATTTTTTCTTACTGAAATTTTCTCTCTTATCATACGTCTCTTTTTTCGTGTATTTTAAAAATACTTAATGAATATTGGATCCATTAGCAGGGCTGGCATAGATCTTGCTGCTTTTTTCACTCTTAATTTTCAGCTGCCCAATATGTTTTTCATAAGAAAACAAAAAACAAAACCCGGAATAAGAGAAAACAGGATAAAAGCAGAAACACTTCATTTGTTTATTTCTAAATTGCAGACACACGGAATTAACAAGAAGCAAATTAAAAAAAAGCTTAAAATAACCCAAGCCCATTGAAAAATCTTCTCCCAATTGAGCACAAAACCATTATAAATAAGCCCATAAAGTATTTTAGAAATGCTTTGGCCCATTAAAAAAAATCCAAGACAAGCCCAATTATAAGGCTTATCGGTTACCTGATTATTAAAGAGAAAAACCTGACCAGACCAGACCGTTCAGTTTGAACCGGTTTCGGTTCAGTTCAGGTCATAATTTACAGAATTTAGAGAACTGGTTTGGTTGGGTTTTTTTTGTAGCAAACCAAACCGAAACCAGTTTTGGACACCTCTAAATCTTACCTGCCACCACCTGCCCTTGCCCCCACCCCTAAAGACAATTAATGTTTGCAATAACAATGACAGTAATCAAAAGGGCAGCCGATAAATTCCTGTAATCAAAAGTGCAGTCGGCTGATATAATTACACATACCTGCTTGATAGGTCGCAGATTGAATAATAATTCACTCAACTCCGATTCAATCTCTACAGATTCAGCACCAGAGGCATTGTTTACCATGTTTGATTGACCAGGTGAATTCGGTAAATATGCACTAGCTGGGTCAAATCGCATCAGTTTCTCAATATCATGCCTTCCAATCAGCATGTAACTCTGCTTCTCGAGAACTGCCTGAAACATTCCAAACAAAAATAGCTGACAGATGCTATATGGTGACTGTTCAAGACAAGCATAGACTTATAGCATGCATCCTCAAAAATCATCTATTTTCAATGGAATTCAGCAACAGTATTAACAAAGCAAGAACTAATACTTAAAGCATAAGATTAGGCATTATTATAATAGCGAGAAATGAAGCAAGCAGTACTAAAGATGCTTCTAATGAATATGAAAAGACATTATTATATAATAGATAGACCATGCCTCCATATATGATGTCCGACACCTTTCATATGTCCGCTCGAGGAAAGTTTGCACAAACTTTACAAGGTCACCAGCAAATTTAGGCATTGCTTGAGCCCAACCAAGCACCTGGAGTAAAGGATAAATGTTCATTAGACATCCCAAAATGCAATACATCTCTGACTAAAGAGTGACTGTTAGAAAATGTTAAAAAGCCTTCCATGTCAGATAAAAGTGTTGCTTTCAAGATCTTTCCAAACACAACCAAAATTGCACTTATTCAAGGGCGGGCAAATGGAAAGATAAAATATGCCTGCCTCTTTTGCCAAGAAATCGATTGCCAAAAGTCCCTGCAAGACTGGTCGACCTTTCTCAATTGATGTTGTATAAGGAGCAACAGTATGGGCCCTTGGACGAAATGCAGCTGGACCTGTGATAGCACTTCCAGAATAAGATTTCAAACAGCAGGAACAATAAAAAAGAAACAGCTTAACTACAGATCAGATGAGTTTCAACAATCTCTTATTGAGCATCCGCATGCTGAGCAGATTTCAAAAACAATTTTCTTCCCAGGATCATTATAATATGTCAAAGTACTTGGATGGTTATGTAGTTTAATTGTATTCCAAGTCATTGAGCTTGAAAAGGTGAAAGGTCACTGTTTTTTAACAAATGTTAGAAAAATATAGAGCATCCACATGCTGAGCAGATTCCAAAAACATATGAAGCTAATCAAGGAAATACTAGCAAGTGTGTGATGGACTAAATCAATTGATGAAAAGGTACATAAAGCATCATTAAAAAACAATTTAGTTTCAACATAATGAAACTAGGTCTTGGAGCATATAGAACTTGCTTGATATAGCCTGCTGTACACCCTTCCGGTAATCCACAAACATTGCTGGTAAAAAATGATCTTTTATGAAGTTTTCCACAAAAGCTAGCAAGCCATCATTCCTGCATTTTTTTAAGCAAAGAGTACAAAAAACACATCAGCATCCTGAATGAATCTCTCAAGGAAAAAACACAGGAAATAAGATGCACATAAACTAATTGTGCAGCGATCTAGGCCATCAAACTTTTGATTGAGCTAAATATACTATGATCAAAGAGTACAAAAAACACATCAGCATCCTGAATGAATCTCTCAAGGAAAAAACACAGGAAATAAGAAGCACATAAGCTAACTGTGCAGCGATCTAGGCCATCAAACTTTTGATTGAGCTACATATATTATGATCGAGTTCTAAGGAACTGGGAGTGCAAGCGGTAGGAAAAGTTCCTTCATTTCAAACTAAACTCCACAGATGCCCACTCATTGTGATTAACCCTACGCACATGTATAAAAATTGAACTACTGTGACAATGATGTAATGGGACCATACTCTGCCCCTCAGCAGAAATGGTGTCAAACATAGTGATTGGGTTATGTAGTTGATTATGGGATGTGAATTTGGACAAACTATACAGTGACTATAATTTTGGTCAGAAGGTAGTCAGGCATCCCCCATCCCCAACTTTGGCACATCAGAACTTTTTTTTTATGCTGGTTGTAGGATTCACATTAAGGT
Source organism: Salix caprea (assembly GCA_964035475.1). Taxonomy (NCBI): domain Eukaryota; kingdom Viridiplantae; phylum Streptophyta; class Magnoliopsida; order Malpighiales; family Salicaceae; genus Salix; species Salix caprea. Next base: position 1,378,030 of record OZ037757.1, on the reverse strand, counting down.
CGAAGGACCACTTTATTTAATACAGGGCAGAGTGGTGCTATTCCTGAACCTCAGCAGACAAGCGGGCCAGGTCCATATTCAGACCAGACTCTTCTTCATTTGGGTTGCTCCCAAACATGCAGACTGAAGATCTCATTTATCCTAAGCTGAATAGACAAGCATGTAGAGAATGTTGTTGAACTGGTAAGGAGTCTTGCATCTAGTGCAGCATTAAAATTCAGGCAAGCAAAGAATAAGAAAGGAAGTTGACTCGGAAGATCAATATCTACACTCAAATGTGCATCATATAGACCATGCAGAGGGACCTTTGATTGCATATGCATATCACCCTACGAGAAACAGTGTGCTTTTCAAGCTTACCCAAACTGGGAATAATTTTTTGGCAGCATCGAAGCAAGCTTATCTGTAAACTGCAAAGAAAATCACTTTAGACAGGCCCGACAAGAGAAATAGGTAATTCATTTCAAGCTTGACACAATGGGTTAATGCCGGTCCCAAACCTGAAGAACAGGACGGTATACAGATGCTGCTAGATATATGCCTAGCTCAGGCAAGACAGCAGCAGATCCATAACCTTCTTGTAGCACATTTTGACCCTTCCTGCTCCATCCTTGACGAATGAGATCAGCCCCTGAATAATTGATAACACAAGGAAAAATCAAAATCAAGGAAAAATCAAAATCAAGGATTAATCAAGATGAAACCATTACATATGAAAAACAAATCTGACAACAAAGAAAATAATTTGAAAAACGTAACATAGATGAAAACTTTAGTGTATTGGAATGTGACTATCACTCATCGGGGCACAAAACATGAGGTTAACAGTGATTATTTCTCCCTTCTAAATCAAAGTGAGAACAATTCCTGTTATAAGATTGTCATCTCAAGCATGGTTTCAGTAGATTTTAATAAATTTTCAAGGGGCCCTAATTTTTAACCATTCAAGAACCTAACAGTGCAGAAATAGCATCATTACAGAAGAATGAGTACCAGCTACCTTGGTTAGGAATGGATATTGTAGCATCAGTGAAGCGAAAAGCAAAGGTGAGCCCATCTTCTGATCCATCTCTGTAACACATTAGAATTGGCAAAGGCATAACTATACCATCTTGCTGATACCTCAGAACTGTTCACTTTTTCGAAAAAGGAAGTCTATTCTATTCAGAGAGAGAAACACGATTACATGATATAACCAGCAAATTAAAACAAAGAGCTTTTGCAGACTGGTTGAAGTGACCTAAAACCCGTTTAAGGACCCAAAAGAAAATATACATAAAGAGGCCAGGAGAACTGTATGAAATTAATGTTACCCACTTTTTTCCCTTTGAAGGAGCCTTGCTTGCTAGTCTAGCAGTTTGTACAGAAGCATCAGCAGATGCAGCTTCAGGAGTGGCTCTCAGAATTTCACATATGAGTTGTTGGCATTCACTCTTTTGCAGATTATACAATAAAACATTAAATAAAAAATGAGGAAAAGTTTTCCACCAAAAAATAGACGTTCAAAAGCACTAACTCCGTTCATCAAGTAAATATTGACAACAAAAGCCAGCCAGCTACCTGTAAAACAGTCAAGGAAAAACCAATACTGTAACCTCCAATAACTTGAGAGGCTTCAGAATCCAGGTTCCAATTTAAATCTGTTGTCAACGACCCATGCGTGTTAAAGTCAACATTCTGAGAAGTTTTCAACTCCAGAAGCTCTCCAACAACAACATGATTCTCTAGGTCAACAAAGGTGTAATGGTAAGTGTATTTTTCCAAACCATATTTAAACAGATGTCAAGTCAATAGCCTACCAAATATTCGAACAACAGTGTCCAAAATTGAATCAAGAAGCTCTTTTGCAGCAGCCTGTGCTTTCCCTGAGGGAGCCATCACAGGCGAGACTGGGCTCACAGCCAATAGTGTTCCATTCTGACGTTTCTGTTTTGGCAACTGGTAGCTTTCTAGTTGTCCTTTCACAAAATGAAGACCTCTGGTTTGGGCAGATTGATCAAAGGCAGACCTTGAAGAGTTGACAAGTTCTGAATGAGATTTTATCTTGGAAGTGATGGTGTCATGAATTGTAGGTCGCAACCTTTGGCTGTTGGGGGAAAAAAACAAAGAATGTCACACTAACTCTCCAAGCATATTAAAACAATACGACTTACAAGACTAACTAATTCTATATGAGCACAAACAGAGTTGTGTGGATGAATTAAATGTTCAATCTGGCAGTTATTCTTTTAGTTTTGTACAAGAAAACCAGACAAGTGATGAAACTTCCCTTGAGAAATCTCATCCTAATTCAGATTCAATCACTAAAGGGGAAAATAAAAAATTCATGTCATGCATATAGGTGATCAAACATAATAAAGGAAGTGCACCAGCCAGATAACCAACCATATTATTGCACCAGCAGCTGCAACTTTGCCCAGCATGCAGAGACACTCAACCATGGTCTGCAAATACTTCACATGAAGTGGAGCATCACTCTTTTTAATGGTTTCCTACATGAAAATGTAAAATCAAGTATTTCAGCCCAGAGAAAATGAAAAAAACCACAACAAATTCAACTCAAGTGTTTTTACTTTAAGTGTATTGTCATACAATAAATTCATCTGGAGTAGAATTTGAAAGCCAACTTGGTATTTGATGAGAAACAATTTTAATGTCCTTTGTATTCCCATCACCTCCATTTGCTCTCATTGATGCAATGTGCCCATCTGAGGTTGCCTCATCAGTTATATAAAGATCCTCATCATGACCATCAAATGAAGAACTGAGGAGGGTAGAGAGGCATAAATTCTCAGAAAATAATAACAATAATGGTCAATCACAGTCAAATAAAGACTTCAAAGAAAGAAATTTATTATGCATATCCATGCACAATGAATCTTGAAAATCTTCAGTTCGCACTTTTATTAAAAATATGAAACCTGATTTGTAAATATCTGCCAAAGTGATTGTTTGGAAGTAACTAAAATGAACTGGAAATTTTTCGCTAAAGGATAACGAGCTTGTAACAGACAATTAACAAGCAGAAAACAAAGTGGTTATTATAAATCAAGAATTAATCAATCTAAAAATAACCAGTCGAAAGGCATATGGGGTCAAAACTATCAACTTGACCATGTGCGTGAACATACAAATGATCAGGAAAGCATGCAATGGTTCAAGAGGAGAAACAAACACAAAAATCTATTTCAAGACTTGGGAATCGATTTAACTCACAAACATGAAAATAAGGAACATTAAGAGTAAGATAGAACTAACAAGCGGGAGAAGAACAGAGTAAAAGGCAAGTAGAAGATCTGTATTACAAAGAGAACTATTCTTACTCTCCATCGATAGAGCCTGGCTTGTATGATCCATCAGCAAAGCTATTTTTGTCACCTTTCATCAACCTTGTTCTTCGAGATAGAGATTGTGAATTGCTCATAGTAAAAACAGCTATGGTAGTCGGCAATTCATCATCTCTTTCATACATGCTTGAGGCAACTGAGCTGCAGAAAACAACAGAAACAAATGTATTGAAGCATAACTTGCATTGACATTCAAAAGATCAACAGTGAGAAAAGCTTTCTTAAAAATGCAATCTCTTTTATTTTATACTACAGCAGAGCAGTTCACAGGACAAAAGACATGAGGCAACTGAGCTGCAGAAAACAATCAAACTACTGACAAAGAAATTCTATACAGAAATAAATGTATTGAAGCACAGCTTGCATTAACATTCAAAAGATGAGCAGTGAGAGAAGCTTTCTTAAGAATTCCATCACATTTATTTAACAATACAACAGAGCAGTTCACGGGACAAAACACATGATATATGACATATTAGCGAGAATGAGCATCAGTATCTTCACCCTCCACACCCAATAAGGGAAAGAGTATAAAATGACAAACAAAAGAGGAACAGGAATATTATTCCCACGGCACAAAATGCAATCAAAATTTTACTTAGAAAAAAGAAGGGGAAACGAGAAAGGAAGAGAGATGAATATATACCTGTATTCTCCCTTGTTGTAAAGATGTGCATGCAAATCCTCCAAAATTTTGTAGAAGACAACTCCTCGCAGTTTTGTCAGCTCAGATCTCACATCTTGAAGAGCACCAACCTGAGAGACAATAATTATAGTAAATTAAAAATTTCCCAAAATATTCTAATTACAGGGCAAGTTAGGTCAAATCAACAAAAACACACGAGGAAAAGTCAAAAAACCCATGTCCAGCAATTTTTTTATTAGACACTGTTCTTGTTATGCTTACCAAATCCTAGCTTTGAATATGTTTGACTTGGAAATTTATTATTTTAGGAGTAGAACATAAGGAGTGTAGAACCAGTAAATAATTACCAACAACCTATGATATCACGTTACCATCGTGGAATCTAGGAATTGGAAGCAAGATGAGATAAAACCAAACTTTAACCTAAACAAAAACAAACAACGAAGGACGTGGACCGTTCCCATGAGCTAATTACAGGAAAATTGACAACCCACCGTTTGAAGACCTTCTCGCTCAAGCATCAATGATGACCGAGCATGCAATTGAACTGCTGCATAAAACTGTTTTTCTGCAATGAGTTTCTCAATACGAGCGGGAACCTGAGCAAAAAAACAGGCAGTAGATTGGTTCTTGAACATTACAAGATTTGTAACAGGGAAATGATTCTGCCATGAACCCTGTTATGTTAATAAATAGTAGCATGGTGGTACAGTGAATCTCATTGAGTCAGTCATTTTAAAATATGCTAGAGAGTTTAGTCCAACCTTAGCTATGCCTTCAATTTGATCTAAAAGAGAGATTATGTGCCGTAGTGTAACAGATCGATACCACAACTGATGCAATTGCTTATTACGGGTACCAAGACATTTCTTTGCTTCAGCCAAATCAACCTTTAGTGAAGCAATACTCTCAGCAGACTCGCTGAATAACCGCAAGATCTGGAAGAAAATAATAAACAATGACAATTGAGTATAGGCACCAACTCTTTTTTTGTCAAATTCCAAAAAAGTTAACAGAGAAGTTAAACAAGTGATAATCCAATATGAGGACATGATTAAATCCAGTCCCAGAAGTTGTGATGAAATCATCACAATACACAATTTTCACTGGCTCCTTCCATGGCTGACCATCCTCAATTCTTTCTTAGTCAATCATTTATCACTTTTTACCCAGAAGCACCAAATCAGGATTTTGCATAATTAAAATGAGATTTTAGGAATAATATAAATAATTAACAAATTAGAAGAAAATAGCAAAACAGACAATGTTAAGAATCTCTTGGGAAGAATAGGGAAAAAAACACATAAACTAGATAACATATAAAGCATCTGAAATATCAAGGAGCTCATTGCAGTAATGGAGCTAGCATTGTCAACTATGATACAAAGCTTTAGTGAATGCCCTATAAAATATGGGGGAAACTAGATCGCAATCTTCATCTACGGGGATCAAGTCTGGAAACGGGTTATGCTAGGGAATAGTTAATTTTGGATGATAAACTTTTACTTTTTATAGCTTCATCAATGAGAAATGCTACTGCTACAAATTTTATTTAAACGTTTACTGAAATCAACAAAAAGTTCACCACATAATGCACAGATATACCTGATGCAAAAGGTTGAATAATTGAACCATGGTCGGGAGGGAGCTTACGAGGTTTATGCTAGAATTTAAGATGAATATATAGTTCTTCAGAAATGAAATCAAGATTCTTGCAAATCAATGCAGTTAAATTGTATCATATGTAGTCAAAAAGTTAACACAAACTGCCACACTTGATAGACTTGCCATCTACATCCAATTGGAATATAAGAAGGAACTCACTTTTTAGCAGACTTTTATTGTGTTCTTCTATTTTGAATTGTGGTCACAAACAAAAATCCTTGATCATGGATATGGCTCGTATCAATAAATCAACGCATACTTAAATTTGTAGTGATTTTAGAATCCTACCAATACGAAGCTGTTAGTTGCAGTTTCTGTAGCAAGATCTCTAACTTTGCATTAGAAGAGTACAACATTGATATTTTATAGTATTATCCTCGTCTTTCAAATCATAGCATTCTATAATGTGGATTATGATTGGGCAACATTGATATTTTATATGAAACTGTTCTAGGGAATTCGAAAACAAAAAAAGAGGGAAAAGAAAACAATCTATCTTTTGCTATCTTGGATGCAGGAAAGCAAGAAATTGATAGCAATTAGAAATACACATTGTTTAGGTCAGTCTGTAAATGAATATTTAAGACACCTGAGAATAGTTTTGAATTGCTTTGTTGAAGCCACTGTGATAAGATTGTACTACTTCATCTACGACATCCTCAACAACATCACTTTGCTCCTTCAAAACTCGGGCTTCAGCTTCACGATCTTTTGAGGTTAAAATATGGACAACATGAGGCAATGAGTCAAAACGTGCAGCAGCCCAGCTCTCGTCTATTCTTGAAAGCTCTTCTCTTAAATACTGCTTTGTACCAAGGAGCAAACCAGGGAATGAGAAAGAAAAACAGGATAATAAAACAGAAGATGCCACGAAACTACATGGCATTAATGATAATCTATATGATTAAGTGATTAGCAATTGAATATGAAGTTGTCACTTTACATGAAATCAATCATAGAAAGCCCACCATTAAAGAAAATACATTTTCTAGCCACTTTAACACTTAAAGTTGAGACACAGTCATGTTAAAATCTGATGCTTAACCACTCATTTCCTGTATCATAAACCATACAAGCACCCTCAAATTGCTTCTGGAAAGATGCAGCACCATCTACTACTGCAAGAAAGATGAACATGATGTGGCAAAACACGCATTCATGATTCATCAAAGGCTCGTATCATCTAAATTTTATAATTACATGGAAGGTCCATGCCAACATAACTCCATCAACTTCCAATCTAATAATTCTATTCAAGATGTTGAATAATCAATATGAAATCTACTCTACAAACCAAAACTCCAGCTGAACAACAGTTGTCAATGCACATGGTACAACGCTTGCATTATACTTCTACAAAAACACCACAAAATAAATAAATGACTTACTGCTTTGTCAGGAGGAACAGGCAACCCATCAAAAATTCCCATCTTAATCCTTTTGCTTTATCAACAGTTTTACACCTGGCTCATCCCAACAAGGCCCTATGTTTTTATTTTGGCTCTTGATAAAGATTCAATCCCTAAAACATATATAGATATTAATAAAAGGAAAAGAAAAAAACAGTCTGCTATCATACAATTTTCTCTGACACAGTCGAAATCAAACACTGCTATTATTTGTTAACCCGTAAATGTAATGCTCACCTCTGATACCCAATAACTTGTATAATAATTATACACACATATGTATGCATGTATGTCTATGGCATTTGTTGATTATTATTACTTAGTTTCTAAGGAAAGTAGGTTAAAGTCAAAGTTAACGACTCACCGACTGCATAATTTGACTCTTATTAGTTGCTAAAACTGAACAAGAACAAGAAAAATATTCTCAGAAAGTTCTACCTCAGGAGAGAAATTTCCGGTTTCAATTTTCCATTATATTCTTCGCAACTTGATGGTTGATCATTATAACGAGGTCATTAACGATTTTCTCTAATTTATTCAAAACCAGCCGTCCTAATAATATTTAAACAAAAAAAAAATAACAGAAAAGTATGCAGCATTACTTTTCTCAGCAACCAAGCAGAAGATTATAAAATGGAGTTTTACAAAATACGTGCCAGATCCAACAAGGCGAACTCGATCAACGCAACATTTTCACACAACGCAGTACTAAAAGCCCTAAATAAGCTGATAAATTAGAAGAAGAAATAACAAACGCAGCTGATAAATTCACCACCTGTGGCTGGTAATAAACTCGAAACAGTTCATCAGATTTGCGCTTTTCAATTCAAGACAAAAAACGACGTTGCATTCAGACGATTGATTGTGTGAATGAGAGCGAGGCGAAGCGCGAAAGAGGAGGTGTACCTATGAATCGGAGGAGGTAGGATGCGGATATCGCATTTGCGAGGACGAAATATTAGGGGAAATCGCTGGTTCTAGAGGTTGTGAAAAAGATGATCGGTGTGTTACTGATGTTGATCCAGGAGGAGGAGAAGGACATAAACGACGTCGAAAATGGAAGAAAGATGTTTTTGGATTTGGGAGGTGTTTCCAGCTCTTGGCTGCCTCTGTGTTAATTTATTTTGTTTTCTCTGGCTTTCTTTGTTTTGTATAGAAGAGGAGAGAAGAGGATGGGTATATGGAGTTACAAACGGATTTTTCCGCGTGGAATTTGGATTGTATGATTATGAGTTAGATACTAAAGTTCTAGTTTTATTTCATATCAGTCCTCGCAGTTGTTAATTTTGTGAGATTATTCTTAATAGCTCAATTTCGCCCTTCCTTTATGTTTTAAACGTCATGATTTCATAATTAACTAATTATGTGATCTGTGTTTCGTTATTGTTTAAATATTTTTATTTTTTTAATAAAATTCTATGTACAGGTTTTTTAAAAGTATTTTATAGTTTAAATAAAAAAAATTAAGCATGCATATAATAAAATAAATTAATAATTATGTTCACTGATAAAAAAAAAAGTCATGAAAATAACTGAAAATAAAATTAGAAAAATTGAGAGGCATGAGTGGAACAAAATATTTAATCTTGCAAAATATGATATTTATTATATTGTGTTTGATAAATTTGTTTATTAAAAGATTTTTTATTTTAAATTTGTTTGTATAAACAATGATAAAAATCAACAAACACATTAAATTGATAAAATAAAATAACAAATATCATGCAAAGTTGCGCATGTTATAAATATTACCTAAAAATAAATATAGTTTATGTTATAGAATCAAATTTATCTATATAAAATATAAAAAAATATAAATGAATTCGAAAAACCCTTTCAAAAAATAAATGAATAATAAAAAAATATATTCATAATTGAAAAAAGGTTTCCATGGATAAAATAAAAGAGAGGAACAGTGTTACCGTAGGAAAAAAACAAGAATAGTTTTATATAAAAATATACATGTATATATATGCACACACTAATAAGAGGCTGGGTGTTGTTGGAACAAGAAAGTCAAGCGACCTAACCCTTATTTCAGGGTCTTCATAGCTAATGTTTTTTTTTTTTTTTTTTTTGCATTTGGGGTTGTCCGTGCCCAAGGTTATTTGAAAAAAAAATAAACGACACGTTATTTGTTTTCTATTTTCAGGTTATCGTGATGGCAAAAAAGAAACACCTGGCCATTTTTAGTTCTAAAAGTCAAATTTTAACTCATTATTTACCAAAAACACCGTCAAAAACTTGATAAAACCATTCATGACCTTTGAAAATGTCTTGAAACTCAAAATCAACTTGAAATCAAAGATTTTACCAAAATATAATATGTTTTTAATAGGGATTTAAAGGCTGAAAAAAAACCTTATATGTTTTGTCAAGATGAATGATTTGACATCGATCTCATAAAGATGACACAATTTGTCACTAATCTCAACTATTTTTGTTCTTGAGATTTATGTCAATATAGATTTTTTTCTTTCTGGTGTCAGATTCTATCAACTTTCCCTCATCTTTCCCACACCAAAAGCCAAAAAATATAAATGAAGTTTGAGCCATAGTTAATCTTCCCCTTAATTTATAAGACTTGAAAGGATTGGCAATGCGGTTAAAATTGTGGTCTGACTCATAAAATTATATTTTGTATGATTTTACGAGTAAAACGAATAAACCTAATAAAATCGCGTTAAAAAATCAAAATCCATTAAAATTGGTCCAAACTCAATAAAATTAGATTAACTCATAAAATCAGATTGAATTAGTCTAATTTTACAATTTCGTCGCATTCCTCTTCTACTTTTCATATTAATTAATTAATTTCCTCAATTCTTCTTATTGTCTGAAATATCTAGTTTTTTTTTTTCTTTGCACCTGGGTTGACCACCCTAATATTTAAAAATAAATAAATCAAATGACACACTATTTGTTTTGTCTATTTTTCGGTTATCGTGGTGACAATAAAAATAAAAATATCCAATCATTTTTATTTTTGAAAGTGAATTTTTTAACCCATTGTTTACTGACAACACTTCTAAAAGCATCATATATTTTTGTACCCGAAAAAGTATTCTTGAACCCGAAATTAACCAAGGATAAAATTTCACCAGAATCAAATATATTTTTAACATGAATTTAAAGGCTAAAAAACCCTCACACGAATCACTCCCATCAAGATGAACACTTTGACATCAATCTCAACTATTTTTACTGCTTAAATTGATGTCAATATAATTTTTATCTCTCTAATGTCGGATTTTATCAGCTTTCTCTCGTCTTCCCCGCACTAGGAATCATAAAAATAAAAAAATGAAAGTCTTGAACCATAGAAACTGAAAGTATCGGGTATTTATAATATGTAAAGTATCGAGATTACATTAAATTTTTTCGAACCACTTGTTTTCCGCGGGCCTGTTTGGGAGAGTTGTTGCGATAATTTTTCAAAGTGTTTTTCGTGCCGAAATACATCAAAATAATATTTTTTTTAAAAAAAATTATTTTTGACATCAGCACATCAAAATAATTTAAAAATACCAAAATATATTCATTTAAAATAATAAAAAAAATATTTTGGAACGGCGTTTCAAATAGGCACTTAACTGTGGTCAATCATCGTCCAATCTCGCCCTCTCCCTAATAAATTGGCTAAAATTTTGATCCAACAAGGGGCAAACAAAAAAATAACACCATGAATACATAATGTATTTTGCACATACCTATCACTTTTTAATTTTATACTCAATAGGTGTATGAGATTGCAGTACAACTTGTTTTTTAAATTTCTTTTTTTGATATTTTTGAATTGTTTTTATATATTGATATTAAAATTATTTTTATCAATATATTTTGAAATAAAAGATATTTTTAAAAATAACAACCCAACCAGATTCTAATATTGCACCTAAACCCGAAGTGACTTGAACAGATGGAAAAACCAAAGATAATTGCCCAGTAAAGTTCCACGAGTTGTGCCATTCCAACAACACATCGATTGCCTCCACAATAACTAGCCGTAAAAAATTACTCTCAACGGAAACGTCGTTCACAGAGCACAGAGCAATAGAGTTCGTTTCAAGAAATCAACCATTACACCCCCACACAAACACCACCACCACCACACTAACCTCCCTCACTCTCTTCACAGCCACCACCAAGTAAATCAAACAATCATGAATCCACCATCACCAACCCCCGACGACTTCTCCTTTCTTCCTCTCGAATTCGTCCCCTACCCTCCTCTACCTACCCAAACCACCCCTACTCCCATCCAAACCCCACCCGCACCCGCACTCGCGCTTCCAAATCCGAACGCCGCCTTCCTCTCATTTCCCATTCCCAAGAAACGCCGCCGCGGCCGTCCCCAAAAAATACAAACCTCCTTTCATTTTCCCCATTATTTGCCACCCAACGACGCACAAAACCAACAACAAAAAAAACCAGTCCCTGATATTTCAGAAGAAATCATAGTAATCAACAAAGAATCAACAAACGAAGCCTTAATTGGCCTCTCTGCTGGATTCCCTGCTGATTCCTTAACTGACGAGGAAATAGATGCGCGTTTGGTCACGAATATCGGCGGAATCGAACAGGTTAATTACATTTTAATTAGGAATCATATAATTGCAAAATGGCGAGAGAATGTTAGTTTTTGGGTGACTAAAGAAATGTTTCTTAATTCCGTGCCGGAACATTGTCATGGGCTGTTAGATTCCGCTTATAATTATCTAGTTTCGCACGGGTATATTAATTTTGGGGTTTCGCAGTCGATAAAAGAAAGATTCCCCAGTGAGTATACGAAGTCGAATGTGATTGTTGTCGGGGCAGGAATGGCGGGGTTGGGTGCGGCGAGGCATTTAATGAGGTTGGGATTTAAGGTTACAGTTTTAGAAGGGAGGAAGCGTGCGGGTGGGAGAGTTTATACTATGAGAATGGAAGGGGGAGCGGGGAACAGGGTTAGTGCATCGGTGGATTTAGGAGGGAGTGTTTTGACGGGGACATTGGGGAATCCGTTGGGGATTTTAGCAAGGCAGTTGGGGTGCTGGATGCATAAGGTGAGGGATAAGTGTCCACTTTATAGCGTGGGTGGGAGACCAGTTGATTTGGATATGGATATGAAGGTTGAGACAGCCTTTAATGGGTTGTTGGATAAAGCAAGTAGACTTAGGCAGTTGATGGGGGATGTCTCGGTGGATGTGTCATTAGGGGCTGCGTTGGAAACGTTTAGACAGGTTAATGAGGATGCTGTGAACAAGGAGGAGATTAATTTGTTTAACTGGCATTGTGCTAATTTGGAGTATGCCAATGCCGGTTTGTTGTCAAAGTTATCGCTGGCATTTTGGGACCAGGATGATCCGTATGACATGGGAGGGGATCATTGTTTTTTGCCTGGAGGGAATGGGAGGTTGGTTCAGGCTTTAGCTGAGAATGTACCAATTTTGTATGAGAAGACTGTGCATACTATCAGGTATGGGAGTGATGGGGTGCAGGTTATTGCGGGCAGTCAAGTCTTTGAGGGGGATATGGTGTTGTGTACGGTTCCTCTAGGGGTGTTGAAGAATGGGTCAATCAAGTTTATTCCTGAGTTGCCACAGAGGAAGCTTGATGGGATAAAAAGATTGGGATATGGACTGCTGAATAAGGTTGCCATGCTTTTTCCTTGCGTGTTTTGGGAAACTGATCTAGACACGTTTGGACACTTGACAGACGATACGAGCTCTCGAGGGGAGTTCTTCTTGTTTTATAGCTACGCAACTGTTGCTGGTGGTCCAATCTTGATTGCTTTAGTAGCAGGGGAAGCTGCTCATAAATTTGAGAGTATGCCACCTACAGATGCAGTGACCAAGGTTATTCAAATCCTCAAGGGTAATCAATTTAAACTTTTTTTGAAAATATTGTTTATGCAGCTATCTCATCTTCCTTCACATTAATCTATGCAATTACTAGAATACCATACTTGTGTTTTAGTTGCAAACTTTTGGAGTAGTTACACCATGCATGGTCATTTAAATTGGCTCCACTTCCTTGTTCAGTTGCATTTCCCTCTGTACTTGTGCTTATTTTTAGATGAGAAGCAAATCTAAATATTGAGTAGATGATTAATCAGTATTTATATGTGACTTTGTTTGAATGCAAGCAGGTATTTACGAACCTCAAGGAATCACTGTCCCAGAGCCTATCCAAACTGTCTGCACAAGATGGGGCAGTGATCCATTTACCCTTGGTTCTTACTCTAATGTTGCAGTAGGGGCATCGGGAGATGACTATGATATATTAGCAGAAAGTGTGGGAGATGGAAGACTTTTCTTTGCAGGGGAGGCCACAAATAGGCGGTATCCTGCAACTATGCATGGAGCTTTTCTCAGCGGGTTAAGAGAAGCTACAAACATGATTCGCTATGCTGGCACTCGAGCTTCAAGGATGAAGGTTAATCGGACCCCATCAAAGAATGCCCATACTTGTGCTTCCCTTCTTGCAGATTTATTTAGGGAGCCAGATTTAGTGTTTGGGAGTTTTTCTGTTATTTTTGGCAGAAAGAATCCTGACCTGAAGTCAACAGCAATTTTAAGGGTGACATTTAATGAGCCTCGAAAGAAGAGTCAGGAAGGTTCTAGGCCAGATCAGCGGCATTCCAACAAGTTACTTTTTCAGCAGCTTCAGTCACATTTCAATCAGCAACAACCAGTTCATGTGTACACTTTATTGTCAAAACAACAGGCGCTTGAGTTGAGAGAGGTAAGAGGGGGTGATGAAATGAGGATGGATTATCTCTGTGAGAAGTTAGGAGTGAAATTGATTGGGAGAAAGGGTTTGGGGCCTACAGCTGACTCACTTATTGCATCTATTAAAGCTGAGAGAGGTGGTCACAAAACCCCTGCTACTTCGTTGGGTCTAAGATCAGGTGGGAGTGATTAGAGCCTTATTTATATCCTTATTTTTTTCTCCAAAGAATTGGATTAGTCTGTTTTGTGGAAGTCGAAATAACATTTTATTTCTGTTTTTGGAAAGGGATGTCCAAACTACAAAAGGTCACTTTGAAGCGAAAATTGGTCAGGTCAGTGTTGATGAAAGATGATTTTGCTGTTATTGTTTCTCCTGATCTTCTAAAATTTCTCTTCTAGCATTTGACTGGGAATTTTCGCTGCTAACTCTTGCTATAATCTCCCAGGAGAGCTAAAATAGTGCGCAGCAGCAATAAGTATGTGCCTCCTCTGAAGTTGAACATGGTTAATGTTAAAGTGTCAGAAGAAATTCATACAACAAATCAGCCACCTCCTGAAATGAATAGTACAGGTAAATATTGAATGCCTTTAGTCTCATAATAAATATATCATTTTTGCTGCATTTGGATGTAAGGTGGAAGTGAGTCGTTCCTGTTCTTTTTACTCTTTACATGCTTACTGAACCTCTCCTTCTCTTGTTAATAAAAATGCCCTTCTGTCAATTCGTAGTTGCATCGTGGTGATTTTATTTCTTGTGGTTCCATAGAGAGAAATGATGTGCATTCTCAAGAACCATGGAAGTATATAGAGAATGATCCAACTTTTCAAACTCCATGGAAAGGGATATAAACCGATGTTTTAATTTCTGTTGTGCATATTCCTTCATTAGTGCTGCTTTCCTTAAGCTATTCTCGTCATAAAAATCTGAAATAAACGGTTCATTTTTGTTAGGACGGATTCAAGTGGACATGTTGAACAATGAACAGACAGCACCTTCCTGATGGATGATGATAAAGGTAAACTATCTTTGATGCCAAGGCTGTGTTGACTATATGTACAAATTGACTATATGTTTTCTGATACTGTTTTCCACCACTCCACTTGGTGCACGGCAAATGAGCACATATTTTCTTGACAGTTGAATGCATTTTAGTGATACAAGTTTCTGAATTTTATTTGATCGATGCTACTTGTCTCTCTCTTTTTATGATACAAAAGAAATGTGTTTGAACATCTTACCCGCAGATTTGATATTTCTATCCCTGTCAAGTGGAGAACTCACACTCCATTGCAAATGCTTCTCTCTGGTGCGTGGCAGAATTTTTTTCCTTCTTCTGAACTAGCAAACAAGGGCCAGTTGGAGAACTCTGTTCGTTCTATTACCGACTGTTGAAGATACGTAAAAGCTCCTGGAATGATGCATGGTGTCTCCAATGAGAAATGAAAATTGCTGTATATAATGAAACTACTTGTCATAATTGACTCATTCTTCATCACCTCAGTCCTTCCTCGGGCAGCTAATGGAGAGGCAGTGCCCCTGAACCATCAACCTCGAAGCTTGCCCCCAAGCTGACTGGTGTGGAGAATGGGTCCTCACAGAGGAGGATTTATGAAATAGCACAACTGAACCGTGCCATGATGGAAAGAAGATGTTATGATGTTAGCGCTGGTCAAGGTGAAATCTGGTTTTGATCTCCTACATTATGGAAGTACAGGGTATGCTCATGGATGTCAAACTTTAACAAAAGTCAAAGTTTCTTCCATGATGACGGCTGCGAGTGAAGATCTGCACTGCACTATTAATCGAGACTGCATCTTGCTGATTGTGGAAGACGCATGTAATGATTTGTAAAATAAAGAAAACAATGATTTTAACTCCGCTGTTTGCGATGGAGGCTGGACCAACTTGTTGGCAAATAAAAATAAAGGGAAAATGAACGAAAAAAAACTAATGATCGCAATTGTGCTTGTAAATGCTCAAGACAATGAACGACTTGTTCCTACTTCCTAGAGGTTTAAGTGTATTTCTTACACTGAATTTCAAAAATGCTTTTATTTTATTTTTTTTGATAATTTTTTTGGTACCGGCAAAGAATATGTCCTGAGATACATAGATTGCAGATCTTAGCAATGGATGTTTGGATGGGTTTGTGATGTTGACTAGGTTTTGCAGAATCCTACACACAAGAATATGTTTAATAATAAAAATATTATTTTAAATAAAACATATTTTAAATAGTAAACACTACCATACTTATTTAAATAAAAAAAATATTGATTATCCAGCACAATCTCCGTTAAACTACTTTCGCATGGCAATGAAAAGATTATTGTTTTTTGTTTTTGAGTTTCCTTGTCTAGCAGAATGTATTAAAATAAAAGTGAGGAAACAAAACGCATGCAATTATTTATGCTATGATTTTGAATTAAATAAATGAATTGTTAAGGCATTCAATCAGATGAATAATGAATAATGTATTGATTAATCCTTACTTGAGAGGATGATAACCATAACATTTTAAATAATTTTGATTTAGTGTCACATTTCAATCTTTGGATGATGATGATTTCAAATAGCACAATATAAGCATACTTCATAAAAATGGTTTTATTTAGTATTTGTTTAAATATGTGGTTGAAGTTATTTTTAAATATGTTTTAATAATTTGGTAACTCGATCCGACAATAATGAAAGCAAAAGGCTGCCGCAAGTTGCATAGACACAAGTTTTATAGAAAATGGTCAGTTTGTACATAGGTTTATATATTACAGGTACACCAGATCTATTTTTTGTATTTTTCATCGGATGTTGTTGCATGAGATAAGGACCCCCCCCCCCCCCCCCCCATTCGTCAGAACTATGAGATCTCGGGTTTAATATGCTCTCATGGTTTAGGACATGCCCAGTTGATTCCTGATTCAAAAAGAAGACGACGTCGTCGGGCTATTCATGGTTAAAAAATATGCTCATACACATTATAGGAGGGGATCCTGCTACTCCAATATCAGAACTCTCTTCTACTGATAAAGTTCAAGCCTATCAGTGAAAAAAAAAACACAAAATTGAAAGATCAAACCTTATTGTGCAGAAACATTACCGAAAGTCAGATCAATCTCGCTGCACAAGTTCGTCGCTAAACCATCTCTAAATATGCTAATATAAACAAAGTAACAAGCAGCTCCAGTTCTGCGTGAAATATTTGTTCTAAAAACTTAAATTTGCAAACCCATGACTCAAGCCTGACACTTGTAAAGCCACACAACTGAAGCGCCAAATCTGGACATCATTACTGAACTTCAACATCGCAAGGATGTTTTCAAATCTGCCAGGCTTGATCAAATAATCAAGATCCTATTTGGAATAAATGGAGGAGCTGGAGAGTACCTACGGGCTATTGTCCAAAATATCTACGATATGGAAATGTTTAGTTTGTACCAGGTGTTGCTGGAACCAGAAGAATATACATATAAATCCTGCTTCACATATACGGTTTTGCTTTTGGTGCCGTACTAGGAAAAAAAAGCATTACCAAAGAGTTTACCCGTGCAGAAATCATAACGAGATCTCCCTTTGGTCATTGCTTTTAATTACTTCGAAGAAACAGAGAAATAGTTACTAAAAGAAACCCGAAACGCAAAAGCTATGCGAAAACAACAAAATATCAGATAAATTTACTAGGATCAACCCACTGCATAAGATCATCTCAGAGATCAGTTGAGCAAAAGCAGCAGGTTTTTTTGGGAAGCAATGGCATCGAACATCATGTTGGAAAAAGACGGAGGAGGAAGAAAAGGAAAACTCTCCAGCATCATTTTCCCTCCTGCAGTTTATCTAGGTTCTCAGCAGTCCCTCCCAACCACTCCTCTAGCTTGGCTTCTTTATCAGCCTTGAATTCATCGAAGTTTTCTGGTAACAACAATATATTATGATGTGGCAAGTTCACACCAGACTGATCCTCTTCTTCATCTAATTGTTGTCCACCAGCAGTCGGACTTGACAAGGGCAATTCATCAGCTTCCACATCAGGCAGAGATGAGCCAGTGCAGGTGACAAATTGTGATGAATTAGAAGACATCAGTTTTTCTGCCTGGTTTATGGTTGAATCAAGTGGTGACCACTTGAAATTGCTTGCCTTTTCTTTGGCAGTCTTAAATACAGTTGTAATGTAACTGCTCGTCCTTTTTCCATCCTTCTCAGCATCATCTCCATTACGACCCCAAGTGCCCATTCGCTGTGAGCTGGTTCTTCCCATCTGAAAACCTGAAATTGGGCTATTAATTAATCCTCTTCTTGGTTGTTTAGCTGACATTGTTGCTAAAGATTTCCTGATGTCTCTAATCATCTCTTCGGCAACAGGGAAACCACATTCTTTCATTGACTTCACCATGGTGATAGAATCCTTCAAGTCTTCAGTGTGCAGATTTGATACACGTGACTTCTCCACAACATTATTCTTGAGCCTGATGACATTCGGAATTGCATTTTGAGCATGCTGCTGAACATAGAAAAGCCCTACTGAGGGTTCATTTGCCGCGTACTTACTCATCTCAGCCAAGCTTTCAGTTATCTCCACAAAGCCATCGACCGTGGAGAATCCATGCATGTTGTCAAAGGCCAATGGCAGCTCATCACTAGTTTTGTCAAAAATTACAAATCCAAGTGCCATTCAATGTGGAGAAACAATAATTCGAGTGAAAGAATCTACTAATACAAGACTAGCAAATCGTTCTCCAACATATTCTTTGACCATCGAAGATCAATTTCCCAGTTGCTTTCCCCCTCGCTTCATTTAATTTCCCCCCCATCACGTTTAACAACTACTTTATCAAATAATCTACTTATTTCAGCAGAGTTGATGTTTTCCCTGCATTCAATTGCATATTACAGTTCATTCTCGAATTAGAAAATAAAACCCCATGATTATCTCATAGAACAGTTTCCAGTCAACATTTTCTAGGAAACAGTACACAAGCAATGAGAAAATCGAAATTATACGAAATATCAGGAATTTAAATCCTATCCCACGTAAGAAAATAAAAAAAAGAAGCAAAACCCAGTTCTCATAGCATCGAATTATATCACATCGCAAAAAAAGAAGGAAAATCACTTACAGGAGGATCCGGAAAGCGAAAAACAATTAAAATCTGCAGGTACTTGCTATGAGAAGCTCAATCTTTCCAGCTTTTCTTGTAGATTCAGAGATGATCCAGACCAGATTGCAGCTTTGCTTACAATATGCAGAAGATATATGACCTTTTGAGGTTTTATTTCTTATATGGCGTCAGATAATCAATCTTTCTGTTTATGACACAGCTGCCGGCATAAAGAGACAAAAAAATTATGTTTCTGAGTTGTTGATGGATAGGTTTATCTTGTCACTCATCATGTTAAATAAAAAATAAAAAATAAAAAATAAAAATATCGTGTTTTGTTGCTTCTTTTCTTGTTTAGGTTTTAGGTAAATTAAACTCGTCGCTGTTTTCTTTCTTTTTTCAATAAAAAAGAAGCTGTTTTCTAATATTTTATATTTTAGGTCAATTAGTATTTTCTTATGTCGATTAGTTGTATTGATTTAAAAGGGGATATTGTTGTGGAGGCAGAACTAAGAGTTTTAGTTTGGGATATAGACATAACTAAAAAGAAAAAATAATTCATTTGAATAAGCTCAATCAATAATTATAAAGAAATTATTTTTTTAAGGATAGAAATGCAATTCTTAATTTTTTCACATGCAGTAATATAATATATTGTATTTTAATAACTGTTTAAAGTTGAAAGATGACTAATATAAATATACAATTTTTTTTTATAAAAGTGAATTAATTACCTTTACATTTTCAAGCCCTGGAGATTTAAATTTTATTGAATTTACTAAAACCCATCTAAACCCGGGAACAAAAAATTAGAAGATATATAATTTTTTAAATTAATTGTTTTTTATATATTTTTAAGTCAATTGATATCTAACGTCATAAAAATAATTATTAGTTTGTTTTTTTTAAGAAAATTACAAGCCACAATTTAAAGACAGGCTCATATAGACGCTAGCAATAAAAAGCCCATTCAGGCAAAGTATTTATATCTCGAGACCAACAGAAAAGTAAAAAATAAAACTAACAATAGCCAGGAAGTTAAAAAATGGGAAAGAAGCAAAAGCGCAACAGTGACAGTGACGAAGACGATATATTTTACCACCGCTACTCCTCCGCCACCACGTCATCACAGCACCCACCTTCCACCACCAAACCCCACGGCGGATCCGGCGGTTTAGCACCATCGAAATCGACCCTGTACGTGTCCAATTTGGACTTCTCCCTTACAAACTCAGACCTCCACACACTCTTCTCCACTTTCGGCAAAGTAGCACGTGTAACCGTCTTAAAAGACCGAACGACACGGAGATCGCGCGGCGTCGCATTCATCCAATTCGTATCTCGAAGCGACGCGGTCACCGCCGTTGAACAGATGGACAAGAAGATTCTCAATGGGAGAACTCTGTCGGCGTCGATTGCGGCGGATAATGGTAGAGCGGCGGAGTTTATTAAGAAGAGGGTTTATAAGGATAAGAGTAAGTGTTATGAGTGTGGAGAAGATGGACATTTGAGTTATGAGTGTCCGAGGAATCGATTGGGGAATAGAGAGAGGCCTGTGGTGAAGAGAGGGAGGGGAGGCGGTAGTGGAGTAGGTGGTGGCGGCGGCGCAAGGGGCGGGGTAGACTGGGAGGAGGAAGAAGAGGGTGAGTTTGAGGAGGAGAAGTGGGCTGCGGCGGTGGATGAAGATGTGGAGGAAAGGCTGTTGAAGGGGGGAGAGGTGGAGAAAAAGAAGTTGAAGGTCAAGAAAGCTAGTTACTTTAGCGATGAGAGTGATGAAGAGGAGTGATTTTTGGGATTCTTATTGGAGGTAATGTCGATTTTTTTGGCTGTTCTTGTTGTTAAAGTATGAGTTTTGATCATGTTGGTGAAATAAATTGGAATAAGTTATGAGTTATTTTTGGTGTGATGTTTATTGAATGTGCTGTTCTTCCTTCTGGCCATCAGGGCTTGTTCTGGTTTGCTTTTAAGTTGGTTGTACAGTTCTTATGATGACCGGTGTGTTTTACTTTGTTTGAGTTTGGTTTTTTCGGTTATGTTAATTCTTGTTAATGGAAGATTGGGTGTTTGTTGGATTGTGTAATTGATTTGATGTTTGATGAATATGTAATCTTCATGTTTTTTTTTTGTTTCAATTGCCGTGCTATGATGAGCTTGATTTTAGGGAGGGAAGGAGGTTATAGTATGTTATTACTGATACTGGAGATTAACTTCCCAGAGTTTTAAAAGAACATTGGCTAGTGCTAGTGAAAAATAGAGGAATTCCTGCAGGGGACAAGTGAAGAACTTTCATTTAACATTACTTCTTCTTCGTCTTTTCAGGAGGTCAAGAATTTGTCGATTCCACATGAAGATGTAAACCTGAACTGTGTTGGGTAATTGTACCTTACCAGAGCACTTAGTGAGTAGTGCTATATGCTCTAAATGCTAATCTGCCCCTGCAGCACAGGCAAAAACCGAATCTGGGCTTGCTTGTATGATTAGCACAAGTTACCTTCGCATATTGAGATACCAATAATTTTCTATGAAGTTTTAAAGAGTTGGGAAGGTGTCATTTATTTGGCTCTAATATGGACTGTGCTCCTGGTAAATGTGAAATTATTATCCTACCAGGCTATGTTGAGTTCGGCCTCTTTCAAATAAACCCAATTTACTTTTGAAACATCTACTGCAGAACTTGGCTGTTGTCAGCATTGCACCAGTTTGTGCAACCTGCTTGAGGATTTGTAACCATACAAATGCTTTGAACCATACAAACATGCAAACCATACTGCTTTGAATTCTAAATTTCTTGTGTGTGTCCTGCACTAAGACTTATAACTGCTGCTGAGCATGCAAATCCTGCTTTTGTGTCAAAATTGTTTAGTTAGTTTAACCTGCTTCTTTGAAGTTTAGAGAGTCTATAAATATCCGGAGGTTGGTTCGAAACAAAGCGTAAAGGGAAAGTCAGTTGAAGTCTCAAAGTCAAGAATAGTTGTTGCATGTGAAAATTGGAAGGAATTAAAGAGATGTCACTGTTTGTTTTGGTGCTGATTTTTGTTTAGTTTCATCTACTTAATTCATCTCCAACCTACGTGACAAATCTAAACAAATATCATGTCTTGGTCGAATCTGAGGATTGGAGGGAATTAAAGAAATTTGCTTTGTTCTTTTTTTTGTTTAATATCCTCCAATATCTCATGTTTGAACTTTCCATTTATAATTCCTGGATATATTTTATTTATGATTCTGGGATGCGATGTTTTTTTTCCCCAGTCTGTGAGGATTGGGTTTAACAGAAAAAAATTAAAATTGTTCTATGCATTTTGTTTGGTTTATAAAAAATTTCCTACCCTAGCATATGATTTGAGATTCGTTTAGCACACTTTTTTTGGATCAAAGCTTTTGACAACCACTTAATTTGGCAGGTCAAAGCGATCATTTTTAGATGAGAGGAGCCACCTTGTCTGCAGCCAAGAGTGTAGATCTTTTCGAAGCTCAAAGGGAGAGTCTTGTGTTGAATTTCTTCCACCGGAAATTTACTTTCAGTTGTAGTCTTGTCGATGATCATATATATATAGTTGAATTTTGTATGTCTGGTTTATCGGCAATATTGATCAGATATGATAAATGAAAAATTACTATGAAATACGTATCTGTAATGCATTAAATAGAATGATCTGTATAGACTTTCAGATTTCAGTTTTTTGTGGAATCTTGCTAGTACTCAGCTTTGTGCAGTAACCTGGGACTTGCTATGATTGTGTTCAGCTCTATAAAGCTTTGGAAACAGGGTTCGGCTCCTGCTTCTTTTCCTCGTTGATTATGATGTTTCATTCATTCATCCTGAAAAAACATTATCCATTCTGAAATATATCAAGTGATGTGGATAGCAGGTCTCAATACAGTAATAAATGTTATGAGAAAAGAAAGAAAGAAAGAGAAAAATCTTCTTCAACTGACGCGGGGAAGCTGTGACAACGCAGTGCCAGGGACATAGAATATGAATTGGGTCAGGTTAGAAATTTAATCTGACGAACCCACGGACAAGTCGGATCTTAGATCAGGTAACTAGTATCGTTAATAAAAAATGTTACTATGAAATTACTTTGTTCAAACAAGTTCAATTTTATCCTCAGTTGACAGGAAAACGATTGTCCGGTGTTCAGTACTAGGATCGATTTTTGTACTAAAACACCATGTTACCTAAAAAATTAGGTTTTTCATGCTTTGCATGGCAATAATCTCGTCCCTTAGCTTTTACAAATATTTTTCACTCTCTTCCCCAACCCCAAATAACGCAACAATGAAATGAGTCGAACTGACCACACGGACAATTCTGGTAAGGTGGGTAATCGTTTATGCATGGTGCTGAAATCTTACGTTGCAAATATCTGTTTTGAGGAATTTTAGCATCTAACAACATGCAATCCGGACATACCAATGTGAGACTGCAGCATTTGTCCGGTAGTTAGGTAAGCAGACATGGGATCCATAAAACTCTCTGATTCTAGCAGTCTATAAACTTCAGAGAATCAAAAGCCAAGATACCAGATTGTCTAGGATTCTGTCTGATCCGTGAGGACATTTTGTTTACAGGCGTAAAGGGAAACCACATATTACGGCCAGTCTACTAAAGCTAGATAAAAGGCAATCACATCTCAGCAACCGAATGTTGGGGCTCCTGTGTGACTTTCGCCAATTTGTCTTGAGTCCACCTCTTCAGCATCTCTAATGAAGCCTCCGGCTGGTCCATGGGAACCATGTGCCCTGCATCGTGGACCTGTTGGCAGATGCATTGTGCAACTAGATTAGCACTGATTATAAATCAAAAGCTATCATTTTTGGCATAAAAGTCAGAAGCTGATTGTTGAGAGAGAGAGGGAGAGACCTTAAGGAATGCGAGAGGCCCATAACTTTTCAGCACTCCAGCTTCTGAACCACTAACTTCAAAAGGAACTTCAGGAGATGCCCCGAACTCTTTCTGACCAGACCACTCCATGGCGTGAACCCATCTTGAATTACCTGCTCATATAATATTTAACCTTAGTCTTAGATAAAGGTTACATAAATGAAGCTTGCTATAACCTAGTAGTTGGTATTATTTACCGAGCCAGTTGCAGATGAGATCATATTCTCCAGCATACACAAGCAACTTGATTCCATCCTCAAGGAGAGCGGGAATGCCCACTTCGAGATTCCTCATCCAGTCTATCAACATCGCCGAATAGACTGTAGGGCTACAGGAGACAAAGTCTATATTCCCAACACCAAGTGCCTCCTTAACAGAATTCTGGCCCAGAAATTTCTCCATATTTGAGAAGTCATAGCAGAGGCTCCCCTCACATTTCTTTCTAACATCATAATACTGCAGAGAGAATGTATCGATGCCTGTAAGTTTTGGGTTGTTTGTTGTACATCTATTTAGCGCGCGCATTATTTTCATGTCTATGAAAGTGACTCTGATTAACTTCCTCGAGAACAAATTTTAATGAATACAGAGAAGAGTTCCTTCGAGGAGAAGTGATCAATGGGAGGTACATTGGAATTTGAAAAAAAAATGATGCACAAGAACAGTCCAATAGGAGGGTTTATGAGGTCTTACATTTATATTACCGGCAACTGATAAGATGCTGCTGAATATGGTATTGCAAACTAAATAGGAAGCCATGCAAGAGACTGTACCGTCAGTGCCTGAGACAGAAAGCACATGGTCAAGCAAGGAACCACGGATTTAAAAATCAACAAAATAGGACCTCATGCACTCAGAAAACTTTGAAGTTCGAACAGCAAATTTGATTGATACAAAATATGTTATCCAAAGACAATGAAACAAACGAGAAGGAAACTGATCTCTGAAAGGAATTGGAGCAAATTGAGATGCAACATTACCACAAAGCTTTATTGCCAATTCACAGACTGGAACTATCTTGTTGATGCGATCATGCTGAGCTTGTTTAATTATTCCCATATCCAATGCATAATCTGTGTATGCTTTATATTGGATTGCAGGATCAGTGAGTCCATTACCAATGGCAAATCCCTGCTCAAAATTTTGAATTGCAATTAATAAAAGTTGAAAAAAATTCCATCAAAAGTCAGTATTAGGCAAAATCATTAATATACCTTGAGGTTTACATGAATTCCTTCTTTAGCTTTGTTTCCTTTGTGGACTCGAGCTGCAAAAGCAGGAATATAGTGTCCAGCGTATGATTCTCCAGTTATGTAGAAGTCATTCTCTGCCAACTCAGGATGCTCCTTGAAGAAGGCCTGGTGCCATACAACATTTAGTCCTATCAATATGTTGCATTAACAAATCCCAATCATTTCAAAACAGCCATCCATCAATTAATATCACATTTCACAGTGTATGTTTAGTGTCCAAAACTAAGACTAGCATTCAGTGTAGTAAAACTTAAGCAATTACAGTTCTTTCCTCAAGCCATTAATATATTAGAAGTTCATGGGATACCAGAATACTATGCTTTATCTCATTTCTTATCACAGGGAAATACAGCACGATAACTTACCTGTAAGAAGTCATAGAGATCATTACTAACTCCATCTTCATTGTGACGAATGTCACGCCTATCACTACTATAACTGTATCCAGTACCAGTGGGTTGGTCAACATATAGAAGGTTTGACACCTGCAAAATCATCATGGCAACATGTTAATTCTCTTGTCAGCAAGCAGGCAAGTTGCAGTTCTTTCAACCTCTTCAATGAAAAGAAATAGAAAACAGAAGTGGAGTTAACAGTGCTAGTGACAATCCATTTTTTTCTCCAGAAAGCAGCGTTATTTTATTTGTGCCTCTTGTTTATGCTGATAAACCATCATGTCCAAACCAATGTACTAAGAATCAAGTTACAGTGATACAGGACACAGGAAGCGCATCTGGGAGCATAAATGAAGAAAAACACAATTTTAAGGTGCAAATATAATCAAAAAACTTCAACCAAATAAAACCAGTTCACCTAGTTTAAGAGCTGTGACAATTAAATCATGCAAATTGCAAAGTTCATAGGTTGAACAGCTACAAGATAACTACAAAAAAAATCAATAACTGACTATGGATTGTTACCTAGGTCGATTGCTGGCCAAGATTTGTTAAATGATACACAATATGAAACACTTTTAATAATAATGGGTAAGCAATTGGATACCTGCTTCATTTAGCATACATGAAACGATTTTTCACAAATTATATTTTCTAAACTATGGCAAAATTAAGAAAAAAAGGTAAAGAAAAGAAGCAAAAGATTAAGAAACTACATTGGCTTAAGAAGATTTAAAATCATACCTTGTCCCAACCATACTCATTTCGCACAAGTGACAGGTTATTTGCAATAGTGTAAGGACCATTTTCATAAAACATGGCCAATTCACTGCTACACCCTGGTCCTCCTGTCAACCAAATGACCACAGGATCCTTCTCGCTGGTCCTTGATTCAAAGAAAAAGTAAAACATCCTACAAACCACAATTACACCAATAAGTCACCAGTAATTAGAAGCCAACAAACAAACTTTTTAAAGGAAGGACCTCTGAAATATTATACTTTTAACACAAAATGAAACCCTAATCGAACATTCATTACATCATCATCATCATCATCATCATCATCATCATCATCATCAACAAACTTAATAAAAGATCCCACTCTTTCAACTTCCAACAAAAGCAAACATTCAATTACACAACACATAAAAAAATCACAAATAATCACCAATCCACTTAACCTCCATTCTCAAAAAGTCAACCTTTACCCAAAGTTCAAAACTTTAACCAATCAAAACAAGCAAAATCAAACATTCAATTACATAACAGATAAGAAAAATCTCAAATAATCACTAATCCACTTAAACTCCAGCCTCAAAAATTCAAACTTTACCCAAAAATACACAACTACAACCAAAACAAAAGAAGCACACACAAAAACCAACATAACCCATCTCCCCAAACACAAAACCAAAGAAAAAGAATCTAGGGTTTTAAAAATCAAATACCTAGCATCATGAGAATGCTCAATCTTGTAATAACCAGCATGATGTCCCAAATCATCAACAGTAAAGCTTTCTTCCTCGTCACCAACTACATTAGGAAACCTAAATTTCCTCTCTACAATTCTCTTATTATACCCTGACTCGCTAATAGCACCAACACCAGCATCGCCACTGTCGATCACGTTGACTTCTGATTTTGGAAACAAATTCAGCTCCCTTATCATCTTTTCCGCTTGTGCAGACGGGAAATTCGACCTCTCGAAATTGAGATAAGGATTGTCTGATATTCCCGCGTGAGATATCACGATAAGTGAGAGGAGAAAGACAGAGATGAAATTCAGGTTCTCCATTTTTTAGGCTCTCGAGGAATGAAGTGAGTGACACGAAGGTGAGTCCTTTATAGTTTATATAGAGGAAGTGTACTTTACTTTGTTTTGGAGAGGGACACGTTGCAAAGCTACCATTCTTGTCCGAGAGGTCATCGTTTCACTTTAGCGATGTTTAGGTTAAAGTACGTTTCAGTCCTTGTGATTACTTAATTTTCCATTTAGATCTCGTGTTTAAAAATCTCTTCGTTTTTGAAATATAAGTTCCAAGAAAAATCACTTATAAAAACTAAATTACCTTTTTATGTTTGGTTTTATCATGAAAAATGAGTTAACTATTTTTCTATGTTTAGGGATGTAATAGAAAGTGAGCTAAAAAATATTATTTTTGAGTTATTAAACTCTCTAAAATATATAAATTATTAGCTGTTAACTTTTTTAGGTCCCATGTATTTATTTTGATTTATTTTATTATATTTTTTTTGTGTAATGAAAAATTCTAGGTGAATATAGGGTGTTAAAATTAGTATAGTTTAAGGCAAGCAAACACAAAAAGAAATTTATTGTGTCTGTATTTCGTGCACTTATTAGACATGATTAAAAAACAAAAAACAAAAACGCTTTTAAGACTAATCCATGCCTCGTCTTTCTTTATGGGATAGCCTTACATAAAAGTTTACGTTTGTACTATGGATCAAAATTATGCCTGTATAGAATACAATAATAAATTACGAGGCTGTCTTAGAAAATAATGTTTGCACAATCCGACAAGTTGGAGAATCTATAATTTATATTAAGTGGAGTTCCTGAACAAATACAAGGATCAAACTGCACCTTCACCCTGTGACGATGACGTGGTGTCTTTTTGGCTTTGGATTGCGGAGGGGGTTTTGATTACGCGGAAAAGGGTCCACTGTTAGAAATGTGCACGCGAGTTGATTGCGCACACGCGCGCGTGTGTTTTCTGAAATTAATTTTTAAGAAATGCATCTGCTGATTTTATGGATTCAATTTGAGGGTTTCGCAAATCTAAATATTAATAATTTTTTTAATAATTTTAGCAAAGAACTTGATTGCTTTGTTTGGTAAATCTGCTAGGTCTCAAATGATGGTCAAGACTGCAGACTCTTGAGTTTCGACCAAGAAATACGGATCTAGTGTATGCTGATCGATTACTTTTAGATGGGAGATCGTGATCGCTTATTTATTGGAGATTTTGAAGTCAAGGTTATGAGCGGTGAAGATCATTTTGGGAGCAACAATCCAAGTTATACTTGGAATAGAAGAGAGTGGGCTTGGATATAGAAGGGGAAGGGGTAGAGATATTTTGATGGAGAGGAACATGAAATTCGTAATTTTTAGCTGAAATCTATTCCAAGGTTACTCTCTGAAAAAAACTCAACTACATTAGATTTCAGAACCTTTTGCTAAAACGATGGAAGAAAATCACGGAAGATGTGAACGAACATCGTGGTAGCTCTTGAAGATAATTCTTCACTCCTTTTTCTAGAACAAGGATTATCCATTTTTAAATTGAAGCTAGAATTTCTTTAATGTGTTTGTTTACGGAGAATGCTCTTCTTTTTCCTTCCGTTTCCAGGAAAAACACCAGGTTTGCCAACGCCTAAGGGTAAAAAATGATGGCCTTTTTGAGAGGGAATTATTGCTTAGAATTGAAGCTAGAATTTCTTTAGTGTGTTTGTTTACCGAGAATGCTCTTCTTTTTCCTTCCGTTTCCAGGAAAAACAACTGGTTTGCCAGCGTCCAAGGGTACCTGGTGTTCACTTGTTATAACATTAATCGAGTAATAGAGCTGGCAAAGAAATCGCGTGGCCCTTTTTCTTTTTTAGATCTTCCCTCTCGTATTTTTCTTTTTTCTTAAGATGGATCTTCTTCCTTTCCTTAACAAGTGAATTTAACTCTGGTTCTCCATAAATCTAAGTCTTTTATTAATTCATTTCAGACAAATCATTTACTCTACAAATTAGTATATTCATAAAAAGTTTTCTCTTGGATCCGAACTAGAGATAATAAATAGGAAACAAATCTGTTTACCATTCCACAGTGCTAATCTCCTTGAGGCAACAGAAGTTAGAATCAACGAACAAATTTTGATTCTACCATATGATTTAAAAAAACAAAACAGTAAGATTAGAGATGTTTATGGATGTTCATTGCCGACAATATCAATGCCATTGCATTGTTGTGAACTAGTTTTATATTAATATCACCAAAGAAAATAGCAGCTATATATTAACAAGAGTGAGTCACCAGCAATTTTGTATAGTATCATGAAAAAATTGGAAGGAAATGTTTAGCTTGCAAAGTTGTGCATCCTTCTTTATGCAATGCCATCTCTAATAAGAGCTGTAGTCATTGCGATGCAACTATGATTTTTAATCTCTTTTAGTTTTTTTAAAACACTTTAAATTAATAAAAAAAAATAGTATTTTTTATCATAAAAATGTTCTTGTATCAAAAATAATATTTTAATATATTTAAAATACATTTTAAAAAACAACTTATACGACACTCTAAAACATAAATATGATCTAAATACTCTAAATAGGCAAATTGTTTGCTACAAAGTAATATTACACCTGGGATCTGTAATCCCGGTGAGGATAACCAAGAAATGAAAAATCCTTGCTAGTCCAATTGAAATTAATTTCAGGTACATGGCTTTCCATATCATATTCCTACATGGAAGAACCAGTTATAAGAAATCAGGCTGCCTTTTCGGGTTGTCAAAAATCTTTGTGTTCTTTACCTTCTATAGCCTCCGTTACAGTATAATTAAAACATTGTCATTGATTATTTAATCAAAGAGGCCTTCATCATGCCAAATATCAACTAAAAAATCTACCATCTCCTGCAAAATTCAACAATCAATTGAATTGTGATCAGCAACTGCTTGAGAAATTAAGCATAAAACTAGGTGGAGTGTTCTGAATGATCGCAAAGAATCACCAGTCCAAAATCTTTAACCATGATCTTTCCTGCACATGCTCATGCACACTATGACTAAAAGAAGATTCAAAACCAATAAACAACAAAATTCATCTGTTGTAAGAATGGTTGTCAGAAGAAAGCTTACTGGTAAAGGGATTGGCTCAGAGAAGGGCTCGTGAGTTGAGAGCAAATCTTCATAGGTTGCTGACCAGCTGCCAGAAAAAAAAATCTGCTGTTATGTTTCATCTACCAGCATGTGTGGCTCCAAGGATGCAATGTTTAATCCACCATCCCAAGTGAAAAATTATCAAAGATTGTACTTTTTATATTCTCTCATATTGGTTCACACTTAGGTGGGACCATAAGTAGTAATGATCACTGATTTGAGTAGGTACAAGAAAAAAATTTAATAAACAATATCATAATGTCATGAACCATCAGAATATACAAACAAACTGGGAAGACATTACCGCGCTAACATGAACTTTCTCTTGGCGATGTAGCCAGTGTAATGTTGTTAGTCCTGCTTATGAAGCCACTTGCTAAAAATTCTTTTTTTTTTTTCATATATGTTTAGGAAGGACAAAAATAATCCATCAACTCCCTACTTAATTAAGTTGGCACATGCATTTATTCATGGCTGAGGGCAGCAGCCAGCAAAATGCATGTCAAACAATTCATCACTCTCCAAACCTTTTAATAGTCTCCATTAATCCTGGTAGGAAAGTGCATTTGTTATTCTTATTCTTTCCATATTAATTGATGAGACAATTACTTCATGCACCTATGAAAACCCGAAATATGAAATTATTCAGACTAAAGAGCTTCAAGGCTTGTAGATGTTAGAATTTCTTGGCCACATAAATAGAGCCCATAGCAATCAAGAAGCTTTACAAATGATCACCTTATAATTGGGTCCTTAATCATTCTTTGTGGCTGTTGAGATTGATCTCCGGTCCACTCTCTTCTGCTCTCATGCCATGCAATTGCAGCTGGACAGTTAATTTGAACAGGTTATGCTCATAGAAAAGAATGCATTGAAAGAAAGAGGAAAGGACAAATATGAATAAACAATGGCTTGTTATTTGGATTCACACTATGAGAGAAAGATGCACAACAGTCTCAAAACCATAACCAAAAAAGTACTTACCTTTTGAGATCTTCAGACTTGACAAAGAAACCTATATGACACATCGATTTAGAAGGGAATACCAAAAGTTTCAAGGCATTATGTTGTGCAGAGCATAGTCAATGTTATTACTAAGATTACTCTGTGATAGTCAAGGTTGGAGAAATAAACTTCTTTAGTCTTTCTCCTTATAAAGCACAAATTCTCATTTGGCATCGTGTGTATATTTTACATGGCATAAGAAATCTCCAGCACCACTTCTAATTAAAAAATATGTTACCATGCAAAAGTGATTTCCAACTCCGTAAAAAAGAAGTATAAAAATTCACATGTACAAGAACCCTAAGAACCTGCAGATGTAAGACTAACTAAAAAAAGTGTGTTAGGCAAAATCACTGAGCGAATTGTTTTAGTAAAGATCTGTTAGGCAGGAGATGAATCTAGTGAAATTGCTGACATTTATTACTAAGGCGAGAGACTCACCATGATTGATGAACACGGAAGCACTCTTCTCTTTTTCTGTGTGCTTATGTTCTCCATTGGTAGATGTAGAATGCTCTACCGGTTGCTTCTCATTGGAATGGGAGCGTACAGAATTTACATCCATTGGCTCTAAACTGAGTGAGCATTCCCTACGGCACTAACAAAATAACTGTTGATTCGTAGTCCTTTTTAACAAGTTCCTTCAGGGATTTATCAGAAGATATAGCTACCTGGATTGAAGCAAGGCTTCCAGAACAACTGCTTGGCATAAATAGTTTTTCTGTGTGATTGGCAAATCAAAAAGAAAGGAAACAGTAAGGAAATATTAGTCAGAATGTCACTTGAATACCAAAGTGGCACACTGGAAAAAACTAACCACATTCTTCACATTGGACTAAATATTAAACTAGAGCCACTTTTTCCATTAATCACATTTCTCTTCTTTCTGCAAATCAATAATCTGTAAAGTATTTCCTTAAATTAATCACTAAAACTTCCAGTCCACTTATGTTAACACAACAGAAGTCCCACCCTAGAAGAGTAGATGCCATGGTCCTATCAGTATCCATATCCATCCTCTTTCTTTCTAACATAAGCTTCCTTGCGGGCACATGACATGTAAGGCGTTGCTTAAACCAAAGACATCATTGTTTCCCGGGCATCATTAGAGATGTTCTTTTCATCTAAATTAATTTACAGCATGATTTATTTTTACAGTCAGCACGAATTTAGATCTGTTGCAAAAGTATCAGCTTTTCCAGAAATAAACCCACAAAATGAAACCACCATATATTTTTGTTCTTCGCATCCCCGCCAAGCCACTAAGAAAACCAAGACAAAAGATCAGCCCTTCCATTGCACAATTCACTAAGTTCTGCCCCAAATTTTCAACTCAAATCCCACCATGCTACTGTTTAATTCCTCATTCTACAGATCAAATCATCTTTAACACAATATATTTCAAGAACCGCATCATTCAATTAACTAACTTTCACATTCTTAAGGCCAGTCTTCTTTTGCTCATCAAATTAGCCACAGTTTCTCTGCTTTTACACTGCTCTTCCTGTTTTCTTCTTGTTTTTTTTTTTTTTTTTTAAAAAGCAAAAATATTGTATCCAATAAGTGCTCAAAATGTGAAAACAAATCAAGCAGACTGAACAAAACCGACACAAGACTGTAAGAAAAAATCCCATGAACTCAAAACCATATCCAGAACCCAAAAACATGTCCCGAATTTAACAACGCATACATTTAGCCTTTTTTGTTAAAAATAACAAATCCATTGTGGTATAAAAACGTATTCTTAAGCAAAACGAAACCGAAAACCCAAAAATGAATTACACCAAGAAAGAGAGAAAAGGCCGGGCCATACCTCGCTGCAAATTCTTTACAAAAGCATTGGATTCTTTTACTGCTGAATCTAAAGTCTTTCTCTTAGAGAGAGAGAAGGAGAGGGGGGAGGAGATACGAGAACGCTCGGTTTTGACTTCTGATAAATTTGGCTTTTGGTAGGTAATAATAATATAATAATCTTCGTATTAAAAGATAGAGGAATAACTATAATATTTAAAAATATTTAATTATGTTTTTTTCTCATTTTATATCCGTCCTTCCTATGGGTAATTAATCCAATTTTTTTTATCTCTCTAGTCTCTCCTATACATAATCTTTTTGCTTTAATTTTATTCTAACTAATATAAATATTCCCAGATCATCTTTCCTTTTAAGAATTTAAGATTAAATCTGTCTTGGCTTGTCTATATCTGGATGTAATCTTTTAATAAATCTTATTCTTACCTTAATTTTAAATTAAAAAGAATGTCTTTTTAATATCTCTTTCCAGCTGACGTGGATTTGATTTGGAATATTTGGAGTGGATAGGCTAAATTGTCTTTGTATCATAGAGACTGATATGCCCTTCACCTACTGCTCAATCCGATGCTAGGTGTATAATCAATGGGTGTGTTGGTCATTTCACACTATAACAATCCACACTCCAAGAATCAACATCCACTCACCACACGCTGTTTTTTCTCTATCTGCCCTTCGCTCACAAATCTGTTGTCTGGATTTAGGACAGCGAGGTTTGAGCTTAGAACCTAGTTTTTGGTGAAGAGTCACGGCTATAGGGCGATTAAACCAAGGCAATTTCAGCAAAAAATTCATTGCATGAGAATCTAATTAGATCTCGAAACATTACATTTAGTGATAGTTTTTTTTTGTTATAATGTATATTTTAAATTACTTTTTATATAAATAATATTAAATTAATATTTTTAAAATATTTCTTTTGATTTTTATGTGTTGATATAAAAGATAAAAAAATTGTTTAAATATATTTTTAATTAAAAAAAAAACATTATGCAACACAATACTAAAATTCATTTACTATATACATATACAAAAAGTTTAAATTATATTTTTTTCATTATACTTTTAATTGTTCATTTTATTTATTACTGCTTTTTATTTGATGATATAAGTATTTTTTTTATATATAGTTTGTGTTAATTAAAACAAAGATTTTCTATAAAACAAACTTGAAATGTTATCTTAAATATTAGTCTTAGAATTTGATATTAAAAATTCAAGAAAAAGAGGTAAAATCCCCTCACCACGCATCAATCCGGTCAATTGAAATTACACAATTTATTAGTATTTTAACCGATAAGCAATCCTCTAAAATTTATTGATGTTATAGCGTGTTATTAGATTTCCATGATGAATAAAATGATTTTTTATATTGTAGTTGCAGTTATTTTATAAAATATTTTTATTTTTTAAAATATTTTTATTTTTAATATCATCATATCAAAATAATCCAAGACACTAAAAATATTTTTATTTAAATTCAAAAAAATCAGATTTTTTTGAAAAACACTTCTTTAAGTATTTTCCACACCCTTTAATTCCACATTCACTCGCCATACCACAAGGTCAAAACTCTTCCAACAAAGCAAAAATCTATCATCCACTAACAGGTTCCAATCAAATTCCTTTTGAGTTGCACGGCATGAAATAATTAAAGAAGCATATATGTTATATATAATTGTTCTATCGCATCATAGAAAATAGACCGACCTTAGCTCAGTTGGCAGAGCGGAGGACTGTAGTGGTGTCTGTAATCCTTAGGTCGCTGGTTCGAATCCGGCAGGTCGGATCTTTTCCCTGGTCAAAACCTCCCCTTATTTTTGACCCATCAAAATTTCGACGATTTTAAAAGATTTTCCTTTCCTTTTTTTTTTCAATTTTCCTTGAAAATTCCTTAAATTCAACTTTACAAAAAATTAAAATCCTTGAAATAATTACATTTGGCTAGATTTGAAAGATAGATCATCAGGACAATATCTCTACTAATGGGAGGACAAGAACTTTTGTTTCCAGATTTCTCAATCTTATGCAACTTAAAATGCGTTGTCATTTCCAGACCACGCACGCATTTTCTTCCCCTGCTCTGTCCAGAACACCATTTCGGCACGTGACAACAAGCCAACATTTTGTACTATGAACAATACATATCTAATATCGAGTTTTGCAGGAAAGGTACTAGTTTTGTCATTCTAAATATTCCAGTGCCCCTTGTTAGAAGATGCTTAACATTAACGATCAGGTGATGATGAAATTCTTCATCACTTCACTACTCACTGCAAATGTAACACACAGCCTGGCATCGTAAAGCAAAAAACAGCTGCTTGCTAAATTCTGGATGTCTATAGCCGCAGGTCATTTCACACTCAGAACCTCACATTTGAGCTGTTGGAAATGAGCAAAAGAATATCACACAGGCAATGATGCATTGCTGCCCATCTCCATCTCCATCTTCTAAACAGAATGTTGCTGATTAGTAAACGTGAACATATGATGATTCTGTATCAAGGCAGATGATAGGTGGTGATTGTAATTGCCTCGAATTATTCCTGTAAAGGGTTATAAATGTGCACGATGAAAGAAATATTGTGAATGTACAGTATCATGCAAGAAAGCTCCAGAATCATCTTCTCCGTCGCCACCAGCCTGGAACTTTCAATCACCTATTTCCATGTACAGCAAGTTGAACCCCTGGAAGCTTGTGCTTCACCTGCTTCCATAGCATGCTGACTGCATCTTCTTTCATTGGGGGGGTACTGGAATTCAAAGTGATGGGAGATCTTCTTAAGCTGCCTCACATTTTAATCCATCTGTCCTTTGGAAATTGCCGGAGCTGATTAACCATGTAGTCTGGCTGTATTGCCTCGTTTTTAGAGAAGAAAATTGAGAATTGGCTGTGGTCAATCTCATCCTGATAGGGAGCTTGATTAGATCACTCGCAATGATTGGAACACAGGGGCTAACAATAGCATCATAAAGCCTGCTAGAGGTAGGAGTATCTCCAGCAGGGTGCAGACAGAACTTTGATGAACGCATCTCTTTAGTTGACTATTACTAAGTCATATTATACAACAATTGGAAGGACCTTGATATGGAATGACAATCGTAAATTTTGATCATCTCCATCACTCCTGTACGTACCACGTGCACTGCTTCTTCTTTTTTTAACAGAGAAAACGTTCAAAGCTGAGTGGACCTGAATGGAAAAGGAAATTGGGACTTGAGTGGGAGTTTGAGGACAAAAGAGAGGGTTCTTGGGATTTCGCCCGGGATTGTGGGGGAATTTTGACCCAGAAGAAGTGTAAGGTTTTCTTTTAGCATCATATGGTCTCTCTCATAAGTTAAATAACTTCCATGTATGCATTATCTCATTTAACAAGTGAAGTATTTAAGATTGAAATTAATGTAAGAAAAGGAAAGAGTTGTATGCTTCAAGGAAAGGAGAAAAAAGAATACAGTTGATAAATTTGTCTATCATCTCCCTTTCCATTTTTAAAACTTCTCTGTGAGATGGAAATAGTCCAGTCACAAAACAAAACCAAGGGCCACTTGCTTGAGTCCCAGGATACATTCAAGCACAGCTGCAATGTGCATTTGTTCTAATTCTGGTAATCTCTCCCAGCAAATGTTTTTCTAAGATGTATCCCTTTACTATCATATACAATCTAACTATCTATCTATTTATATGAACATCCCAAATGCTTGGATATACTTAGATTCACTACTCTTGCATCTTGTGACTCATCGAGAAAATTGTAAACAGAGACGTGGAAAGTGTTGGATCATTAATCCAAAGTTGGGCTTATATGAGAATAATTATGTGTTTGTGGACTGTCGAATAAGATGAAGCCTAATTAAAAATGATCTGCTAAGTATTTTTAGGCAATTGGGTTTTGATGTATCTAATAGGGTGTGGACCTTTAATGTGTAGAGATTACGGGGTTATTCCTATTTTAGTGATGGGCTAAAATAGGAATACGAAAGGGTAGGAATGCCAAAAGGCATGAATACCAAAGGGCACTTGGTTGCCTATATATATGGTCATGGTCCCCAGATTACACGTTCGGACATTCTCACACTGACATCCCATTATCAGAGAGAAAACTAAGGTTAAGGTATAGAGAGAACAAAAGGGCTCTCAAAGGAGAACGTGTTAATCTGGAAGGCCATCCGTACGACTCTAGATAGCGACTTCCGGATATGGATTCAGGTACGCTTCCGCTTTATAGTTTATGCAGTTTATTCGTTCTTGATAATTCGATATGAACACAATTTCTTTATGTTTAGAAATGCTAGATCTAACAAGTGGTATCAGAGCCATTTCATGTTGAATTATTAGGAAATCAATTAGTAAATATCACTGGATTTACGTTGAAGAAATAGACTGTGTATTTGAAATATTTGTTGGCAGCCCGTAGGCTGCCAGCAAAGGGGAAACAGCGCTGGCTTTGCAAGCCAGCGCTGGTGATGAGACTGGCAGCCCGTAGGCTGCCAGTGAAGGTGGAATATATATATAACCAGCGCTGGCTTGCAAAGCCAGCGCTGGTGACCATGAAACTGGCAGCCCGTTGGCTGCCAGTGAAGCAAAGATTGAACCAGCGCTGGCAAGGCCAGCGCTGGTGAATGATTTAAACTGGCAGCCCGTAGGCTGCCAGTGTAAGGAGCTCTCAGGGACCAACGCCGGTGATTAGTGCTGGTGAAGGAGATTTCAAACTGGCAGCCTCAGTATAAGGAAATCCCAGTGGCCTGCCAGTAAAGATGATGAAGAAGAAGAAGATAAAAAAAAAAAAAAAAAAAAAAAAAGGGGCATATGAAACGATTGCACTGGCAGGCTGCCAGTGCAATAAAGGGGGTGTGGCAGCTGTTACGTAACTGCTGCCACATGGGCTGCATGCAGCCATTGTTGGTGCCACATGGACTGCATGCAGCCATCACCACCGAGAATGCCTTTTAAAACAGGCCTGTGGCAGTTTTGTGTTGGGCTTTGGGCTTCGGCCCGACAAATAACAATAAGGAGTTGTGGACTTTAGGTCCACATAAAATATTTTGTATTATGGGCCTCAGCCCATAGAAAATTATAGCCCATAACTAAAACTATGGATTTAGTAGGCTGGTTTAGGATCCGAGTTGGCCTGACCCGGTCCAGCCGCAAGGTCAATGGTCAAAGTCAATGGTTGACTTTGACCATTGACTTTATAAAAAAAAAAAATTCAGTGCAAATTTATTTTTCAAATATTGGTATAGTGATATATATATTTTACAATGAATTAATTAAAACAATATGTCACCAAAGTGACCTCTTTTGTGGAGATTAATTTTATTTTGAAATATAAAGGGTTATGTGTATGCGATTTATGTTCTTATTGATCGGCCCAAAGGAATGTCAATATTTAAAGTAAATGTATGCGCACATGTAGTAATCAACATGTGATGATTATTTGGTTTTACATGTGACTAATTAATTGACCCAAAGGCCAATTTATTTTTCGACATGTTCTTATTATTAATGTTTGATTACTACATTAAGATATCACTTACAAATTAATCTTTTATCCAAAGATAAAATATTAATGGAGTGCCCGATATCTTAAGATGGGTTTTACCTTTATTTGAATTAATTTTTGCTCTTAAGATAAGTTTTGTTTGTGAGCTTGTTTCAATTGTTGTTGTTCTCTTTTCAGCGATTAATCCTGCTAATATAACTGCTAGTATCAACTCAATTCCTATGCTTAATGGCTCTAACTTCAAATCTTGGAAAGACAATCTTTTGATTGTTCTTGGAGTTATGGATCTCGACCTTGCGTTAAGGACTAATTCTCCCCCACCTCTTAAGGATGAGAGTACCTCTGATGAAAAGAGGGATATGGAAAGGTGGGAGAAATCAAATCGCATGTGTATGATGATCATGAAGAGAGCCATTCCAGAAGCATTCAGGGGCACAATGTCTGATCAAATCAGTACAGCTAAGGAATTCCTTGCCAATATTGAAAAGAGATTCGTCAAGAATGAAAAGGCTGAAATCGGTACGCTCTTGACAAGTCTCATTTCAATGAAGTATAAAGGCAAAGGCAATGTAAGGGAGTACATTATGGAGATGTCTCATCTTGCTTCCAAGCTCAAAGCACTTCAGCTTGAACTCTCTGAGGACTTGCTAGTGCATCTGGTTTTAATATCCCTTCCTGCACAATTTAACCAGTTTAAGGTGAGCTACAATTGTCAGAAAGAGACTTGGTCTCTGAATGAGCTCATCTCACACTGTGTTCAGGAAGAGGAAAGGCTTAAGCAAGATAGGACAGAGAGTGCTCACTTAGCCACTGCCTTTAAAGACAAGGGAAGGAAAAGAAAGAACGCTAAGGAAGCTGCAGGTACAGTACCTCGAAAGAAACAATTAACAAAATCAAATGATTCGATCAGTACTAGTTGTTTCTTTTGTGGTGCTGAAGGGCATAAAAAGAAGCAATGCACCAACTATCACGCTTGGCGTGCTAAGAAAGGTATGCTTCTTGCTTTGGTTTGTTCTGAAGTTAATTTAACTTCGGTACCTAGACACACGTGGTGGTTAGATTCTGGTGCAACAACTCACATCAGTGTGTCTATGCAGGGTTGCCTGAATTGCTGAAAGCCAAATGATGTTGAAAGATACATCTATGTAGGCGATGGCAAGACGGTTGAAGTTGCGGCAATTGGAAAATTTAGATTATTGTTAAAGACCGGACTTTATTTGGATCTTAACGAAACTTTTATTGTACCGTCTTTTAGACGGAATTTGATTTCTATTTCTGCTTTGGACAAATCTGGTTATTCTTGTTCATTCGGAAATGGAAAATTTAGTTTGTTTTATGATTCCAAATTATCTGGTTCTGGTTCTTTATCTGGTTATGATAATCTTTATTTGATTGATACAATTGCTTCATTTAATGAATCCCTGCAATTAAGTACACGAGGTACCAAGAGAAAATTAACTACCGAGAATTCAGGTATATTATGGCACAAACGATTAGGTCATATCTCTAAAAAGAGAATAGAGAGACTTGTGTGAAATGAAATTCTCGATCCCTTAGATTTTACAAATTTTGATATTTGTGTTAATTGTATTAAGGGAAAACAAACCAATACAAGGAGATTTGTAGCCAACAAGACTATGGACATCTTAGAACTAATACATACGGATATTTGTGGGCCATTTCCTACGGTCGCTTGGAATGGTCAACAATATTTCATAACGTTCATAGATGATTTTTCTAGATATGACTATGTATATCTCATAAGTGAAAAATCACAGTCACTGGATGTGTTCAAAAGCTATAAAGCTGAAGTTGAAAATCAACTCAGTAAAAAGATTAAAAGCGTCAGATCTGACCGTGGTGGTGAGTACTATGGTAGATATGACGGTTCAGGAGAACAACGTCCAGGACCATTTGCTAAATTCCTAGATGAATGCGGTATCGTCCCACAGTACACTATGCTGGGTTCGCCCACTATGAATGGTGTTGCTGAAAGACGAAACAGAACGCTTAAGGACATGGTAAGGAGTATGATTAGTCATTCTACCTTACCAGAATCACTCTGGGGAGAAGCACTTAAGACTGCAGCATATATCCTTAATCGAGTACCCACTAAAGCCACTACCAAAACCCCTTATGAACTTTGGACAGGCAAGAAACCTAGTCTAAAACACTTACATGTTTGGGGATGTCCAGCTGAGGCAAGGCCTTATAGGCCTAATGAAAAGAAACTGGACTCTAGGACGGTAAGTTGCTATTTTATTGGATACTCGGAAAGATCCAAGGGGTATAAATTTTATGATCCCACAACTAGGTCGATTTTCGAGACGGGAAATGCCCGATTCTTTGAGGATGTCGAGTTTGCGGGAGGTGATAAAGATAAAGACTTTGTCTTTGAAGAGGAATATATTGATATTCCCACAGGTGTTATTAGCATTGGTCAAGATTCTATTTTTGACCATGTTGAAAACACAACAAATCAAGACAATGTCGAAGCACCTCCTATTCAAGAAATTGTTCCAGAAGAACAACCTCGAGCACCTCTAGAATCTATGCCATTAAGAAGATCCACTAGAGAGAAGAG
Organism: Salix caprea; assembly: GCA_964035475.1. Classification (NCBI taxonomy): domain Eukaryota; kingdom Viridiplantae; phylum Streptophyta; class Magnoliopsida; order Malpighiales; family Salicaceae; genus Salix; species Salix caprea. The sequence continues at coordinate 1,336,828 of OZ037757.1, read as the reverse complement.
AAGTGCAATATCAGACGATTATATTGTATTTCTCCAAGAACATGAGGTAGATATTGGAGTGATGGAAGATGATCCTATCAACTTCCATCAAGCCATTGAATGTTCTAACTCTCAAAAGTGGATTTATGCTATGAATGAGGAGATTAAGTCAATGAAAGACAACAACGTGTGGGATCTTGTCTCATTACCTGAAGGTGTGAAACCTATTGGTTGCAAATGGATATTTAAGACCAAAAGGGATTCGAAAGGTGATGTGGAGAAGTACAAGGCACGTCTTGTTGCAAAGGGCTTTACACAGAAAGAAGGTATCGATTATAAAGAGACTTTCTCTCCGGTATCTTCGAAAGACTCTTTCAGAATTATAATGGCATTGGTGGCACATTTCAATCTTGAGTTACATCAGATGGATGTAAAGACAGCGTTTCTCAATGGTAACATTGATGAGACGATCTATATGTTGCAACCAGAAAACTTTGTGTCTGGAGACCCAAAGAATATGGTTTGCAAACTTAAGAAATCCATCTATGGACTCAAACAAGCATCTCGACAATGGTATTTCAAGTTTCATCAAGTGATCATCTCGTTTGGTTTTGAGATGAATTTGGTCGATGATTGTATATACCATAAGTTCTATGGGAGTAAATATATTTTCCTGGTTTTGTATGTCGATGACATCTTGCTTGCCAGCAGCGATATAGGCTTATTGCACGAAACCAAGAAATTTCTAGCTAAGAATTTTGAGATGAAAGATCTTGGTGAAGCCTCTTTTGTATTAGGTATTCAGATACATCGAGATCGCTCTCGAGGTATTCTTGGATTATCACAAAAGAGCTATATCGAAAAGGTTCTTAAGAGATATGGCATGCAAGACTGTAAACCAGGAGATACCCCTGTGGCTAAGGGAGACAAATTTAGTCTCAATCAGTGCCCTAAGAATGATTTTGAGAAAAGAGAAATACAGAAGATTCCTTATGCTTCAGTAGTAGGGAGTCTAATGTATGCTCAAGTTTGTACGCGTCCGGATATTGCGTACATTGCTGGGATACTGGGCAGATATTTAAGCAATCCAGGAATAGACCATTGGAAAGCAGCTAAACGGGTCTTACGGTACTTACAGAGAACAAAAGACTACATGCTCACATATCGGAGTTTGGCTAATCTGGAGATCATTGGGTATAGCGACTCCGATTTTGCTGGATGCCAAGATACCATGAAATCTACATCAGGGTATATTTACATGCTAGCTGGAGGTGCTGTTTCCTGGAAGAGTGCTAAACAGTCACTTATAGCCTCTTCCACGATGGCAGCTGAGTTCATAGCATGTTATGAGGCATCCAATCATGGAGTATGGCTGCAGAATTTTGTCACGGGGCTGCGCATAGTGGATGATATTGAAAGACCACTAAAATTATTTTGTGACAATAAGTCGGCAGTTTTATATTCCAATAACAATAGGAGCTCGTCGAAGTCGAAGCACATCGACATTAAGTTCCTAGTTGTTAAGGAAAGAGTTCAGAGTGGACAGTTGTCTATAGAGCATATCGGTACAAACTCCATGGTTGCGGATCCGCTTACTAAGGGATTGCCACCCAAAATGTTTCATGAGCATACTGCTCGTATGGGTGTTTTGGCAATTGATAGTATTCAGTTTTAAAGGGAGTTTGTAATTTCAGATGCTTTTATAATATAGACAAATTTTCAGTTTATGGATATTTATGAGGTTATTTTCTGCAGAAATAAAGTCTTTGGTTTAATTTACACTCTGATTTTAGTATGGTTTGATCTCACTAAGGTTTAAGGGTGGACCAGTTGGAAATAGGCATGTTAAGATCATATTGCATGAAATTTCCATGCTACACATCCACATCATGATCCATGTCATTTAATTGTATTGGCATACGTGACCTTTGATAGGTTGAGTTACGATAATTGTAACGAAAAACCGCTTAGATCCTATGTTGGTATGATTACTGGACCGGATTGGTTATAGATACATCTGTTAATGACAGCAAAGATTGAGCTCATTTGGTTATTTTTTGCAAAACATAATTATAAGGTTATACATATAGCCCAAGTGGGAGATTGTTGGATCATTAATCCAAAGTTGGGCTTATATGAGAATAATTATGTGTTTGTGGACTGTCAAATAAGATGAAGCCTAATTAAAAATGATCTGCTAAGTATTTTTAGGCAATTGGGTTTTGATGTATCTAATAGGGTGTGGACCTTTAATGTGTAGAGATTACGGGGTTATTCCTATTTTAGTGATGGGCTAAAATAGGAATACGAAAGGGTAGGAATGCCAAAAGGCATGAATACCAAAGGGCACTTGGTTGCCTATATATATGGTCATGGTCCCCAGATTACACGTTCGGACATTCTCACACTGACATCCCATTATCAGAGAGAAAACTAAGGTTAAGGTATAGAGAGAACAAAAGGGCTCTCAAAGGAGAACGTGTTAATCTCGAAGGCCATCCGTACGACTCTAGATAGCGACTTCCGGATATGGATTCAGGTACGCTTCCGCTTTATAGTTTATGCAGTTTATTCGTTCTTGATAATTCGATATGAACACAATTTCTTTATGTTTAGAAATGCTAGATCTAACAGAAAGTGCTCCAAAAGTCTCTACCTGATCATTGAAAAAAGTTGCATAAGATAACTATGCCCATCAGATACCAAAGTTGCAGCAGTAGTATAGGTTTCCATCAGATAAACGTACCTCTTTTGTAACAGTTCCGCAGAAAAAAGTTGCAGCTTGTCTTCGCTCACAGAGCCAAGTATACCTGCGTCCTGGCCATGTGCATACTTCACATCAAGGATGGGGTGGTGATGTGCTTTAAGATTCTGGGTCACATTGAAACTTGGTAATTCCTTCAACCTCAATCCGCGGGTTGCTTCATCTCCAAAGGCAAACAAGGGGGAGCAATTCTGCATGTTTATAATCGCAGTCCTTGCCATTTGACCATTGCTTAAATAGGAAGATGTAGAACCCAAGTTACGATAATGGCTATCAGCTATTATCTTGACAAGAAGTTGAGAACACAGTGTGGCTGATCCGGGAAAAGGGGATGAATCTGGATCTATACATTGGGAATTAACCGTAGAATTTGATTTCATGGATTTGGGATGATATGAAGCAACAATGTCATCGCTTAATGGACCATAAGCAAGTGAAGTGCAAACCCCTTGATTTTCAAATCCAGGAACCAGAAATGGCCTTCAGCAAAAGTAAGACAAGTCAGCACTGTCCATCCGAAATATTTATGAAAATGAAGTTCAAGTTGACTAACCGTTTTCCAGCATCAGTGTTCCAGACACATGGTCCCAGAGAGGAAGCTGTAAGCAGTTTCTGAGAATTGGAACCAAGAACAGGGCTTTGTGCAAGGGAGTACATAGTGTGAATCGGCCCGGGCACTGGTCCGATCATGGACTGCAGAGGATACAGGGTCCCCCGCATGTCAAATACTAAAAGCATACCATTCTGCACAAAAAAAAATGAAAATGATAATAATGAAGCAGTTGTAGGATGTTAAATAGCTGAAATATCTGATGGACGTCTGGCAAGTGGAAGAGAAAAACTGAGAGAAGAGAAGGGCTTCATCTGATGATTCAAGGCAGGAATCTTAACAAAACTTTAGAAGTGGGAAGAGCATGGTACCATCAAACTTTTCCAAGAATACGATAATCTTTTGAATATTGTGAATTACATCACTAAAATATATGGAATGCTATACACAATTAGAGATCAAACCTGTAAACCAGCGTACACATAGTGAGGGCTGTTTAGATCCCATGAACATGACCAAGCTGGGACCTGGAAGCACAATTTGTAGGGTTAGGAGTACCCAGAAAGGTTAAATTGACAAAATTTAGATAGTCAAGGAAGCCATACCCTTAGATTATAGGTCATGACGATATTGTTGCTTTCCATGCTAAAACGAAAAAGAACTCGGATTCAATTAGTTGCAACAACGAAATCCAAAAAATGAACTCACTAAATGAAAGGACACAATGATTCACCTAAGTATTGATAATTTCTTCCCAAGTGAAGCCAAAAGGGTGAATCTACCACAAGGAGAAATTTGTATATCCTTGACAGCTTTGGTGCTAGGAGGAAGATGTATATCTTCATTTTCACGAGGATTAATCAAGTTAATCTGTAGAAAATTAAAACATAAGCCCATCAAGCTTCAAACAGTATAAATCAGATGTGTGTGAATATTACTAAACCTCCTTGTTCAACCAAGAAGTTTACCTTGTTGAGCATATGCATCCCACCCATCGCAGATATTCTTCGACTGAGAATCAGATTTTGATAAGAGAAGTCCATGGCAAACAGCCTTCCACCTTCTATGGCCAACTCATGCTGTCAAGGTCAACAACTATTCAAAAAAAGAAACATAACACTAAGAGAAACCATGGGATTTAAAAGCCATGTATGGGAGAAAAGAATACATTAAGTGAACATATTCAACAAAATGGGGGAAAACTTGATGGGCTGATATTGTAAAAGCCTATCAATAGTAAAACATTTTCTAGGAACAGATAATCACAATCGTATTTCAAACTCTTAATAAGCCTTTCATACTAACAGTCTAAACTCACATAAAAAAAATTAACTATGGAATAGTTGAAACAGACACCCCTTGTGTTTAAGAAAAATAAGTAAAGAACACAGAAACAAACAGACCTGTAATTTAAAGTTGCAATGGAGGAGTTGTTGTTTGGAAGAATATGAGCCGAAGGAATATCCTGCATTATCAAATAACAGCAATTACAATCAACCACTAATTCTGTCATGTTGTCACACATACTAGAATATCAGATTCATTGAAGAATAGCAGATTTCTTCCAGATCAGTAAAACACACATACGATTTGTTTGTAAATATTAAGGAATAGGAAGGTTGTATTATTTCACAAGAATGATTCAATTCAGAATGAATAGGAAACCCTCTATAGCTAAAGATGGTAACAGCCAGATATCAAGAAGGTAATATATATGTGTATCTGCTTTGGAAGCTAACAAGTTGTAAGATGCTTGAGAGGAATCATACAATTAGACTGAAAAATGAAACTTTACTATTTGTAATCCACGTTTTACTAGTAAATCTTTTACTAGTTGTACATAATCATCTGCATTTTCACAACTCCTATTGTATATTTTTGAATTGTCATGCAATTTTAACTGCATAACTCTCCTGGTACTTAGCAACAAACTTCCACATGAATGCGCCTATCAGGCAATGGATTAGTCAATCAGAACACTCAATAGAAAAATGAATTGCACAAAAAGCTATGAAATCTTAGTTTGATTGAACAGGTAAGCCAACAGAGATGAAAATGAAAAATATATGAACTGCTATCATATTCATTAATTTAATCATGCGGTGGATTACCAGATTGTGCACCTGAGCTTCTTTTGCATTAAAGAATTGAAGAGGTTTATTTCCCATCTGCACAAATGATATGTTCTCTATACAAGCTGGCTTCTGGAAAACCAAAATCAAGCCTGTTAAGACTGAAAAGGCGAGAAGGAGAAAATCCTTATACGAAACTTTAAGACCTTGGAGCATTCAGGACTTAATCCACGAGAATAAGATCCAGGAATTACAAATCACACTTAAAATTTCAATTGGAAGACAAAACAAGATCCACTCAATGACTAGAGGCCCACGACCATAAATGACTCTTTATTGACAATTTCTGAAATTCTGATTAAAAAGATTAAGCAGTATGCCATCAAAGTAGATCATACTTCCTTGAGATTGTGTAATAACTTGAGCAAATTATCTTGTATTTCGAGCAAGTTATCTTGTATATCAAGCAAATCAGATTTCTGCACATAAAAGGGGAGAAATTTAGAATATCAGTTTCTGTTCTTGTACCAGACAAAATAGAACAAGCATCCAAAAACAAAATAGAATATTTTGTATATCATAACCATCGTCATTAATTGTCTTACCTCTGTCTTAAGGGAGCCAATTTCATCCTGAAGAGATTCAACTTTCTGAAGAAAGATAAATCTTTATTTGGTTTATATCTCTACATATTTACACAGAAAAAATGTCATTCCCAAAACACAATGCCCGGGTACAACCTTTTGCAGTCCTTCATCAACAACTACCACTGGTGTTGTGTAAAGCTTTCTAATATCATTGAATTTGCAGTTTGAATTGCATTGAGGACACTACGAAGAAGAAATACACCGATGAATCAAGAAAGAGATAAATGAAAGCTTCTATAAACTTCTCAGTAGATGACAGGAGTATACCTTTGTAGTAGGCACCGGTCGTTGAAGCCACTCACTAATGCAAGAAAAACCATATAGATGACCACAAGGAAGGCAGCTGCCACATTTAATCATTCATATTAGATGATTGAGCAAAATACATTAAGCAACGATCAAAATAAACTATAAAATAAAGGTGAAAAACTAAAAATATAAACCCATTTTTCAAAATAACAACATAATTTAGCACTCATCACAGTTATCTGCAGTTTAATTGCTTTATATACCAAAGATTTGAAACAAAATTAACATCCCAAGAAAACCATTAAATTAATCATCTTCAGTTAACAATCATGAATTCAAGAATATAGTCACTGATTACTTTTTGCATTATTATGGGAATAAAAAACTTCACAAATTATGATCACCAATCATTGACAAAAGGCTTAAAGAAACTTCCCTCGTAAAATCATGATCAGTTATTTTTTCTAACCTTACTTGATGATCACCTTCAGACCTCCAAGGCTCCATACAAATAGCACAATTCAATCCATCCAAATCATGTTCCTTCACTATATCTTCGCTTCGCTTCGCTTCTTCAACAGAACCCTCATTCTCTTTCCTTGTTAAAGAAAACCCATCTCTCTCTTCTATTCTTCTTTCATTGCTTTCTCTTTCTTCTACCGCCTCACTGTCAATCACCATCGGAGTACTCTGATCACTGTCATCATCACCATCAGTGGTTGATGATCTGGAAAAACGAAACATGAATGGAACTTCTCTTCCACCTTGTTCTTGTGGTCGAATTTCTATACGTGAAGACGCTAACACTTTACCGATGTTTTCTTGTCAGATTGTTGAACCAAAAGATAAGTAACTGTTGCCATTCCCGTTGTCAGCCAGCCATGGCTAGTGAAGAAAGTGAGACAGGACTTGATTGCTTTTTTATACATATTTATTGGAGAGAGGCTCTTCTTATATATGACTCGAGTTACCTGACTTAACTTTGACTCTGGGTTTGTCAATAGGTCAAACTTAGTTACTGTCATTTTTGCTTTCGTCGATTTTGATCATTTAATTACATATTGGATATAATTAATAGCAAAAAAAACATGATCCTCTTCAACTTCAACATAAATTTCTTCCTCACTTTGAGAGAAATTGAAATATAAAAACTGACAGTAAGAGTGGTGAAGAACCCAAACTGTTTGTTGCAGACAGCAGACAGCAATATCACAGCTGCAGGTTCAGACTTCTATTACACATAGTATTTAAGCAGAGAAAGACATGGAAATTTACAAAATAAGGCTGGCGCTTATAGATGGCCAACATGCATTGGCAATTTTATTCTACTTCCGGGAACAGGCACCTACGCTCCCTCTGCCTTCTTGAGCAACTTTCATTTTCCACTTTGAGAACCGCAGGCACCTACAGAACAAAAACAGATTGTAAAGTAGCAGACGATCGATTTAATGGATCATTGGTAAGTCTTGTTGTGAATAATCTCAGAATGAATTTCAGACAGTGATAAGGTCTTACCATCTGCTGAGACAAGGATTTCACGGACGCTGTCCATGCCTCCTGGTTCCAAGGAGAATGTCCCGAATTCGGAGCAGTTCAGCCACAGCATGGCTAATATTTGTCCTCTCTCTCGGCACTTCTTCCGAGCAAGAAACTCCTACCTCCATAATAGAAACCAAGCACTCCAGAGCTTTGTCATTTCCAATACCTCTCATCCTATCAGAGGCAGTAGAACTTGTTTCCTCAACTTCTCTTAGAAGTACGGGATCAACAACCTCCATCACATGGTCAGGCAACGCCATTTTAACATATTTGTGCAGGTTCAGCCCCTCTTTGAACGAGCCATCTGTTGGCGTCTTTCCAGTTAGCATCTCCAACAGTAGGATGCCGAAGCTGTAAACATCTCCAGAAGTTGACACCTCGTTTCCGATACCGTACTCTAAAATTTATATGCACGGCTGTTAACAACCTTGGAAACTAGCAGTAAAATGTCACTAAATTTTATAGCTTCTTTAAGTATTTTAGTACACTGCAATGCGCATTTATGACTTTGGCAGAAATAATTGTTATCATGTGGATAATAGTTATATCAATTCGTCAATGCAAGCCAATGGAATATTACTCTAATCACTTAAAACTAAAATAAATCGTGTAAAATCTGACTGGCCTTACCTGGGGCAGCATAGCCAACAGTTCCTTTTAAACCAATAGAGCTGTCCTGATTTGATGATAGCTGAACTGAAGCTTCTGGACGGAATCTTGCTAATCCAAAGTCTCCAACATGAGCAGTCATATCACCATCAAGAAGAACATTGCTAGGCTTCAAATCACAGTGAACAACAGCCATTTGACAGTGGCAGTGCAAATAATCAAGGGCACTAGCTACATCGATTGCAATGTTTAGCCTCTGGATCAGTTTCAGATTTCCTCGCTCGCGGTTCTCATCTGATGTATGTACTGGATGCAGCCACTCTTCCAGGCTCCCATTGACCAGGAATTCATAAACCAGAGCCTTAAAATCATTGCCCTGAAAATCAAGGCTAGAACATGCAGTTAAAATTTTGACAAGGTTTCGGTGCCTGATGTTTATCAAGGCTGCACACTCTGCCATATAGCTTTTGGAAGCTCCTTTACGTAGCAGGTTGAATACTTTCACTGCGACAATCATTCCATCAGGTTCGAGGATTGCTTTGTACACAGAACCAAAACTACCTCGACCAATCAAATTGGACGGGGAAAAGCCAGCAGTTGCACGATAGAGCTCTTCATAAGTCACTCTCCGAAATGAGACCTCCCATGAAGCTCCAGAAGCAGGTTGACTTTTTGCTTTTCTCCAGGAATAGAGAAGTAGAGAAGAGATCAGAAAGAGTGCGATGATAAAGCCACATGGAATTGAGATTACCAGCTTCAACTTGGTAGAAAATTTTGGCTTTCTCGACTCATTGGACGTGCATCTGGACAAATTCAACTGAGATATTCCACCACAAAGCTGATCGTTTCCCAAAACTGAGATTGCGCTTGCATTCCCGAAAACTCTTTGTGTAGGAATCTCCCCTTCAAGGTGATTAAAAGAAAGATCCAAATGCTGCAACAACTGGAAGTCTGCAAAAAATCTTGGAATTTGGCCTGTCAAGTTGTTGTAAGAGAGATTAAGATATTGAAGTCCTCTCAAAGAACTCAAAAGCTCCGGAATAGACCCTTGGAAGAAGTTCCCCTCCAAATGCAGATATTCTAGCACAATGCAGCTTCCAAGACTTCCAGGAATCTCACCTGATAACCTGTTATGTGAAACATCTAGATATCCTAGGTTCACTAACCTGCCCACTTCAGAGGGAAGGGGACCTATCAACTGATTATGAGACAGGTCTAACCTCACGGATAAAGAAGCAATGCCAATTACTTCTTTGGTTAATGGTCCGCTCAAATTGTTATGAGCAAGATCTAAATATATCAAAGTCTGGCAGTTTGCAAGATTTGATGGGATGTCTCCTTGCAAATTATTCGCAGATAAATAAAGTTTGAGCAATGAAGTAACATTGCCCAAAGATGAAGGGATATTTCCAAAGATTTTGTTTTCACTGAGGACTAGAATGTGCAAATTTTTCAATTTACCAATGGAAGGTGGTATAACACCAGTCATTTGATTTTCTTCCAACCCCAAAGTATCCAGGCTGATGAGGTTTCCAATTTCAACTGGAATGCTTCCCCGCACTAGATTTCCTCCCATGCCCAGTACTGTGAACTTTGATGAGAAGTTGCTGATTATTTCTGGAAACATTCCTCCTAAATTGTTATCATTCATACCCAATACTTCCAAATTGGTGCAGTTTGCAAGGCTATGGAGAAAGATGAGATCACCTTCCTCCCCATTTCCAAGATCATTGGAATCAATATAAAGATAGTGTAGATTAGGCAGGTTTGGAAAAGGGGGCACTTTCCCAGTAAAGCTGTTGTTTCCGAGATCAATAAGAGAAAGAGTTGAGGCATTGAAGATCGTTACTGGTATCGGTCCGTTGAATTTGTTGGCATAGAATGCAAGCACTCTAAGGCTTGGAAGCTTTTGGCCAAGGTCAGAAGGAAGACTCCCATGAAATTGGTTACTCGCCACAGAGAAACGAGTAAGAGAAGAGAGATTGTACATGGACGGAGGAATTGTGCCGCTCAGATTATTTAAAAAAAGAGACAATTTTTTTAACCTTTTCAATCTCCCGATACCATAGGGAATGCTTCCTTGCAAATGATTGTCCCCCACATTAATTCTCTCAACAGATGAGAGATTTTCAAAAGAAAGTGGTATCTCACCAACCAGATGATTAGATTTTAAAAGACATTCTTGCAGATTTAATAACGACCCCAGTTCTGCAGGGATTTTGCCAATCAAGTCGTTTCCCCGTAAATCAATCAGCTGAAGATTAGAGCAATACGAGATATTGGCAGGGATTTCACCGGTGAATGTGTTGTTTACGAGGATCAACTGAAGTAGACGAAACAAACGACCCAACTCTTGTGGAATATTGTGGCTGAAGCTGTTGTTGCTCAGGTCTAGAATCCTGAGAAAACTCAGGTTGCCGATGTGAGGAGAGAGGGAGCCCGCCAGCTTGGAAGAGTGGAGGTCAAGTTCTACAGCTCTCTGGTGCCGGCGTCCACACGTAACGCCTGACCACTCACAGAAATGCAAGGATTCATTCCACGAGCTGAGTGCACCGAGGGGATCGTCAGTGATTTGAGCCTTAAAAGCTAACAGGGAGAGTCGATCTGTTCCTCCTCCAGATAATGAGAAGGAAGAAGAGATCGGTTGGATTATTTGCAGGAAAAGAAGCCAAAACATGTACGAACTCATGCTTGGTAACTTCATTTTTAATTTGATGTGGAGATTTTACTATTTTAGTGATGAAGATATGGCTGTCAGAGCTCCTCTATCGATACAAGTATATAGGAAAAGAATTTGATCGGACAGAAAACACTGTTCGATTACCAATATTCAAAGTCAACTTCGGAGTCAACTAAAGTGGTGCACGCTAATTGTCTTGTGACAGGTGATGTATAGTGCCAAGTGTAATAAGTATTAATTAGAAAACTGAATAAGAGAATTGCACGAGTCAAAAAAATAATAGTAATAAAGGAGAAATTATTGCTCGACCTCACTATTTATGATCATGAACCAGCTTTGAAGCAACTTCCTAGTTGGCACCACGATGCTGCGAATCCATGATTGTTTTTTAGAAAAATATTTTTTTTTTGAAGTTTTTTTAATGTACTAATATTTAAAATAAGTTTTAAAATATATATAATATTTTAATATATTTTCATTAAAAAATATTCTAAAAGGTAACTACTATCCTAAATTTGCTGCCATAATAAATTTTAAACGATAACTACTACTACAATATTAATTATAAAAAGTGGTATTCGAGCACCCAAAAATCGTATCATTAATTTTTATATTTTAAAAAAATCAATTTTTCACCAAATGATGGAATCAAAAAACAATTTTTATATTCCAAAAACTGTATAACATTTCCTTTTCTTTAGCAAAGATAAAATTAATGAAGGTTATATGCACTATATATACCCTTCGCAAGGAATGATTAAGATGCAACACTAGGTCACCATTCGCAGAAAAACCCTCTCTAGTCTATCTTAACGTGCAACTGATACAAATAAACAATGAAGGGATACATTTATAAACAGAAATGTACACACACACACACACACACACACACACACACACACACACACATATATATATATATATATATATATATATATATATATATATATATATATATATATTTATAAACTGATTCAGAAGCATGGAATGATGGAGGTCGTCTTCAGTCGACGACTTGGTAAATCACTTAAAGAGTGTTTTTTTTTTAAATAATGTTTTTGCTTTAAATAAAAAAAAATATTTTTAGATCATTATATGCTAATATCAAAAATAATTTTTAAAAAATAAAAAAAATTATTTTAATATATTTTTAAATAAAAATACTTTAAAAAACAACCAAAATCACAATAATAAACACCCGAAAAAAATATAAAAATCATATAGGCGACAGGCCAATAAAGAAGATGTTCTAGATAAATAGAAGCATAGAAAAAAGCAAGTGAAAAATCAAATCAACGTTTTGAATAAAAAAGGAGAGAGACGAACCAAGAAACTCCATCACTGTAGCTAGCTTACCTTATGGAGTTGGCTCGTATGCACTTAATTCTCACCTTGCTATCTTTAGAGAAGACTACAAGCTATAAATTTTTTTTTTATTTATGAATGCATGTATGTATGAATTGCTTGTTTAATACATAATTAGAAAGAAATTAAGACATAAGCTAAAAGAGCTCGGGTTTGGCACTGTTCCTTCAGACTCAGTGGCACTGTGGAGTGGTCTTTTATCCGGCGTGCGTCGCGCGAGTTCGTCCACCCTATTTTTTTTGTTTTTTCCGGATGTGAACAGTGTAATGGCGAAACAACCCCCGATAATAAGACAAAAACACGTTTTCGGCTGAGGGCTACTGTTGTAATTGCACACGTACGGACCGGTCCGGTCTGGTCCGCCGGAACCTTTTTTTTTTAATATTTTTAAAAATATGTTATTACGTCTGTAGCCCCCGATAAGACAAAATCCATGAATTAGCCTCAGGGGTGGTTTCGTAATTGACACACACGTCACTGTGCGCTTGCGTCAGCAATGTCAGGTGTTCGTACAGGCGCGTCGGAGCATTTTCTCCCCTCCATCGATTCAGCCGGCGCGTGCGGCGTCATACTGCGGTTAAAAATTTTCCTCCGCCGGGTAGAACGATTCGCAACCCTTCCCTGAATCTCATGGAGTGGCGCGTGTGGTGATATAATCGACGTATAGGCTCATATAGTCGGTTGAACGTTTATGTGCATGTTTCTCTCTCCTCAGCGTCCGATTCCACTTCAGTCCCCCGATTTATTGTTGATGCATTTCAGTCCCTTGGCTTTTGTTTGATTTATGTAATGGAAGTTTCGATTTCTGTCAATTGCGTCCTTTAATTCAAATTGATATATATGGAGTTTGCATGTCAGTCCTTCTTCTTTGAATTTTTCGGTTTTCTATTAGATCCTTTAATTGATTTAGTGCAGGAGGTTATATTGTTTTCAATTTTGTCTTTCATGTCAAATGCATTATATATTACACTCTAATTTCAGTCCCTCTTCTTTTAATTTTTTTCTCTCTTCAATCTTTTAATATTTTTGGTGCAAAAGTATAAATGGTTGTCAAATTAATCCTTCACTTTAAATCAATCATATATTTTATTTTTATTTAGGGCCTTATATTTTTAATTGTTCTATTAAAATTGATTTCCTTTATTATTATGTGTATATTTATGCATTATTCCCTATTATTGTACAAGTTTATGTATATATTTTTCTTTAATTTGGTTTTTAATATTTCTTTTATCTTTTCTTTTGTTGGGGTTTCTTTTTATTTAGTCTTCAAATTTTATTCCTGGTAGTAATCATGTGAACATTCATTTATTTTTTTTAAAATCACAAATATTTTTTAAATGCTAACAATAATAATAATAATAATAAAAATAATAAAAATAATAAAAATGAGAATAATAATAATAATTAACAAAAATTTAATAATAATAATTGAATTGTTAGAATATTTATTGAATATTATCGCCTGATAATAATCAAAAGAAATTTATTGAAAGTGTGTGAAATTAATTATATATTTGTATATTTATGTCAAATTAAAGTATGCTAAACTACTTATATGTTTGAATTTTTATTTAATATTATCGTCTAAAAATATATACAGAGAGGAAAAAAAAATACCGCGGCTTTTTTCAAGGCAAAAAATTTATATCAATATTCTTAAATATATTTAGTATAATAATATGATGAATAAATCTTATAAAATTAAAATAAATTGGCTCCAAATTTTAATTTTTTGCTCTTTTGTTCAAGTTTATTTTTTGAAAAAAATTTACAATATTTAGATTTCGAATATTGCAGATCTCTACAACTCAAAAAAACAAAAGGCAGACAAATTTACCTCTATTATCTGCAATTCAAAAATATAAGAACCACTTCCCATCTCGATTACACTGTTCTTTTAAGACGGCAATTAAGTAATTATAACATGAAAAAAAAAACTCAGTTTATTTATCGTCTAAAAATATATACAGAGAGGAAAAAAAATACCGCGGCTTTTTTCAAGGCAAAAAATTTATATCAATATTCTTAAATATATTTAGTATAATAATATGATGAATAAATCTTATAAAATTAAAATAAATTGGCTCCAAATTTTAATTTTTTGCTCTTTTGTTCAAGTTTATTTTTTGAAAAAAATTTACAATATTTAGATTTCGAATATTGCAGATCTCATATCATTGAGAAAAATATACAACTCAAAAAAACAAAAGGCAGACAAATTTACCTCCATTATCTGCAATTCAAAAATATAAGAACCACTTCCCGTCTCGATTACACTGTTCTTTTAAGACGGCAATTAAATAATTATAACATGAAAAAAAAACTCAGTTTATTTTGAAAAATAAATTAAAATATTTTGATTTGTAATGCGTGGGATCTAATATTACTGGGAATAAAATTGAACTCAAACAAAGAATAAAATTACAAATTTACCTACGTTATCTAGAATTTAAACATATACAAACCGCTTCCCATTTTTATTACTCTATAAAGTATGTGAGACTAATTATATGTTTTAATATTTATTAAATATTATCGCCTAAAAATATATATATATATATATATAGAGAGAGAGAGAGAGAGAGAGAGAGAAAATTTGACCCTGGATTTTAAAACAAAATTTTTTATATCAATATGCTTAAATACATTTAATATAATAATATGATTAATAAATCTTATAAAAAAAATTTGCTTTGAATTTGAATTTTATACTATTTTCTTTAGGTTTATTTTTGAATTTTTTTTCCAATTTTCCCATTTTTAATATTTCAAATCTGATATTACTAGAGAAAAAATACAGCTCAAAAAAACAAAAGGTACACAGATTGACGTACATTATCAACTCAATTTTTTTTCTTTTGACAAAATTACCTCGATTATCTACAATTAAAAAATATGCGAGTTACTCTCCGTTTTATTTATAATGTGTCAAATCTAATATTATTGGGAAAAAAAACACAACTAAAATATTTTTTTTTTAAATTTACCTAGCTTATCTCCAATTAAAAAATATACAAACCACTTCCCATTTCGATTACACTATTCCTTCTACGCTGGGAAAAAATTTTGTTACATATTTTATCTATTATAATGTTACTAATTAAATATTTAAACAACTAATTACAACATGTAAAAAATCAATTAGTTTTCTACATGAAAAAAACCCTAGCGCAATGCGCGGACAAGCATACTGATTATACCATGCAAAAAACTCATTTCTAACATATTTTTATCTGTAGCAATTTTAGTAATTAAACATTGAAATAACTAATTATAGCACGCAGAAAATATAAGTTCATTTTTGAAGAAAAAAAAAAGTACAATATTTTTAGTTATAATGTGTCAGATTTAATATTACTGGGGAAAAAATGCAACTAATTAAAAAAAAATTATCTACATTATCTACGATTAAAAAATATACGACTCACTTTGCATTTCGATTATACAGATGTTATCAATTATAATTTTACTAATTATATATTAAAATAGCAAAATACAATACATATAAAAACAATCAATTTTCTACATAGATAAAAAAGCCCCGGCGCAACGCGCGGGCATATCGCTAGTTTAATTCTATTGGACAAAAAGTAGTCTACCAATACCTTCGTAGCTAGCTCATTGCTACCTAATTTATCATTTCCATTCCATGGTAATGGCTCAAAATGGACAGACATATCTCCTCCCTCTTTTCTTTTATTTTATTTTCAGAGAAAAAACAATATAAATAGAGATTTTTTTTTTGCCTGTGGGATTTATCTACTTTGTGGTTGCTACCACTAAATGATTTTCAAAATATTGTGAGATTAATTAATTATCAGATTACAAAACTACAAAGACTATTAAATTATTTTTCATACTCAAGGAACTAATTAATTAACGGAGAGTTAACAAAAAGACTAATTGATTAATGGAATTTGAAATTAAATTATTTATCATATTCAAGAGGCTCATTAATTCATTTAACTAGAACTAGAAAAAGGATTAACTTATAATTAACTAAAAAACAGAAATGCTTGCGAAGCATAGCCCCGCAGCGAAGCACGACAATGAAAGCTAGTTTAACCCAAATTAAACTTGTTAGGCTTGACAATGAAGATTGCGGTTGTGGAAGCAGCCGAGAATAGAAGTGTCACGAAGAAACCAAGATGCTGGGCACAGCAGGAGAAACAGATGCAGCCATCGCCACATACATAAAAATTGATCTAAAACATGCCATGGCCGAAGAATGCAGCAAATAAGGAGAGGTTTGCTGCACTGGAAATGGGATGTGACGCTGTAGGTTTTTAGTCAATTTATGACTTATTGTTACTGATTTGTTTGGTTTGTCTTTGCAGCTGTTTTGGGTTTGTGTTTGGGAGAGGAAAGGAATTAAAGACAGAGAGGATTTCGAAAGAGGTAAGCTTCTCTATTTTCTGCTTACCATCTGCTTGATTATATGCCCATTTATACTCTTAGGCTTTACACATGTGTTGTTTACATGA
This sequence comes from Salix caprea, assembly GCA_964035475.1. Classification (NCBI taxonomy): domain Eukaryota; kingdom Viridiplantae; phylum Streptophyta; class Magnoliopsida; order Malpighiales; family Salicaceae; genus Salix; species Salix caprea. Next base: position 1,319,887 of record OZ037757.1, on the reverse strand, counting down.
TTAACAGAAAGTAACTGAATTGTAACTAATTAGTTAGTTACAACAACCTCACACACTAAATGCATGTTCAATTACATTTAATCTCAGCTTATGAGCTGCTCCTATGCTTCTTCTTCTTCCTCTCCTGCACTGGTAGTCTTCACTGCCTTCACCATGCAGGTCTGTGGATAGCTTACATTCCAACAGCCTCTCCTAAGCCATTTACAGACTTAACTCCAAGATTCAATCTTAACTGATTGAATCTCTCCTTAGGTAGAGCTTTTGTGAAGATGTCAGCTAGTTGCTCTTCACTTGGACAAAACTTGATGTTTATCAGTCCCTCCTTCAAGGACTCTTTGATGAAGTGATAACGCCTGTTAATATGTCTTGTCTTCTGATGAAAGACAGGATTTTTAGCCATAGAAATAGCAGACATGTTGTCACAGAACAATGGTGTTGCATCAGCTTGCATTTCACCAAAATCATCTAGGACAAATCGTAGCCATATTGCCTGAGCTGTGGCTTCAGAGGCTGAGACATACTCAGCTTCTGCAGTTGAGAGAGCAACTGTATTCTGCTTGACTGAAGCCCAGGAGAACACCTCACTTCCAAAACTGAATGCATACCCTGATGTGCTCCTGCTGTCATCTTCACTTCCAGCCCAATCAGCATCACAAAACCCAATTAGGGTTGCTGACTTGTCTCTAGTGTACTCAATACCATAGTTGAGTGTCCCTTGAACATACCTTAGAACCCTCTTGGCAGTTCCCATATGTTTTCTCGTGGGATTACTCATAAACCTGGAAAGCAAACTGGCTGCATACATTAGGTCTGGCCTAGTGGCTGTCAAGTACAATAAACTTCCCACAATATTCCTGTAAAGGCCTTCATCAGCCCTATCACTTCCATCTTCTTTCTTCAACTTCTCACCCACAACCAGGGGAATTGCAACTGGTTTGCAATCCTTAAGTCCAAACTTTTCAAGCAAGGACTTTGCATACTTCCCTTGATGAATGAAGATGCCTTGCTCAGTTTGAATCACCCCAAAACCCAGAAAATGGTGTAGTAAACCAAGATCTGTCATCTCGTATCTTTGCATCATTTCCCTCTTGAAATCATGCATCATTTTCTCACTGCTGCCAGTATATACAATGTCATCAACATATATAGCAACAATGATTATATTACCTTCATCATCTGCCCGAGTGTATAGAGTAGCTTCACTGCTGCTTCTCTTATATTTGCACATAGTGAGATAAGTGTCAATCTCACTATACCAGGCCCTAGGTGCCTGTTTTAGGCCATACAAAGCCTTGTGCAATTTGTAAACACTGGACTTAGCCTCCTTGACTGTAAATCCCTCTGGCTGCTCAACATACACTTCTTCATCCAACATTCCATTGAGAAATGCTGACTTAACATCCAGCTGGAAAAATTTCCAGCCCTTTTGAGCACCTAGGGCAATTAGGGATCGAATGGTATCCAACCTTGCTACTGGAGCAAAGGTTTCATTGTAGTCAATTCCAGGCTTTTGTGCATATCCCTTAGCCACAAGCCTAGCTTTGTGTTTATGCACTGTCCCATCAAGATTTAACTTGGTTTTGTAAACCCACTTTACCCCAATCACAGATTTATTAGTAGGTCTAGCCACAAGCTCCCAAGTTTTATTTTTTTCAATCATCTCCAATTCAGCCTCCATAGCCTCTTTCCAAGCTATGTCTTCAGCAGCCTCTTGATAACTCTCGGGTTCAGTAATAGACATATGACATCTAGCATATATGTCTTCAATACTTCTCATTTTAATAGGAGTTGAGCTAGGTGTTGACTGTGTGCTGCTAGTTTTGCTTGAACTTCCAGTTGATCCTTCATTCCCAGAATCATCACCATTATCAAGCTGAACAGATTCTGTTTGGACACCTTCTTCTCCACAAGATCTGTCATGTTCAACATCTTGTCATGAAAGATGTGAAGGTATGAACTTCTGCTGCCCTTTCTGTTCTGACTGCCAATCATAGGCCTTCCCTTCATCAAAGACTACACTTCTTGATAACACAATTTTATTTGATTGTATTATGTATACCCTGTAGCCTTTTTCACAACTCCCATACCCCATAAAGATCCCCTTCTCGGCTTTATCATCAAATTTCTGCCTTAGAGATGCAGGTATGTGTGTATAGCAAATGCATCCAAATGTTCTTAGATGCTTAATGCCTGGTTTTCTTCCAGTAAAACACTCAAATGGTGTCTTGTTTGCTACTGACTTGGTATAACACCTGTTCTGCAGATAGACTGCAGTTCCAACAGCCTCTGCCCAGAACATAACAGGTATTCCCTTCTCTACCATCATAGACTTTGCCATTTCGCATATTGTTCTATTCTTCCTCTCAGCAACACCATTTTGCTGAGGGGAATATGCAATGGTAAGCTGCCTTTCCATACCTTGATTCTCACAAAACTTCTGGAAATCATTAGAGGTATATTCTCCCCCTCTATCACTCCTCAATTTCAGTATTTTATAGTCACTTTGCAATTCAACCATTGCCTTAAACTTCTCAAACACTCTTAGTGTATCAGATTTATATCTTAAAAAATAAACCCAACACATCCTTGAGTAATCATCAATAAAAGTAATAAAGTATTTATTACCTCCTATTGACTGATTTTGCATTGGTCCACACAAATCAGTGTGAATCAATTCCAGTGGCTTGCTTGCTCTTCTGCTCCCTTCATTGTCAAACTTCTCCCTATGATGCTTTCCAAAAATGCACCCTTCACATGCATTATTCACCTCTGTCAGTGTTGGTAAACCAGTAACCAACTCTTCCTGCTGCATTCTGTTCATACTGTCAAAATTCAGGTGCCCAACCTTCTATGCCAAGTCCAGGAATCATCCATTACTGATGCTCTTCTTGCTGCAGGTAACAAAGACTCCAGTGAAAGAGGAAAACAACGATTTCCTTTCATAATCACCTTGGCTATCACATTTTCCAGCCTTGCATCATCAAAAATTATAGCCTTGTTGCCCCCAAACAGAATGTAGTAGCCATGCTCCATCATCTGCCCTACACTCAGTAAGTTTTCATCCAAACCAGGGACTAACAACACTTCTTCTATGTATCTTCTTCCTTGCTTGGTCTCAACTACCAGTGTTCCTTTTCCAGTTGTAGGAACAAGGTCCCCTGACCCCATTTTTACCTTGCAAGCAATGCTCCTGTCAACATTGATCAGCATTGATTCATTTGAGGTCATGTGGTTGCTACAAGCACTATCCACAAACCATACATCATCATCCTTCACACTAGCAGCATGACATGCAAAGAACAAGGTTCCAGTGGTAGCTTCTTCCTCCTCCTTTGCACAATTTGCTAGTGTTTTGAAATTATTACAATCTTTGGTATTGTGACCAAAGAAATTACACCTTCCACACTTTGGCTTCCCCTTGTATCTGCACAGTCCAAAGTGGAACTTCTGACAGGTATTGCACTGAGGTTTGATGTTAGCTTGATTATTGCTAACACTTCTATGCTGTGAACTGTATGTGTCTTCATGACTTGTTTTGCCTCTGTGATTCCAGTTCTTGCTGGAATTATTGTTCTGATTCCTTCCTTGAGCCCAGCTTGAATGACTATTATCTTGTTTCTGCCATTTTGAGTTACCTCTCCCCTGTGAAGACTTGTTTGCAGCAGCATATCCATGGTTATACCTAACCTTAAGGCTGCTAAATGCCTTTTCTATACCAGCAACTCTCTCTCTTTCATCATGTAAGTCCTCTCTCTTATCAAACACTTTTACGGAGGCAATGACTTCTTCACTTCTAAGTGTTTTTAAATCTCTTGTTTCTTCAATAATCGAGACAATTGACTTGTATTTTCTGCTAAGACTCATCAAGATCTTTTGCACTATCCTTTGTTCAGTTATCTCTTCTCCAAGAGACTTCATGTCATTTATCACTCCAAAGAACTTAGTCAAGTAATGATCTAAGCCTTCTCCTTCAGCCATTCTCATATACTCGAATTCTGCCCTTACAGCCTGCAACTTCACTTCTCTAACTTTATCATCTCCTCTGAATTCTCTTCTCAACAGCTCCCATGCTCTTCTAGCTGTCTCTTCATTTCTTATTCTGGGGAAAATATCATCAGTCAAGGCTCCTTGGATAATACTTAGAGCCTTGGCATCCCTGATCCTTTTCTCCTTAATCTCAGCAGCAGTCTCTCCTGACTCAGTTTTCTTGTCTTTCGAACCAGAAGTTTCTCCACTGCTACTTTCACTGGATACTTGTGGTGATGTATCACCACATCCAACCACATCCCATAGATCATAAGCTCTGAAGATTGTTCTCATTTTAACTGACCAAAAATCATAGTTCTCACCATTAAATTATGGTGTTCGCAGGTCTGATGATCCAGTCATTGTTCTTGCTGTTGAATTCTGATTTGATTGATTTTCTTCCACAGTTCTACGCCCCTTCTTGAATCAGATTAGTGCTCTGATACCATGTAGGTTTTTAGTCAATTTATGACTTATTGTTACTGATTTGTTTGGTTTGTCTTTGCAGCTGTTTTGGGTTTGTGTTTGGGAGAAGAAAGGAATTAAAGACAGAGAGGATTTCGAAAGAGGTAAGCTTCTCTATTTTCTGCTTACCATCTGCTTGATTATATGCCCATTTATACTCTTAGGCTTTACACATGTGTTGTTTACATGATTAACAGAAAGTAACTGAATTGTAACTAATTAGTTAGTTACAACAACCTCACACACTAAATGCATGTTCAATTACATTTAATCTCAGCTTATGAGCTGCTCCTATGCTTCTTCTTCTTCCTCTCCTGCACTGGTAGTCTTCACTGCCTTCACCATGCAGGTCTGTGGATGGCTTACATTCCAACAGACGCAACCCAAGAAAAAACAGCAGTAACATGTTGAATATCTTCAAGGACAGTTCCAATCCAGTTGGTAAGTTGCTAAACAGAGATTAAGATATTCATGTTGAATATCAACTGATTATGAGATAGGTCTAAACTCATTTGCACGAAAGGTACACCAATTACTTCTGTAAAATTGTTTTGAGAGAGATCCAATTTCAACGAATTCGTGCAATTTCCTAGACTTGATGGGATGCCGAGCGAAGACGGGATATTCCCAGCAATTTTATCACCACAAAGAGCCAGAGCACCTAATTTCTTATAACTTACCAGTGGAACCTGGTATGATGCCAGCCAGTTTGTTCCACTCAAAGCTTAAAGCCTGCATTCGGAACTTGGGAATGGTACCGAATGTCATGAATCTAAGCTTTGTTGAAAAAGTTGCTAACTATTTCCGGCACCGCACCTCCTATATATTTATCATTCCCGCTGAACACCTCCAAACTGGTGTTGTATGCCAGGGGATAGAAAAAACTCAGATCGTTATCCTCAACATTTCCGAGATCATTGAAATCAGCAACCATAGATTATGAAGCCCTGCTAAAGTAGGCACTTACCCAGTGAAGCTGTGGAGTCCAAGATCAAGAAGAGAAAGACTACAAACATTGGAGATCGTTACTGGAATCAGTCCACTATATTGATTGGTGCGAACTATAAAACTTTCAAGGTTTGGAAGAGTTAAGCCCCAAGCCACGAGGAAGACTCCCATGAAGTTGGTTTCCTGTCACAGAGAAATGAGTAAGGGATGAAAGATTGTATATGGAGGTAGGGATTGTACCGCTCAGCTTATTTTTGCCAGATGAGAAGTGCTTCAATCTTTTCAATTGCCCGATACTCTTTGGAATGTCTCCTTGCAAGTTTTTCCGTCCGGCATAATTTCATCGATGTGTGAAAGACTTTTTTCCATTCCATACGTGACTTCCAAGCTTTTCGTACAATTTATATTTGACAAGTAAATAGCATTAAATTGTTTTAGTTAAAAAAAAAAGGGATTTTTCACCAAATTGACAGGATCACGTTTACTGAAAAATATTGGCAATTGCTTGGACAAAGGATTTTTTTAATCCAAACTCTACCTTTGCCCTGCATTTCTGAAATGAAATAATATTTTTCAACCGTTTCTTGGTAGGTCCAAAACTAATCAAGCTTGGTGAGGAAACCGTAATGCAGAACATATATAGTATTTTGATTACGGAGTGCATAATTCATAACCTGTTTACACTCATGGCTATCCTTTTTAGAAGCAAAATAACAAACAGCTAGCTAGACTTCAACTAGATTTAACAGACCAGGTTTAATCTTTCTTCTTCTTCTTCTTCTTCGTCCCTTTGGTTCGGCTTGCATGGGTATAGTTAGGCAACCTTGGTTACCACCGCAGAGACCATCTGGTTCATGCCACATGTGCCATGTCCCCTGCAAAGCCGGTAATATCCCTTCTCTCCCCAGTGCTTTCCCCATGAGTTCTTGATGATCCAATACGGCTTGTAGCCAAACCTAAGAATGGAGTACCCTCTTGCACCGTACCCGACAAGCAGAACACCATGGTTGAGCCATTTCTTGCCGCAAATAAGTGGGCACGAGACTCCCCCGATATAAGTTTGCATGAATATTGCGTTCAGTCCGACTGCATTTTCCCAGATAAAAAGTTTATCAGTATCGGCTATCGCTGACCACGACAAACAAATGACAAATACCATGTAATATCGCAACCGATGATATAATGCAATGGCAGACGAAATCATTTGTATCCATATGTGCTACTGTTCATGATAGAAGGTCAACTCACTTGCAAGAGGTCCATGGTGAACTAAATTTGCCGCAATTTGGTTCTCGTCAACAGCGATTTTGGTGAAATTAGCAACTTTTACAGCTATTTTCTCAGGATCAAACTTGCATTCACCCCTTTTGCCTGCATAAGGGTATGAACTCTCCTCCTGTAACCCCCCTGCCTCAATCAAATACCTGTATGCATTGGTCATGAGTCCTCCACCACAACCATCGTCGCATGAAGCCTTGTCTGTCTTGTCACACTGCACAAAAATCCAAGGAAATAACCAAACATTTATGATAGAGCTTTCAGGCCTTGATTTATATGAACTTCTTCAAACTGAGGTGATGTATGGAGTCCAAGATTAACTAACCACCCTGTCACAATCAACAAGCTGTTGTTCACTGAGATTGAGAAGCTTCCCTGTTGCAATAAAATTTGCTCCTTCAACAGATCCAGTGGCACTAAACGCCCAGCATGATCCACAAGAACCCTGCATTAGACCCACAAGCACATAAACAAATGTAGAAACTATGAATTTGCACATCTCTCCAGCCCTCTACAGCGCTGCTTAATAAAACTAAGAAAATTAGCCTCAAATCTAGTAGAAACTGTACCTGCATCTTGACATCAGTGACAGCTCCTTTCTCTCTCCAATCAAAACTACCAGGCAAACCACTTGCATCCATAAAAGAAACAGAACCTTTCTCCACTGGTACAGTACCGCCACCCAAAACACCAGTATAAATTCTCTCAAATTCCTCCTCGGTCAAGTCCATAAACGGAGTGACCCCGTGAATTGCAGTGGGGTCCAGTGCCTGGTGCTCAACAGCTCTGATCAAGTTCTTGCCGAAGATCCCAAAGCGGTGCACGTACTCTTCTCTAGTTTTATATTCTTTTTTGTGCTTTTTTATAAACATCTTGAACTTCTCTTCAGTTCACAGAAGGTTAAGACCATTTTTCATGAACTTCCTGTTGTCAAGGGTAGGATTGTCTGTGACTTGGAGGATTGTTGGGTCCTGTGGGTTGTCATAGAGATCGGTTACAGAAACTGTTATTGATGTAAAGAATAGGAGTCCTGCAAGGATTGCAGTGCATGTTAGAGCTGGGGTTTTATGGATCATATCTTGTTGATTTCTTGATTTTCCTGTTCTTGGAGAGCTCTAAAGTAAGAGAAATGGCAATGCAAGGATATTCGACGTTTCTTTTTCTGCTTTCTAGGAGTAGCTAATCTAATTACTGTTTTATCCTTGAGCAGATAATTTTTTTGGGATGCGAGTAAATATATGTAAAGTGTGTTCGTAGACTATTAAAATTAAGATCCTTATCATTGGACTTAAATTAATAAAAGTTACAAACAAATTAGCCTTTAATGTCCCAAAAATCGAAACCCATCGAAGTATTTCCTTGACACACAGCAACCGCATTGCAGTTTTTGCAGATGCTCAACAATCAGATATCTCTTTCAGGAATTTCATCAAACGGGATTCGGGCATCACAAGAAAAAACGAGAAAAGGGTGTGTTGTTTTTCATGAGGCAAGGGAAGGTAGAAAGGTTCGATTTTGAGAGAAAGGGTTTGAATTGAAGAGAAGGTGACAGAGAGAGTCACGAGGTTTCCTTCGTTCGTGAAATTACTAATAATGAATTTAATAGAAAACAAATATCATGCATGTAATTAACCGACAAAAATAAGATATCATATAAGGAACAGATTGTTATAAGAAAAGGTCATAGCTAGAAGCCCGTCTAGCTCAGTTGGTAGAGCGCAAGGCTCTTAACCTTGTGGTCGTGGGTTGGAGCCCCACGGTGGGCGTTTTGTTTGTTTCCAAAATTTTGATTCCCCCTTCACTATTCGAGAAGAGATATGCCGTGAAGACCCAAAAGTAGGCGTATCTTTTCTACGAAAGTTAATAATTTAGCTTACCAAAAAAATATTGTGATTCAGTTTATTTTTAAAAATATATTAAAATAATTTTTTTTATAAAAAAATATATATATGTGAATCTAAAAATACTAAAATTTTAATTTAAAATAAAATGTAAAACTAAAATTTATATTTTTTTTAAAAATACTTTTAAAATACAATGTCAAATTTATATTTAATGCTGAAAAAACATAGATGTCTATAGAGCTGGACTCTAGAATGGGAATGACACGGCCACAAGTTTTGAACGCATTCCACAAATTGAAACATCACGGGATTATAAAGTTCTTGGGCTTCAACCAGAGACCCAGAAAAACAATGGTGGCGGGGAGAGAGCAATGGTGAAGAGAAGCAAATACACGTTTTAAGGAGTTCGAAAGCAAACGAAACCTTTAGCCAAATAGAGAGGTGACTTCGTTACTGTCATTTTTGCTTTCGTCCATTTTGATCATTGAATTATATATTGGATATAATTAATAGCAAAAAAAACATGATCCTCTTCAACTTCAACATAAATTTCTTCCTCACTTTGAGAGAAATTGAAATGTAAAAACTGACAGTAAGAGTGGTGAAGAAACCAAACTGTTTGTTGCAGACTGAAGGTTCAGATTTCTATTACACATAGTATTTAAGCAGAGAAAGACATGGAAATTTACAAAATAAGGCTGGCGCTTATAGATGGCCAACATGTATTTGCAATTTTATTCTACTTACGGCAAGAGGCACCTACGCTCCCTCTGCCTTCTTTAACAACTTTCATTTTCCACTTTGAGAATCGCAGGCACCTACAGCACAAAAACAGATTGTAAAAGTAGCAGACGATCAATTTAATGGATCATTGGTAAGTCTTGTTGTGAATAATCTCAGAATGAATTTCAAACAATGATAAGGTTTTACCATCTGCTGAGACAAGGATTTCACGTACGCTGTCCATGCCTCCTAGTTCCAAGGAGAATGTCCCGAATTCGAAGCAGTTCAGCCACAGCATGGCTAATATTTGTCCTCTCTCTCGGCACTTCTTCCGAGCAAGAAACTCCTACCTCCATAATAGAAACCAAGCACTCCAGAGCTTTGTCATTTCCAATACGCTTCATCGTATCAGAGGCAGTAGAACTTGTTTCCTCAACTTCTTTTATAAGTACGGGATCAACAACCTCCATCACATGGTCAGGCAACGCCATTTTAATATATTTGTGCAGGTTCAGCCCCTCTGTGAACGAGCCATCTGTTGGCGTCTTTCCAGTAAGCATCTCCAACAGTAGAATGCCGTAGCTGTACACATCCCCGTAAGTTGACACCTCGTTTCCGATACCATACTCTAAAAATTTACATGCATGGCTGTTAACAACCTTGGAAACTAGCAGTAAAATGTCAATTTAGCAGTAAAACATATATAATCCAGGTCTGCATAGTTATATCAATTCGTCAATGCAAGCCAATGGAATATTACTCTAATCACTTAAAACTAAAATAAATCGTGTAAAATCTGACTGGTATTACCTGGGGCAGCATAGCCAACAGTTCCTTTTAAACCAATAGAGCTGTCCTGATTTGATGATAGCTGAACTGAAGCTTCTGGACGGAATCTTGCTAATCCAAAGTCTCCAACATGAGCGGTCATATCACCATCAAGAAGAACATTGCTAGGCTTCAAATCACAGTGAACAACGGCCATTTGACAGTGGCAATGCAAATAATCAAGGGCACTAGCTACATCAATTGCAATGTTTAACCTCTGAATCAGATTCAGATTTCCTCGCTCGCGGTTCTCATCTGATGTATGTACTGGATGCAGCCACTCTTCCAGGCTCCCATTGACCAGGAATTCATAAACCAGAGCTTTAAAATCATTGCCTTGAAAATCAAGGCTAGAACATGCAGTTAAAATTTTGACAAGGTTTCGGTGCCTGATGTTTATCAAGGCTGCACACTCTGCCATATAGCTTTTGGAAGCTCCTTTACGTAGCAGGTTGAATACTTTCACTGCGACAATCATTCCATCAGGTTCGAGGATTGCTTTGTACACAGAACCAAAACTACCTCGACCAATCAAATTGGATGGTGAAAAGCCAGCAGTTGCACGATAGAGTTCTTCATAAGTCACTCTCCGAAATGAGACCTCCCATGAAGCTCCAGAAGCAGGTTGACTTTTTGCTTTTCTCCAGGAATAGATAAGTAGAGAAGAGATCAGAAAGAGTGCAATGATAAAGCCACATGGAATTGAAATTACCAGTTTCAAATTTCCCTTTAATGCTGAAAAAACATAGATGTCTATAGAGCTGGACTCTAGAATGGGAATGACACGGCCACAAGTTTTGAACGCATTCCACAAATTGAAACAGCACGGGATTATAAAGTTCTTGGGCTTCAACAAGAGACCCAGAAAAACAATGGTGGCGGGGAGAGAGCAATGGTGAAGAGAAGCAAATACACGTTTTAAGGAGTTCGAATGCAAACGAAGCCTTTAGCCAAAAAGAGAGGTGACTTCGTTACTGTCTGATAGGAACGGGAAGTCAGAAGGCTAATTGAAAAGCCGTTTCAGTTGTTAGTAAGTTTGTTAGTAGCCACGTGGCCAAGTCAGTTAATAATTGTTACAGTTGTATCTCGCGTGTTGGCTTTATAAGCAGCCAGAGAAGCCATTTGGGAAGCATGTTGAATAATAAACAGAATTTCGTTCTTGATTTTTCCTCTGTTCTTGGTGATATTGCTAAGGTAGAAAGATAGAGTTCTATCACTGTCATTTTTGCTTTCGTCCATTTTGATCATTTAATTATATATTGGATATAATTAATAGCAAAAAAAAACATGATCCTCTTCAACTTCAACACAAATTTCTTCCTCACTTTGAGAGAAATTGAAATGTAAAAACTGACAGTAAGAGTGGTGAAGAAACCAAACTGTTTGTTGCAGACTGAAGGTTCAGACTTCTATTACACAATAATAGAAAGACATGGAAATTTACAAAATAAGGCTGGCGCTTATAGATGGCCAACATGTATTTGCAATTTTATTCTACTTACGGCAAGAGGCACCTACGCTCCCTCTGCCTTCTTTAACAACTTTCATTTTCCACTTTGATAGCCGCATGCACCTACAGCACAAAAACAGATTGTAAAGTAGCAGACGATCGATTTAATGGATCATTGGTAAGTCTTGCTGTGAATAATCTCAGAATGAATTTCAGACAGTGATAAGGTCTTACCATCTGCTGAGACAAGGATTTCACGGACGCTGTCCATGCCTCCTAGTTCCAAGGAGAATGCCCCTAATTCGGAGCAGTTCAGCCACAGCATGGCTAATATTTGTCCTCTCTCTCGGCACTTCTTCCGAGCAAGAAACTCCTAACTCCATAATAGAAACCAAGCACTCCAGAGCTTTGTCATTTCCAATACCTCTCATCCTATCAGAGGCAGTAGAACTTGTTTCCTCAACTTCTCTTAGAAGTACGGGAGCAACAACCTCCATCACATGGTCAGGCAACGCCATTTTAACATATTTGTGCAGGTTCAGCCCCTCTGTGAACGAGCCATCTGTTGGCGTCTTTCCAGTAAGCATCTCCAACAATAGGATGCCGTAGCTGTACACATCCCCAGAAGTTGACACCTCGTTTCCGATACCGTACTCTAAAATTTATATGCACGGCTGTTAACAACCTTGGAAACTAGCAGTAAAATGTCACTAAATTTTATAGCTTCTTTAAGTATTTCAGTACGCTGAAATGTGCTAGGATGTTTATGACTTTGGCAGAAATAATTGTTATCATGTGGATAATATATAATTATATCAATTCGTCAATGCAAGCCACTGGAATATTATTCTAATCACTTAAAACTAAAATAAATTGTGTAAAATCTGACTGGTATTACCTGGGGCAGCATAGCCAACAGTTCCTTTTAAACCAATAGAGCTGTCCTGATTTGATGATAGCTGAACTGAAGCTTCTGGACGGAATCTTGCTAATCCAAAGTCTCCAACATGAGCAGTCATATCACCATCCAGAAGAACATTGCTAGGCTTCAAATCACAGTGAACAACAGCCATTTGACAGTGGCAGTGCAAATAATCAAGGGCACTAGCTACATCAATTGCAATGTTTAACCTCTGGATCAGATTCAGATTTCCTTGCTCGCGGTTCTCATCTGATGTATGTACTGGATGCAGCCACTCTTCCAGGCTCCCATTGACCAGGAATTCATAAACCAGAGCTTTAAAATCATTGCCCTGAAAATCAAGGCTAGAACATGCAGTTAAAATTTTGACAAGGTTTCGGTGCCTGATGTTTATCAAGGCTGCACACTCTGCCATGTAGCTTTTGGAAGCTCCTTTACGTAGCAGGTTGAATACTTTCACTGCGACAATCATTCCATCAGGTTCGAGGATTGCTTTGTACACAGAACCAAAACTACCTCGACCAATCAAATTGGATGGTGAAAAGCCAGCAGTTGCACGATAGAGTTCTTCATAAGTCACTCTCCGAAATGAGACCTCCCATGAAGCTCCAGAAGCAGGCTGACTTTTTGCTTTTCTCCAGGAATAGATAAGTAGAGAAGAGATCAGAAAGAGTGCAATGATAAAGCCACATGGAATTGAGATTACCAGCTTCAACTTGGTAGAAAATTTTGCCTTTCTCGACTCATTGGACGTGCATCTGGACAAATTCAACTGAGATATTCCACCACAAAGCTGATCGTTTCCCAAAACTGAGACTGCGCTTGCATTCCCGAAAACTCTTTGTGTAGGCATCTCACCTTCAAGGTGATTAAAAGAAAGATCCAAATGCTGCAACAACTGGAAGTCTGCAAGAAATCTTGGAATTTGGCCAGTCAAGTTATTGTAAGAGAGATTAAGATCTTGAAGTCCTCTCAAAGAACTCAAAAGCTCCGGAATAGACCCTTGGAAGAAGTTCCCCTCCAAATGCAGATATTCTAGCACAATGCAGCTTCCAAGACTTCCAGGAATCTCACCTGATAACCTGTTATGTGAAACATCTAGATATCCTAGGTTCACTAACCTGCCCACTTCAGAGGGAAGGGGACCTATCAACTGATTATGAGACAGGTCTAACCTCAAGGATAAAGAAGCAATGCCAATTACTTCTTTGGTTAATGGACCGCTCAAATTGTTATGAGCAAGGTTTAAACGTATCAAATTCTGGCAGTTTGCAAGATTTGATGGGATGCCTCCTTGCAAATTATTCGCATATAAAGAAAGTTGGAGCAATGAAGTAACATTGCCCAAAGATGAAGGGATATTTCCAGAGATTTTGTTTTCACCGAGGAATAGACGGTGCAAATTTTTCAATTTACCAATGGAAGTTGGTATAACGCCAGTCAATTGATTTGCTTCCAGCGTCAAACTATCCAGGCTGATGAGGTTTCCAATATCAACTGGAATGCTTCCCCGCACTTGATTGCCTCCCATGTACAATTCTGTGAGCTTTAATGAGAAGTTGCTGATTATTTCTGGAAACATTCCTCCTAAATTGTTCTTATTAATACCCAAGTCTTTCAAATTGGTGCAGTTTGCAAGGCTATGGAGAAAGATGAGATCACCTTCCTCCCCAATTCCAAGTTCATTGGAATCAATTGCAAGAAACTTTAGATTAGGCAGGTTTGGAAAAGGGGGCACTTTCCCAGTAAAGCTGTTCTTTCCGAGATCAATATGGGAAAGAGTTGAGGCATTGAAGATCGTTACTGGTATCGGTCCGTTGAATTTGTTGGCATAGAATACAAGCACTTCAATGCTTGGAAGCTTTTGGTCAAGGTCAGAAGGAAGACTCCCATGAAACTGGTTAATCGCCACAGAGAAAAGAGTAAGAGAAGAGAGATTGTACATGGACGGAGGAATTGTGCCGCTCAGATTATTTATAGAAACGGAAATTTTTTTTAACCTTTTCAATTTCCCGATACCATAGGGAATGCTTCCTTGCAAATGATTATCCCCCACACTAATACTCTCAACAGATGAGAGATTTTCAAAAGAAAGTGGTATCTCACCAACCAGATGATTAGCTCTTAAAAGACATGCTTGCAGATTTAATAACGACCCCAGTTCTGCAGGGATTTTGCCAATCAAGTCGTTTCCCCGTAAATCAATCAGCTGAAGATTAGAGCAATACGAGATATTGGCAGGGATTTCACCGGTGAATGTGTTGTTGACGAGGTTCAACTGAAGTAGACGAAACAAACGACCCAACTCTTGTGGAATATTTTGGCTGAAGCTGTTGTTGCTCAGATCTAGAATCCTGAGAAAACTCAGGTTGCCAACGTGAGGAGAGAGGGAGCCCGCCAGCTTGCAAGAGTTGAGGTCAAGTTCTACAGCTCTCTGATGCCGGCGTCCACACGTAACGCCTGACCACTCACAGAAATGCAAGGATTCATTCCACGAGCTGAGTGCACCGAGGGGATCGTCAGTGATTTGAGCCTTAAAAGCTAACAGGGAGAGTCTATCTGTTCCTCCTCCAGATAATGAGAAGGAAGAAGAGATCGGTTGCATTATTTGCAGGAAAAGAAGCCAAAACATGTACGAACTCATGCTTGGTAACTCCATTTTTAATTTGATGTAGAGATTTTAGTGATGAGGATATGGCTGTCAGAGCTCCTCTATCGATACAAGTATATAGGAAAAGAATTTGTTCCGCCACCAATATTCAAAGTCAACTTAGGACTCAACTAAAGTGGTGCACGCTAATTGTCTTGTGACTTGTGACAGGTGATGTGTAGTGCCGAGTGTAATAAGTATAAATTAGAAAATTGTGTAAGACAATTGCACGAGTCAAAAAATAATAGTAATAAAGGAGAAATTATTGCTCGACCTCACTATTTATGATCATGAACCAGCTTTGAAGCAACTTCCTAGTTGGCACCACTATGCCGCGAATATATGATTGTTTTCTAAAAAATATATATTTTGTTTTGTCAATTTTTTTAATGTACTAATATTTAAAATAAGTTTTAATATATATATATTATTTAAGTATATTTAATATTTTAAAAGGTAGCTACTATCCTAAATTTCCAGCAATATTAAATTTTAGAAGGTAACTACTGCTACAATATTAAATTAACTCTAAATTTGTAGCAACTACTATCCTATTAGATCAACCCTTTATTTATTTATTTTTGATTTGGCGGTGATTGCTAAATAAGTTTTAAGTTTATAATTTATGTGTTTATTGTTTGATTTAGATTATAATTGACTGAAACTTTCAAATGGTACAAATAATTGCTCGCTTATTTTAAAATAAATTAATGAAAAAAGGACTAAAACCAAAAAAATTAATATCACATAAAAAATTCAAAGAATAAAGATCGAAATAAAAAATAAAATATATAATTAATTTCAATCAAATAATAAAATTAAAACAAAAAAAAATTGAGAACAAAACAAATATATAGGAAAAGAATTTGTTCAGACAGAAAACACTGTTCGATTACCAATATTCAAAGTCAACTTAGGAGTCAACCAAAGTGGTGCAAACTTGTGACAGGTGATGTATAGTGCCAAGTCTAATAAGTATAAATTAGAAAACTGAGTAAGATAATTGCACGAGTCAAAAAAATAATAATAATAAAGGAGAAATTATTGCACGGCCTAACTATTTATGATCATGAACCAGCTTTGAAGCAACTTCGTAGTTGACACCACGATGACGCGAATCCATCATTGTTTCTTAGAAAAATATATTTTATTGTATTTTCAGATTTTTTTAATGTACTAATATTTAAAATAAGTTTTAAAATATATATATATATATATATTATTTTAATATATTTTAATTAAAAAATATTTAAAAAGGTAACTACTATCCTAAATTTGCTGCAATAATATACGACAATATTGACTTAACTTTGCGGCAACTACTATCTAATTAGATCAACCCTTTATTTATTTATTTTCTTTGCAAGTGATTGCTAAATAAGTTTTAAGTTTATAATTTATGTGTATATTATTTGATTTATATTTTTGATGCTATTTTATAATTGATTGAAACTTTCAAATGGTACACATAATTGCTCACTAATTTTAAATTAAATTAATGAAAAAAGGACTAAAATTTGGCCTTTAATGTATCAAATAAAAAATATATAATTTATTATAAAAAATGGTATTCGAGCACCCAAAAATCGTATCATTAATTTTTATATTTTAAAAAAATCAATTTTTCACCAAATGATGGAATCAAAAAACATTTTTTTATATTCCAAAAACTGGATAACATTTCCTTTTCTTTAGCAAATATAAAATTAATGAAGGTTATATGCACTATATATACCCTTCGCAAGGAATGATTAAGATGCAACATTAGGTCACCATTCACAGAAAAACCATCTCTAGTCTATCTTAACGTGCAATTGATACAAATAAACAATGAAGGGATACATTTATAAACAGAAATGTATACACACACACATATAAAACCGATTCAGAAGCATGGAATGATAGAGGTCGTTTTCAGTCCACGACTTGGTAAATCACTTAAAGAGTGCTTTTTTTTAAATAATTTTTTTACTTTAAAAAATTAGATCATTATATGCTAATATCAAAAATATTTTTTAAAAATAAAAAAATAATTTTAATATATTTTTAAATAAAAATAATTTAAAAAACAATCACAGTAACAATAATAAACACCCGAAAAAATATAAAAATCATATAGGTGACAGGCCAATAAAGAAGATGTTCTAGATAAATAGAAGCTTAGAAAAAAGCAAAGTAAAAATCATAATTTAGGTCATAAGACCGAGTTAAGCCCATACAAAACAAAGTAAAAAAAATCACAAGACTTATAAAAAAAAAAAATTAAAATGCGTGTGAAGCTAGATCCCTAACAAATCAAATGTTAAAAAATTATGAATCATCTAAAGAGACAGTAAAAGGTTACGTTTAACTATTGAGTAACATCATGTGCACCGTTTAGATAACACGAGCCATTAACCGGCGCTCTGCCGCGGGGAGAAATTTTTTTTCTTCATAATTTTTTGGTTTAGCTTCAATCTTTTGATTTTTTTGATTCTTTTGAGATAGTTTTAATTTTTTTGTTTATATCTACACACTTCTGTTCTTAGAATTAATTTATATATAAAAAAAAGAATAATTAGAAAAACAAAAGGGGGAAAAAACTGTATCGAAAAGAACTGTAGCAAAACATAATGTAATGTGTGAGGAGCTACAGTGTTGTTCCAATACTGTTTGCATGTATAATAAAAAGATCAAAAAATATAAAAAAAGATGAAGAAAGAAAACAATCTGAAATCATTAGTATTATTAGTTAAAAGAATAAATGATTAAAATAGATTAATATTATTAGTTAAAAAAATAACTTTATTTTTCATTAAATATTATTATAACTACTATTCCTAAAATAATTAAAATTATTAAATCACTTCAAGGAATAAGAAAAACCAAATTTTTTAAAAAAAGATGATGGAAGGAAAAAATCTAAAATTATTGTTATTAATGTGTAAACAATGGAAAAAACAAAATTATATCAAAGAATAAAAAAGCCTCAAACTCTAAAAAAAGAGAAAAAAAATATATAATAAATGATAAAAATAGATTAATATTATTAGTTAAAAAAATAACCTTGGTTTTCGTTAAATATTATTGCAACTATTATTGCCAAAACAATTAAGATTATAAAATTACTTCAAGAATAAGAAAAACCAAAATTTTAAAAAAAGACGAAGAAAGAAAAAAAAATCTAAAATTATTACTATCATTGTGTAAATAATAGAAAAAACAAAATTATATCAAAGAATAAAACAATCTCAAACTCTACAAAAGAGAGCAAAAAATAAAATATAATAAATGAGAAAAATAAATTAATATTATTAGTAGAAAAAATAACTGTAGTTTTTATTTTAAAAAAATAATTAAAAAACTAATAGAAAGGACAAAGAAAAAAATAAGAAATATAAATTTTCCAATGAAAAAAAAAAATCTAAGTTCAAGAACAATTTTTTAAAAAAACATATTGGCTAAAAAAAGGAGGAAATAATAAAAACTAAAAATAGAGGCAATTGAAGAATTTTTGAAAATAATAAATGACCTAAATCTAAAATTTAAAGTATAAGGGTTCAAATGAAAACAAAATATAAAACCAATTTCAATCAAAGGATAAAATTGAACAAATTAAAACATGTGGACTGAAATTATTAAGAGCAAAAAATAAAATAACTTTAGTTATTCTTAAAAAAAGAGCAAAAAATAAAATATAATAAATGAGAAAAATAAATTAATATTATTAGTTAAAAAAATAACTTTAGTTTTTATTAAAAAAAACAATAATTAAAAAACAAAAAAAAAAGGATAAAGAAAAAATAAGAAATATAAATTCTCCAATGATAAAAAAAAAAAACAATCTAAGTTCCAGAACAAATATTTTTAAAAAAATATTGGCTAAAAAAAGGAGGAAATAATAAAAACTAAAAATAGAGGCAATTGAAGAATTTTTGAAAATAATAAAGGACCTAAATCTAAAATTTAAAGTATAAGGGTTGAAATGAAAACAAAATATATAACCAATTTCAATCAAAAGATAAAATTGAATAAATTAAAACATGTGGACCGAAATTATTAAAAGATTTCAAACCAAATCGACAAATTAAAAGACCAAGGACTGAAATGTAAATCAATTGTATAACCAATTTTAATCAAAGGATAAAAGTGAAGAAATTAAAACATCTGGACCGAAATTATGAAGAGATTTCAAACCAAACTGAAAAATTAAAAGATGAAGGACCTAAATGTAAACGAATTATATAATTAATTTGATTTGAAGGACATAATTGAAACAAATTAGGACCACAAAACACAATCAAACAATCAGGGATCTAAATGAAATTGTCAAAAGCACCGGTGACCCCTGCTAACTTTTGCCGGAAAGGAGAGAGAAACGATTGCACTGAAGTTTGATTGCCAAGGGGAACATTTCAGGGCACCGTTAGTGGAAACGCGCGCAACCATAATATGGAGGTCATGGCGGCAAACCCATTGACACGCCGGAAGAAAATTTTGCATCGTCGGAGGAGACGTCACGCGCCACCCGAAGGGGGCTTGAGTCCGAAATTGAAAACCGCGTCCAATGGACGCGCCTATAACTGTCGGCAGGAAATGTTTTTTTAATAGTGGTCAATTATCGGATAACCCCTAACCCTAATTCTTTAATTTTGTCTTTTATGGGGATAAATTGGTATTAGCACACTTGGACTACTGTTCACAGCCGAATAAAATATAATAAAAAAAGTGTCAATTACTTAGTTAGCCCTCATGCCATTTATGCGTTTTTGTCTTTACTGGGGGCAATTCGGTAGTTAACCCTTGAGATTACTGTGCATAGAAATCGTGTAAATACGCTTTAACCCCTGTAGGTGAAACGTTTTTTTGTCTTATCTGTGTCCTTTGAGGTCATTACACCGTGCAAGGAAATTGAAAAACAAAAATAGCTCTGTCTCCAGCGTGTAAACGAAGGCGCACCGAGGGCTGAAATAGTCATTTTACTGTTGAAATCCACAGTGAACTGTGAGTATGACTACAGTGAAAACGCCACACGATTTAGTTTCTTTTTAATAAATATCATATTTTCATTGAATTATGCTAAGTACATGCCAAGAACTTTGTAAAGATATCGAAATGCCTCTATAACCCCGTGTGAAACTACAAAATAACCTCAAATGCAAACCTTTTTTTTATCAAAGGAAAAGATTGTACTTAAATCATACATGAATAATAGAAAAAAAACAAAAAAAAAAATTGTCCAAGAGCATAACATTTCTATAATTAAGAGTATAATAAGTACTTTTACTGTCTAAAAATTTGTAAAAATTCAAAAAAGCTTTTGGCCAATAGCTATGCGTTTCGTTTACTTTAAAAGTAAAAAATATATTTAAATCATGCAAAAAAATAATAATAAAAGAATTAGACACTCCAAACATTGTTTTGCCTACAATGTTAAACATTCTCAATCCCAAAGTGTTTACACCTTTCCATTGTTTAATAGGGTTGAATTTGGACCACTCCATTCCACCTAGTGTATGTTTAATAGTATGGTTATGATTATTTTTAAAAATATTTTTTATTTAGAAATATATTAAAATAATATTTTATTTTGTTTTTTAATATTATTTTTTATATCAGCACATAAAAATAATTTAAAAATATAAAAAATAATTTAAAATAATTTTTTTAAAAATATTTTTAAAACACAGTACCAAATAAAAATATAACTAACTAAAATGAAATATGCCGAACTCAAAGCATCTCCCTTATAAACACCACCTCTCCTATCATCCCTCTTCATCCCTCATCTAAGTGTTCTTCCATTCTAAAGCTAATTAACCCAATCGACATCTCCTGGTCTTCTCTCTCGAAATGAAGTTCATGCACTTTTTCTTGTTCTCAGCACCATCACCTCTCTTATCCTCGACATTGCTTCGTTTCCACTCGAAGAAGATGAAGTTCACTACAATACTGACAACAAAGTAATCGATAACTTTACTTCTCACCAAATTAGAGGAGTTAGCCGCTTTCTTACTCATCACAAGAGATCGAAAAACCGGAGACTAACTTGTAAGAAGTTCCCTGGGATTTGTCACGCTAAGGGAAGCCCATGACCTCATTGCTGCAAGAAGAAGTGTGTAAATGTGTTGACCGGTCGTCTGCATTGCGGCTTATGCGGGAAGAAGTGCAGGTATAATGAGATTTACTGTGACGGAAAGTGTGTGAATCCATCGTTCAGCAGGAGACGTTGTGGGGCTTGCAGCAGTAGCTGCGGCAGCGGGAGCTTAATGTGTCCTTGGCGTTTGCAACTATGCATGACCTAAGAGCAGAGAATAACAGTCTCTGATTCATTTAATTTACATGCAATTCTTTGTTTATCTACGCAAGAAAGTTCATAAAAATTGACTTTTTGTATAACTTATTATTAATTCTTGTCTTCAGTATTCTTTATTCAATTTCCCTGGCATCAAACACAAATCTCCTTGTAACCTTGCTGATCGAACCATATGCTTTCAAGTAGAGATACGTTGTTCTGGGGCAATTGATTTCTTGGTGGGGACACTAACGCGGCGTTTGTTAAGATCAGGAAGCACTGCTTCATCTCTACGATCGAGAACCACAGCTAATGGCAGTCCATACTCTAAGTAAAATGGCAGCATGCAGTTGTTCCATCACCAAACCTGTTTGACATGCAGCATCCAAGTCCTCTTTCCCCACAAGAGAATAGTCTCACTTGGATGGAGCCTTGCCTCTATTCCTGTCCGATGTACCTGCTATATTTAAAATAAAAAGCTTGGAGGTTTCTCTATAAAACTGATTGCAGATCAATTCAGGAGCGGGCATGGGAGTGGAGTTGAAATTAATTTTCATTTTTAAAAAATCGAGTTTGATTTCGCTGGGAAATGAAATTACTAATAATGAATATAAAAGAAAACAAATATCATGCATATAATTAACCGTCAAAAATCACATATCGTAAAAGAATCTCTTGTAAGAAGAAAAGGTCAAAGCATAAGAAGCCCGTCTAGCTCAGTTGGTAGAGCGCAAGGGTCTTAACCTTGTGGTCGTGGGTTGGAGCCCCACGGTGGGCGTTTTGTTTGTTTCCAAAATTTTGATTCCCCCTCTCCAATAATAAAAGCTATTTTATAAAGTTAAATTTATGTTTATTTCAATAGTAAAAACCATTTAGATTTTTTTATATCATTTTTAAATACAATATAAATATTTTATATATAATTTAATTATACAATTAGGAGTAAGTTATATAATTAAATGCTCATAGCAAATTAATGAGCAAAGATCCTCACAAATTCCTGAGCAAAGATCCTAGCAAATTAAACCCAGCTCCTTAATCCCATATTTTCAGCTCTCAAATTCTAGTAGAAAACATCACAGATTTCTAATAGAGACAACGGGGAGAACCGAGAGTAGCATTTGATTCCGCGAAGAGGGCATTCATCAACACAGCCTCTCATTGACACGATAACTGGAAATAGTTTTTCCAATTTTCGACCAACCCCTCTCCTCCCAGTAATTCATCCACCATTGCCCTTCACCAAAAAAACCAGCTCCTCCATATAGCCTCTCCCCCATTCTCCCAAAACAATCCCACGGCCGACACACAACATATGCTTACATTTGCAGCACATACTTCTGAAACACCTCCCATTCTTCCATAGCTTCTTAATCCAGGGTAGTCTCTTGCCCAGTGCCCAACCTAGTGCTGCATAGCTCCCTCCCATAGACTGCCCCGTCATGCCTCTCCCAAGCAATCGTCAAAAAAGGTGTTAATTTGAAATCTTGACGCCATTTTTTTTATTTTATTGTGTCTTCCTTCTAATTGGAATATCCTTATCATCGGACTTAAATTAATAAGAGTTACAAACAAATTAGCCTTTAATGTCCCAAAAATCGAAACCCATCGAAGTATTTCCTTGACACACAGCAACCGCATTGCAGTTTTTGCAGATGCTCAACAATCAGATATCTCTTTCAGGAATTTCATCAAACGGGATTCGGGCATCAGTAGAAAAAACGAGAAAAGGGTCTGCTGTTTTTCATTAGGCAAGGGAAGGTAGAAAGGTTCGATTTTGAGAGAAAGGGTTTGAATTGAAGAGAAGGTGACAGAGAGAGTCACGAGGTTTCCTTCGTTCGTGAAATTACTAATAATGAATTTAAAAGAAAACAAATATCATGCATGTAATTAACCGGCAAAAATAAGATATCATATAAGGAAGAAATCATCATAAGAAAAAGTCAAAGCAAGAAGCCCGTCTAGCTCAGTTGGTAGAGCGCAAGGCTCTTAACCTTGTGGTCGTGGGTTCGAGCCCCACGGTGGGCGTTTTGATTGTTATCAAAATTTTGATCCCCCCCTTCACTATTCGAGAAGAGATATGCCGTGAAGAGTGAAGACCCAAAAGTAGGCGTATCTTTTCTACGAAAGTTAATAATTTAGCTTACCAAAAAATTGTGATTGGGTTTATTTTTTAAAATATATTTTATTTAAAAATATATTAAAATAATTGTTTTTTATTAAAAAAAATATATGTGAATCTAAAAATACTAAAATTTTAATTTAAAATAAAAGGTAAAAATAAAATTTATATTTTTTTTTAAAATATTTTTAAAATACAGTTTCAAATTTATATTTAATGCTGAAAAAACATAGATGTCTATAGAGCTGGACTCTAGAATGGGAATGACACGGCCACAAGTTTTGAACGCATTCCACAAATTGAAACAGCACGGGATTATAAAGTTCTTGGGCTTCAACCAGAGACCCAGAAAAACAATGGTGGCGGGGAGAGAGCAATGGTGAAGAGAAGCAAATACACGTTTTATGGAGTTCGAATGCAAACGAAACCTTTAGCCAAAAAGAGAGGTGACTTCGTTACTGTCATTTTTGCTTTCGTCCATTTTGATCATTGAATTATATATTGGATATAATTAATAGCAAAAAAAACATGATCCTCTTCAACTTCAACATAAATTTCTTCCTCACTTTGAGAGAAATTGAAATGTAAAAACTGACAGCAAGAGTGGTGAAGAAACCAAACTGTTTGTTGCAGACTGAAGGTTCAGACTTCTATTACACATAGTATTTAAGCAGAGAAAGACATGGAAATTTACAAAATAAGGCTGGCGCTTATAGATGGCCAACATGTATTTGCAATTTTATTCTACTTACGGCAAGAGGCACCTACGCTCCCTCTGCCTTCTTTAACAACTTTCATTTTCCACTTTGAGAACCGCAGACACCTACAGCACACAAACAGATTGTAAAGTAGCAGACGATCGATTTAATGGATCATTGGTAAGTCTTGCTGTGAATAATCTCGGAATGAATTTCACAGTGATAAGGTCTTACCATCTGCTGAGACAAGGATTTCACGGACGCTGTCCATGCCTCCTAGTTCCAAGGAGAATGCCCCTAATTCGGAGCAGTTCAGCCACAGCATGGCTAATATTTGTCCTCTCTCTGGGCACTTCTTCCGAGCAAGAAACTCCTACCTCCATAATAGAAACCAAGCACTCCAGAGCTTTGTCATTTCCAATACCTCTCATCCTATCAGAGGCAGTAGAACTTGTTTCCTCAACTTCTCTTAGAAGTACGGGATCAACAACCTCCATCACATGGTCAGGCAACGCCATTTTAACATATTTGTGCAGGTTCAGCCCCTCTTTGAACGAGCCATCTGTTGGTGTCTTTCCAGTTAGCATCTCCAACAGTAGGATTCCGAAGCTGTAAACATCCCCAGAAGTTGACACCTCGTTTCCGATACCGTACTCTAAAATTTATATGCACGGCTGTTAACAACCTTGGAAACTAGCAGTAAAATGTCACTAAATTTTATAGCCTCTTTAAGTATTTCAGTACGCTGGAATATTATTCTAATCACTCAAAACTAAAATAAATCATGTAAAATCTGACTGGTATTACCTGGGGCAGCATAGCCAACAGTTCCTTTTAAACCAATAGAGCTGTCCTGATTTGATGATACCTGAACTGAAGCTTCTGGACGGAATCTTGCTAATCCAAAGTCTCCAACATGAGCAGTCATATCACCATCCAGAAGAACATTGCTAGGCTTCAAATCACAGTGAACAACAGCCATTTGACAGTGGCAGTGCAAATAATCAAGGGCACTAGCTACATCAATTGCAATGTTTAGCCTCTGGATCAGTTTCAGATTTCCTCGCTCGCGTATCTCATCTGATGTATGTACTGGATGCAGCCACTCTTCCAGGCTCCCATTGACCAAGAATTCATAAACCAGAGCTTTAAAATCATTGCCCTGAAAATCAAGGCTAGAACATGCAGTTAAAATTTTGACAAGGTTTCGGTGCCTGATGTTTATCAAGGCTGCACACTCTGCCATATAGCTTTTGGAAGCTCCTTTACGTAGCAGGTTGAATACTTTCACTGCGACAATCATTCCATCAGGTTCGAGGATTGCTTTGTACACAGAACCAAAACTACCTCGACCAATCAAATTGGATGGGGAAAAGCCAGCAGTTGCACGATAGAGCTCTTCATAAGTCACTCTCCGAAATGAGACCTCCCATGAAGCTCCAGAAGCAGGCTGACTTTTTGCTTTTCTCCAGGAATAGAGAAGTAGAGAAGAGATCAGAAAGAGTGCAATGATAAAGCCACATGGAATTGCAATTACCAGCTTCAACTTGGTAGAAAATTTTGGCTTTCTCGACTCATTGGACGTGCATCTGGACAAATTCAACTGAGATATTCCACCACAAAGCTGATCGTTTCCCAAAACTGAGATTGCGCTTGCATTCCCGAAAACTCTTTGTGTAGGAATCTCACCTTCAAGGTGATTAAAAGAAAGATCCAAATGCTGCAACAACTGGAAGTCTGCAAAAAATCTTGGAATTTGGCCTGTCAAGTTGTTGTAAGAGAGATTAAGATATTGAAGTCCTCTCAAAGAACTCAAAAGCTCCGGAATAGACCCTTGGAAGAAGTTCCCCTCCAAATGCAGATATTCTAGCACAATGCAGCTTCCAAGACTTCCAGGAATCTCACCTGATAACCTGTTATGTGAAACATCTAGATAACCTAGGTTCACTAACCTGCCCACTTCAGATGGAAGGGGACCTATCAACTGATTATGAGACAGGTCTAACCTCACGGATAAAGAAGCAATGCCAATTACTTCTTTGGTTAATGGTCCGCTCAAATTGTTATGAGCAAGATCTAAATATATCAAATTCTGGCAGTTTGCAAGATTTGATGGGATGTCTCCTTGCAAATTATTCGCAGATAAATAAAGTTTGAGCAATGAAGTAACATTGCCCAAAGATGAAGGGATATTTCCAAAGATTTTGTTTTCACTGAGGGCTAGAGCGTGCAAATTTTTCAATTTACCAATGGAAGGTGGTATAACACCAGTCATTTGATTTGCTTCCAACCCCAAAATATCCAGGCTGATGAGGTTTCCAATATCAACTGGAATGCTTCCCCGCACTTGATTTCTTCCCATGCCCAGTGCTGTGAACTTTGATGAGAAGTTGCTGATTATTTCTGGAAACATTCCTCCTAAATTGTTATCATCCACACCCAATACTTCCAAATTGGTGCAGTTTGCAAGGCTATGGAGAAAGATGAGATCACCTTCCTCCCCATTTCCAAGATCATTGGAATCAATATAAAGATACTGTAGATTAGGCAGGTTTGGAAAAGGGGGCACTTTCCCAGTAAAGCTGTTGTCTCCGAGATCAATAAGAGAAAGAGTTGAGGCATTGAAGATCGTTACTGGTATCGGTCCGTTGAATTTGTTGGCATATAATTGAAGCACTTTAAGGCTTGGAAGCTTTTGGCCAAGGTCAGAAGGAAGACTCCCATGAAATTGGTTAATCGACACAGAGAAACGAGTGAGAGAAGAGAGATTGTACATGGACTGAGGAATTGTGCCGCTCAGATTATTTAAATTAACAGAGAATAATTTTAACCTTTTCAATCTCCCGATACCATAGGGAAGGCTTCCTTGCAAATGATTGTCCACCATACGAATAATCTCAACAGATGAGAGATTTTCAAAAGAAAGTGGTATCTCACCAACCAGATGATTAGATGTTAAAAGACATGCTTGCAGATTTAATAACGACCCCAGTTCTCCAGGAATTTTGCCAATCAAGTCGTTTCCCCGTAAATCAATCAACTGAAGATTAGAGCAATACGAGATATTGGCAGGGATTTCACCGGTGAATGTGTTGTTGACGAGGTTCAACTGAAGTAGACGAAACAAACGACCCAACTCTTGTGGAATATTTTGGCTGAAGCTGTTGTTGCTCAGGTCTAGAATCCTGAGAAAACTCAGGTTGCCGATGTGAGGAGAGAGGGAGCCCGCCAGCTTGCAAGAGTGGAGGTCAAGTTCTACAGCTCTCTGGTGCCGGCGTCCACACGTAACGCCTGACCACTCACAGAAATGCAGGGATTCATTCCACGAGCTGAGTGCACCGAGGGGATCGCCAGTGATTTGAGCCTTAAAAGCTAACAGGGAGAGTCTATCTGTTCCTCCTCCAGATAATGAGAAGGAAGAAGAGATCAGTTGCATTATTTGCAGGAAAAGAAGCCAAAACATGTACGAACTCATGCTTGGTAACTCCATTTTCAATTTGATGTGGAGATTTTAGTGATGAAGATATGGCTGTCAGAGCTCCTCTATCGATCCAAGTATATAGAATAAGAATTTGTTCTGCCACCAATATTCAAAGTCAACTTAGGAATCAACTGAAGTGCTGCACGCTGATTGTCTTGTGACTTGTGACAGGTGATGTATAGTGCCAAGTGTAATAAGTATAAATTAGAAAACGGAGTAAGATAATTGCACGAGTCAAAAAATAATAGTAATAAAGGAGAAATTATTGCTCGACCTCACTATTTATGATCATGAACCAGCTTTGAAGCCACTTTGTAGTTGGCACCACTATGCCGCGAATCCATCAGTGTTTTTTAGAAAAATATATTTTATTTTATTTTCAGATTTTTTAATGTACTAATATTTAAAATAAGTTTTAAAATATATATTATTTAAATATATTTTAAATAAAAAATATTTTGAAAGGTAACTACTATCCTAACTTTGCTGCAATAATAAATATTAAAAGGTAACTACTACTACAATATTAAATTAACTTTTGCAGCTACTACTATCCTATTAGATCAACCCTTTACTTATTTATTTTTTTCTTTGGCAGTGATTGCTAAATAAGTTTTAAGTTTATAATTTATGTGTATATTATTTGATTTAGATTGTTGATGCTATTTTATAATTGATTGAAACTTTCAAATGGTACAAATAATTGCTCGCTTATTTTAAAATAAATTAATGAAAAAAGGACTAAAATTAACTTTCGGTTTGTGTTCGGTTTTATTTTTTTAGATTCAATTAACCAAAATTCGAGTTGAATTTATCGAAACCGAAATCAAACAACTAGATGCCCATACAATTCCTTCTTTTTAGCAAAGATATCTTCTCAGTTGATGTGAATCTTTGCATGAGAGAAGGTTATATGCACTATATATACCCTTCACAAGAAATGTTAAGATGCAACACTAGCTCGCAATTCGCAAAAAAAAAACCTCCTACTCTATTATAAACGTGCAACTGATACAAATAAACAATGAAGGGATGGAAGGCAAACGATACATTTATTAACAGATATATAACACACACACACACACTCGCCAATGCCCCCGCACCTCGTCGTGGGCGGCATAATATTTTTTTCAATGTAAAAAAATATTAATCGTGTGAGATTTTTTTTATTATAATATAAATTTAGGCAAAATAATAAATTTGTGCAGAATTCTTGTGAAGTGCAAATTTTCTATTAAATATATGAATTTTAAATCAATATAAATTTATTTGTTTAGTAGGTTTCAACGAAATAACCAGCATAAAATTATCATCATCATTAAAAAAGTAAGAATATTCGGATATCTTAATTATTGAATTCACTATATTAAGATTAGTTCATTTTATAATTCAATTTAAATTCAACATAAAAACAAAATATAAATTATGAAAACACCTGCAATAATCAAATAACAAAAATACGTAGTTCATTTTAAATCTACAAAAAGAAGAAAACATAAATTGAAAATTCATCCCTACGTTACCATCATTAACATTACTATAACAGTTAAAATTATTATCAACATTACTGCTCAAACAATTAAAATCATTAAATTGCCCAGAAAAATAAAATAAAAAAGCAAAACATTTTTACAAAAAAACAATAAAAAAATAATCACTAATATTATCATTATTATGGCACAAACAATAAAATCATAAAACCATCTAATCTGAAGAAAAGTTAAAAATAACAGAAAATACACAAAAAAACAAAGGGAAAAAGGGAGAAATATTAATTTTAAAATAATCACCACCATAAATTAAAATTTTAGGACTGAACCGAATAAAAATAAATCCCCAATAAATAATAAAACAACAAAAATTAAAAACAAAAAAAAATCATAGATGCATAAATACGGATAAAAAATAAACATTGTCCAAGAACGACAGAAAAAACCAAAGAAATTAATATCACATAAAAAATTCAAAAAATAAGGACCGAAATGAAAAATAAAATATATAATTAATTCCAATCGAAGGACAAAATTGAAACAAATAAAAACCTTTGGACCGAAACAAATAAATGTATTTAAAAAAAAAATTACAGTGTAATTTTATTAGAAAAATTAAAAGAATAAGGATTGAAATGAAAAGTAGCATATATAACTAATTTTAATTGGAGGACACCATCAAAACAAATTAAAATAAACTATATAATTAATTCCAATCGAAGGACAAAATTGAAACACATAAAACCATGGGACCGAAATAAACAAAGACATTTTAAAAAAATTGATGTGTGATGTTTTTAACAAATTAAAAGAATAAGGACCGAAATGAAAGATAGAATATATGACAAATTCAATTGGAGGTCCTAATTAGAAGCGATTAAAACCTGCAAATAATTAAAGGAACTAAAAGCAAAATCAAAAATCAAAAGAATAAGGACTAAATTGAAACCCAACATATATATCCAGTTTCAATTGACGGGCACAATTGCGACAAATCAAAATTTACATTGAAAGAAGCAGTAATAAAAGTGAAATAAAAAAACCAGGGACTAAACTAAAACATGCGCAAACTGTAAGGACCGAAGTGTATTTCTGAGCGGCAGGAGAGAGAAAAGGGAGAAAAAACTTAAACCATCCATCGGAGCTCCACCGACCACCTTTACCAGACACGCGCCGCCCCGGGAGACAGGGGACATGTCGGCGCACCATGGGACACGACGCACATCTATGTTTTGACCGCCGGAATGAGTAGCACACGCCGCCTGAATGGCGTGCGCGCGTGAAACACTATAGATGTGTCCGTACGACGCGCCTGCAGTGTTTTCGAAATGAAATAATAATATGTTAAATTACATATACATCCCTGGACCCAGCGATAACCATAAAAAAACCTTCGTGGAAAATACCTCAATACCCCTGAATCCGAGGCTTATGTTTTGTCATTTTCGGGGGCTAATTTAGTAGTTTTACTGTGCAGAAATTTGGGAAAAATCGAAAACACTCCCCACTGTTCCATGTCCTTTAGCCAGCACCCAGGGTAAAATAATAGTTTTACTGTACAAATTTTTTGAAAATACCATCAATGTCCCCT
The DNA here is from genome assembly GCA_964035475.1 of Salix caprea. Classification (NCBI taxonomy): domain Eukaryota; kingdom Viridiplantae; phylum Streptophyta; class Magnoliopsida; order Malpighiales; family Salicaceae; genus Salix; species Salix caprea. The sequence goes on along the minus strand of OZ037757.1, from coordinate 1,289,097 downwards.
GGAAAATAGCTAAAATACCCCCGGTACCCGGGGTTAAATTTTTCCAGTCCTGGGATAAAATGGTAATTTCACTATAGCAATCCACAATGAACTGTGTCTAGGTGAACAATGTGAAATTGAACAGTAAAAGAGGCACGACGATTATATTTTAGTTAATACGAGCTAACTTGCCTGCGCGCTACGCTGAATTTTTTTTCTATGTAGAAAACCGATTAATTTGATACGTGTTGTAATTATTTATTTTAATATTTAATTAATAAAATTATAATCAATAAAATATTATAGAAATCTTATAGGCGACAGGCCATAAATAAGATGGTTCTCGATAAATAGAAGCATGGAAAATAGCAAGTGAAAAATCAAATCAACTTTTTGAATAAAAAAAGAGAGACGAACCAAGAAACTCCATCACTGTATAGGTTGTCAGAGATGAAGATATGGAGATTTTAGTGATGAAGATATGGTCCTCTATCGATCCAAGTATATAGGAAAAGAATTTGTTCAGACAAAAAACACTGTTCGATTACCAATATTCAGAGTCAACTTAGGAATCAACTGAAGTGGTGCACGCTGATTGTCTTGTGACTTGTGACAGGTGATGTATAGTGCCAAGTGTAATAAGTATAAATTAGAAAACGGAGTAAGATAATTGCACGAGTCAAAAAATAATAGTAATAAAGGAGAAATTATTGCTCGACCTCACTATTTTTGATCATGAACCAGCTTTGAAGCCACTTTGTAGTTGGCACCACTATGCCGCGAATCCATCAGTGTTTTTTAGAAAAATATATTTTATTTTATTTTCAGATTTTTTAATGTACTAATATTTAAAATAAGTTTTAAAATATATATTATTTAAATATATTTTAAATAAAAAATATTTTAAAAGGTAACTACTACTACAATATTAAATTAACTTTTGCAGCTACTACTATCCTATTAGATCAACCCTTTACTTATTTATTTTTTTCTTTGGCAGTGATTGCTAAATAAGTTTTAAGTTTATAATTTATGTGTATATTATTTGATTTAGATTGTTGATGCTATTTTATAATTGATTAAAACTTTCAAATGGTACAAATAATTGCTCGCTTATTTTAAAATAAATTAATGAAAAAAGGACTAAAATTAACTTTCGGTTTGTGTTCGGTTTTATTTTTTTAGATTCAATTAACCAAAATTCGAGTTGAATTTATCGAAACCGAAATCAAACAACTAGATGCCCATACAATTCCTTCTTTTTAGCAAAGATATCTTCTCAGTTGATGTGAATCTTTGCATGAGAGAAGGTTATATGCACTATATACACCCTCGCAAGGAATGGTTAAGATGCAACCCTAGGTCACCATTCGCAGAAAAAACCCTCTCTACTATATCTTATCGTGCAACTGATACAAATAAACAATGAAGGGATACATTTATAAACAGAAATATATATATTATAGATATATATAAAATCAATCCTGATTTTCCTGTTCATATTTTTATTGTTCACACAGACATAGATTATTGTGGATTTGAACAGTAAAATTACTATTTTATCCTAGGGTCAAAAAATTTTAACCCTCGGGACCGATGGCAGTTTCAAATTTTTCAGAGGACATGAATGGCATTTCCGTATTTGTTGTACAATAAATTAACGAAACTAGCCCCCCCAAATGATAAAACACCACCACTGGAACGGGGGGTATTACAGTACTTGCACCTGTTTTTTTCTTAGATATCGCTAGGTACAGAGGTGTATGGGTAATTGACCAATTTTTTATTATTTCTTTTCCCGAGACACTGCATGCGCGTCGTACGCACGCGCCAGCAGTGTTTCACTGGCACGCATCTTTTAGGCGGCGCGTGCGAAGTCTTAAGACGGTGGAAACTGGGCTTCCGTCCGCCATGTCCTCTGCCTCCCTGACCGGCTCGTGGCATGTTAATGTGACCGTGTAATCTCCGGTGAACGGTTTTTCTTTCGCCCCCCTTTTCTCTCTCCTGTCGTCGGCAAGTACGGCTTGGGCCTTCATATTTATGGTTATTTCATTTCAGTCTCTTATCTTTTGATTTCATTTTGCTTACTGATTTTTCAATGGAAATTTCGATGATTTGCAATTATGTCCTTCAATTGAAATTGATTATATACAATATGTTTCATTTCGGTCCTTACTCTTTTGATTTTTGGTCTATTTTTGGTTCCTTTAATAATTTTGGTATGCACGTTTTAATTTGTTCTAATTTTATCCTCCAATTGAAATTGGTCATATATGCTATGTTTCATTTCGATACTTATTCTTTTAATTTGTTCAGCAATTGCACTGTATTGATTTTTTAAAATCCCTTTATTGTTTTTCAGTCCCGAAGTTTTGATTTGTTTCATTTTTGTCCTTCAATTGGAATTAATTATATATTTTGTTTTTCATTTTGGTACTTATTCTTTTAATTTTTTTATTTGGTATTAATTTCTTTGGTCTTTTGGTCTTTCTTGGACAATGTTTATTTTTTGTCCATATTTATACATTTATGCTTTTAGTTTTTGTTTTTAATTTTTAATTTTATTTTTTGTTGAAATTTTATTTTTATTCGGTTCTGTTATGAAATTTTAATTTATGTTGGTTACACTGCATTTTATTTTTAAAAATCTCTTTATTATTTTTCGGTTTCAAAGTTTTGATTTCTTGCAGTTTTGTCATTCAATTGGAATTAATTATATTTTTTTTTCCATTTGGCACTTATTTTTTAAAAATTTTATTTGGTATTCATTCCTTTCTTTTTTCCTGTCCTTTTTGGACAGTGTTTGTTTTCTTTTTGTATTTATTCATTTATGCTTTTAAATTTTGTTTTTATTTTTTGTCGTTTTATTTTTTGTCGGGGTTTTATTTTTATTAAGTTCTGTTATGAAATTTTAATTTATATTGGTGATAGTTTTAAAATTAATATTGATCCCTTTTTCTCTTTGTTTTTTTTTTTGTGTTTTTTGTTATTTTATTTGTTTTTCGGATCAGATGATTTTATGATTTTATTGTTTGAGAAATAATAATAATTTTAGTGATTATTTTTTATTGTTTTTTTAAAATGTTTTGCTTTTTTTTTCCAGGGCAATTTAATGATTTTAATTGTTTGGACAATAGTGTTGATAATAATTTTAACTGTTATAGTAATGATAATGACGGTAACGTAGGGATGAATTTTCAATTTATGTTTTTGTCATTTTGTGGATAGAAAATTAACTACTTTTTTTTGTTATTTGATTATTGCAGGTCTTTTCACAATTTATATTTTTTTAAATGTGATTTAAATTGAATTATAAAATGAACTAATCTTAATACAATGAATTCAATAATTAAGATATCCGAATCTTCTTGCTTTTTTAATGATGATTATAATTTTATGCTGGTTTTTTCGTGGAAACCTGCTAAACAGATAAATTTATATCGATTTACATTTCATATAATTTATAGAAAACTTGCATTTCACAGGAATTCTGCACATATTTATTATTTTGACTAAATTTATATTATAATAAAAAAAACTCTCACAATTAATAATTTTTATGTTGAAAAAAATATGGCGTCGCCCGCAACGTGGTACGAGGGCATTGACTAGTATACACGCGCGCGCGCGCTCACACACACACATATATATATATACACGATTCAGAAGCATGGAATGATGGAGGTCGTCTTTAGTCCACGACTTGGTAAATCACTTAAAGAGTGTTTTTTTTTTTAAAACAATTTTTTTGCTTGAAATAAAAAAAAAATTATATCATTTTGATATGTTAATATCAAAAATATTTTCTAACAAATAAAAAAATATGTATTATTTTAATATATTTTTAAATAAAAATACTTTAAAAAACAACCACAATCACAATAACAAACACTCGAAAAAGTATAAAAATCATATAGGCGACAGGCCAATAAAGAAGATGTTCTAGATAAATAGAAGCTTAGAAAAAAGCAAGTGAAAAATCAAATCAACGTTTTGAATAAAAAAGGAGAGGGACGAACCAAGAAACTCCATCACTGTAGCTAGCTTACCTTATGGAGTTGGCTCGTATGCACTTAATTCTCACTTTGCTATCTTTAGAGAAGACTACAAGCATGTATGTATGAATTGATTGTTTAATACATAACTAGAAAGAAATTTAATTCTATTGGACAAAAACTAGCCTGCCAATACCTTCGTAGCTAGCTCCTTGCTACCTAATTTATCATTTCCATTACATGGTAATGGCTCAAAATGGACAGACATATCTCCTCCCTCTTTTCTTTTATTTTCAGAGAAAAAACAATATAAATATTAAATAGAAAAATCTTTTTTTGCGAGTGTGATTTATCTACGTTGTGATTGCTACCACTAAAAGATTTTTCAAATTCTTGTGAGACTAATTAATTATCAGATTACAAAACTACAAAGACTATTAAATTATTTTTCATACTCAAGGAACTAATTAATTAACGGAGAGTTAACAAAAAGACTAATTGATTAATGGAATTTGAAATTAAATTATTTCTCATATTCAAGAGGCTCATTAATTCATTTAACTAGAACTAGAAAAAGGATTAACTTATAATTAACTAAAAAACAGAAATACTTGCGAATCATAGCCCCGCAGCGAAGCACGACAATGAAAGCTAGTTTAACCCAGATTAAACTTGTTAGACTTAACAATGAAGATTGCGGTTGTGGAAGCAGCCGAGAATACAAGTGTCATGAAGATGCTGGGCACAGCAGAAGAAATAGATGCAGCCACCGCCACATACAACAATAATTGATTTGAAACATGCCATGGCCGAAGAATGCATCAAATAAGGAGAGGTTTGCTACGCTGCTGACCCAAGAAACAGCAGTAACATGTTGAATATCTTTAAGGACAGTTCCAGTCCGTTGGGAAGTTGCTAAACAGAGAATAAGAAATTCATGTTGAATATCAACTGATTTTGAGATAGGTCTAAACTCACTGGCACGAAAGGTACACCAATTACTTCTGTAAAATTGTTTGAGAGAGATCCAATTTCAACGAATTCGTGCAATTTCCTAGACTTGATGGGATGCTGTGCGAAGACGGGATATTCCCAGCAATTTTATCACCACTAAGAGCCAGAGCACCTAATTTCTTATAACTTACCAGTGGAAGTTGGTATGATGCCAGTCAGTTTGTTCCACTCAAAGCTTAAAGCCTGCAATCGTAACTTGGGAATGTTACCGAATGTCATGAATCTAAGCTTTGTTGAAAAGTTGCTAACTATTTCCGGCAGGGCACCTCCTACATAGTTATCATTCGCGCTGAACACCTCAAAACTGGTGTTGCTTGCCAGGGGATAGAAAAAACTTAGATCATTATCCTCCACATTTCTGAGATCATTGAAATCAAGTGCCAGCAACCATAGATTATGAAGCCCTGCTAAAGTAGGCTCTTACCCAATGAAGCTGTTGAGTCCAAGATCAAGAAGAGAAAGACTAGAAACACTGGAGATCATTACTGGAATCAGTCCACTGAATTGATTGGTGTGAATTATAAAACTTTCAAGGTTTGGAAGAATTAAGTGTTAGAGTATATATTCTGGAATACTGAAAGTATATTCTAGAATGTAGTATAGGGTATTTGACACATGTATATAAAGCTGTTAGTAGCACACAGTTTATATGGAGAAAATATTACAACAGAATATATTCAAAATTTCCTTCTCTCTCTGATCTCTCTATCTCTCTTCTTCTCTGCAAAATTTCTTCACTCTTTTACTAATCTCAACATTATGCCCCAAGTCACGAGGAAGATTCCCATGAAGATTGTATATGGAGGTAGGGATTGTACCGCTCAGCTTATTTTTGCCATCCTTGCAAGTTTTTCCGTCCGGCATAATTCCATCGATGTGTGAAAGATTTTTTTCCATTCCATACCTGACTTCCAAGCTTTTCTTACAATTTATATTTGACAAGTAAATAACATTAAATTGTTTTAGTTAAAAAAAAGGGATTTTTCACCAAATTGACTGGCCATGTAACGAAGTCTAAAACCACTAGCTGAGTTTTAAGGCATTGGTTGACGGCTGCCTAATTTCACACTAGTATCGCATGAGAATGGCTCGAAATGGGCAGGCATCAAATAGGACAATGATCTGGCAAATTTCTTACTTATGCTCTACAGTAAACTACGTTCTCTTTTGTTTCCCAAAATAAATTTATAACATTGCTTCAGTTTAAAGGAAGTTAAGCTTACAGAAGAGGAGAAGTTAGAGAAAGGATGAGAGCAGAGAAGATGTTGAAACAACTGCCATACTGTCATGTGTTTCTTATTCATGTAAGTTGTATATATAATGATACAAGACTTAATGTTATTTACAAGATGTTGTAATATAAGGTAAGTACATTTAATTATATACATCACAACAGAAAGACAATGAATCACTTTGATTGAGGGATGCCGTTACTTATGATCTACTTTAATTGAGGAATGTTGTTACTTGTGATATGCTGATTTTCATCAGCACATTTAATGGGATTAATATCTTCTTTACCTCCCTTAACGTGAATATTGAGCTTGGACTTAAGAAGACCGAACCGATCACGACTTAGGTCTTTGGTGAAGATGTCAGCAAGTTGATGAGAGGAGGGAACATAGACAATATGGAGAGCTTTGCGAGCAACTAATTCGCGAACAAAGTGATAATCAATCTCAATGCGTCGAGTGCGAGCATGGAAAATAGGATTAGAAGTCATGCGAATAGTAGAGAGATTGTCAACATAGATACAAGGTGCAGTTTGAAGAGGAATACCAAGTTCTCAAAATAAGAATCCAAACCAGCAAATTTCGGCGGCCGTATGGGCAAGAGCATGATATTCAGCTTCAATGCTAGAGCGAGAAATAATAGACTGTTTCTTGGCAGTCCATGTGAGAAGATTAGGCCCGAAAAATATACAAGCACCAGTGGTGGACTGTCGATCATCGACAGAACCAGCCCAATCAACATCAAAAAAGTTGTGTAAACTGAAGTCATTAGACTGGTGAAACACAAGACCTTGCTCAACTGTACCCTTAATATATCGAAGAATCCACTTGACAACCTAAAGGTGAGAAGAACAAGGGTTGTGCATAAACTGACACACTTGATTGACAGCAAATGAGATGTCAGGTCGTGATAGAGTAATATATCGGAGGCCAACCACCATGCTGCGATAGGTAGATGGGTCAGATAAGGGATCCCCATCCAAACAAGACAATCGAGTGTCAGAAGGTAATTGTGTGAGACATGGTTTACACTCAGTCATATTAAACCGTTGTAGTAGATCAACTGCATATTGAGTTTGAGAGAGGAATAAATGATCAGCAAACTGTGTAATTTCCATGTTGAGAAAAAAATTGAGTTCATCCAGTCGACGACTATCAAAGGTAGAGCATATCAAGAAACAGTTGGATAATCTGTAGGTCAGATCCAGTGAAAATGATATCATCCACATAGACAAGAACATAGATTGTGCAGGAAGAGGAATGATGAATGAATAGTGAGGCATCAAATTGACTGTGAGAAAAACCATGATCAAGGAGAAATCCACTAAGATGTTGGAACAAAGCTCGAGGAGCCTGTTTAAGTCCGTAAAGGGCCTTATAGAGTTGACATGCATCCTGTGGACGTGAGGGATCATGAAATCCAGGGGGTTGTTTCATGTACACAGCTTCTTATAGGTAGCCATTCAAGAACACATTCCGGATATCAAGTTGTTGAAGAGACCAATTATAAGACATAGCCAAAGATAGGATAGTTCGAATGGTGGTCGGTTTAACTGTCGGGCTAAAGGTCTCTGCATAATTAAATCTTTCATGTTGATTGAAGTCTTTGGCTATAAGGCGGGCCTTGTAGCGATCAATGGAGCCATCAGCTTTCCGTTTTATCTTGAAAACCCATTTACAGCCAACAATGTTCATCTGAAATGAGGCAGGAACAAGAGACCATGTTTGATCTCTCAAAAGGGCATCATATTCATCTTGCATAGCAGCCTAGCAATGACTGTATTTAGAAGTCTGGGTGAAATTGGTAGGTTCTAGAGACATGGGATCAGAGCAAGCGGCAGAGAGAGCATGAGGTAAAGGGTGCGGGGTGGTGTGGGAGATGATGGTTTTAAGGCTCTTAATTTTTTATGGAGGGTTTGGTGTATCGGGAGAGTTAGGGAGGAGAGATGGGTCAAGAGGGGAAGGGGGAGGTGTTGTCATGGGTTGGGAGTCAGAGGAAGAGATCACTGTTGTTGGATTGGGGAAGAGAGGTTGTGTGAGGACAGATAGTGTGGATGGAGATCGTGGTGAGGTAACAGGAGGAGGGATTGATGGAGAGTCAAGGATAATAGGGGCACAGTTGGTTGGACTTGTAGGGTTAACAAAACTCTGATATCATGTTAAGTAACCATCTCATCTAAAAGCTTAAGCTATTAGATAAGACCACAGAATATAATTTATATTATGTAACAGTACTGTTATATTTAAAATAAAAATCTTGGAGGTTTCTCTATAAAACTGATTGCAGATCAATTACGGCGCGGGCATGGGAAAGGAGTTGAAATTAATTTTCATTTTTCATTTTTATTTCAAATTAAATTTTTATTTTTAAAACTATACATGCGATAATAAGGTTTCTCTATAAATAAAAAAAAATTATTTTTATTTTTTATTTTAAATTAAATTTTTTAGTATTTTTATATAATTTTCATATGTTAATATCAAAAATAATTTTAAAAAATAAAAAATATATCAATTTAATATATTTCTGGAAAAAAAATCAACCACAATGATTAATAGCCGGGTTAATGAGTGAGGAGAGAAAAAAAGGTGTTAAATACTTAAATATGAAATCTTGACGCCAGTTTTTTATTATTATTATTGTGTCTTCCTTCTAATTGGAAGATCCTTATCATTGGACTTAAATAAATAAAAGTTACAGACAAATTAGCCTTTAATGACCCATAAAATCGAAACCCATTGAAGTATTTCCTTGACACATAGCAACCGAATTGCAGTTTTTGCAGATGCTCAGCAGTCAGATATCTCTCAGGAATTTCATCAAACGGGATTCGGGCATCGCTAGAAAAAACGAGAAAAGGGCCTGTTGTTTTTTATTAGGCAAGGGAAGGTAGAAAGGCTCGGTTTTGAGAGAAAGGATTTGAATTGAAGAGAAGGTGACAGAGAGAGTCACGAGGTCTCCTTCGTTCGTGAAATTACTAATAATTTAAAAGAAAACAAATATCATGCGGTAAAAATCAGAAATCTTAGCATGGACAACTTGTAAGAAGCCCGTCTAGCTGAGTTGGTAGAGCGCAAGTCTCTTAACCTTGTGGTCGTGGGTTCAAGCCCCACGGTGGGCGTTTTGTTTGTTTCCAAAATTTTGATCCCCCCCACCCTCTCGGTTGCTTCTTTGTGGACCCAAAAGCAGGCGTATCTTTTCTATGAAAGTTCATAATTTAGCTTATCAAAAATTAGCGAATGATTGGATTAAATTGAATGTGGATAGGTGTAGCAAGGGAAACCCAGGTGTTGCAGGTGCGGGAGGAGTTCTTCGGGATAATATGGGTTCTTGAATAGCAGGTTTTACAAGAAATAATGGGATATGCTCGTCGGTTACCGCTGAATTATGTGCAGTTTACATAGGTTTACAGCTTACATGGGATAGAGGATACAGAAAGGTGATATTAGAGTCTGATTCTCGTGTGGTAATTGGGCTTATGAAAGGGGATACACCGAGCATGGACAGAAATTACACATTAACCATGCAGATTAGAGATATGCTGGAGAGAGATTGGGAGATTCAAACGGTTCATATTTATAGAGAGGCCAATTGTGTGGCTGATTGGTTAGCTAATTATAGGCTAAGTAGAAATGTGTTAGATAGTCAAACTGATGTATTACCGGATCCACCGTTCGGATTATACACTTTATTGTACTATGACCTGATTGGGTCTACTATTCCAAGGTTAATCTAGTAGGGCTTTTAGCCCCGATTTTTATCAAAAAAAAAATTAGTATTTTGATAGGTTTGGTGCTGGAAAAGCATAGATGTCTATAGAGCTGGACTGTGGAATGGGAATGACACGGCCACAAGTTTTGAACGGAGTCCACAAATTGAAACAACACGGGATTATAAAGTTCTTGGGCTTCAACGAGTGACCCAGAAAAACAATGGTGGCGGGGAGAGAGCAATGGTGAAGAGAAGCAATGGTGGCTGGGAGAGAGCAATGGTGAAGAGAAATATAACAAAGCAAATAAACGTTTTAAGGAGTTCGAATGCAAACGAACCCTTTAGCAAAAAAGAGAGGTGACTCCATTACTGTGTCCATTTTAATCATTTAATTAATAGCAAAAAAAAAAAACACGATCCTCTTCAACTTCAACATAAATTTCTTCCTCGCTTTGAGAGAAATTGAAATGTAAAAATTGATAGTAAGAGTGGTGAAGATATCACAGCTGCAGGTTCAGACTTCTATTACACATAGTATTTAAGCCCTTCGAGCAGAGAAAGACACGGAAACTTACAAATTAAGGCTTATAGATGGCCAACATGCATTTGCAATTTTATTCTACTTCCGGAAATTACAGGCACCTACGATCCCTCTGTCTACTTGAACAACTTTCATTTTCCACTTTCAGAACCGCGGGCACCTACAGTACAAAAACAGATTGTAAAAGTAGCAACCGATCAATTTAATGGATCATTGGTAAGTCTTGTTGTGAATAATCTCAGAATGAATTTCAGACAATGATAAGGTCTTACCATCTGCTGAGACAAGGATTTCACGTACGCTGTCCATGCCTCCTGGTTCCAAGGAGAATGTCCCGAATTCGGAGCAGTTCAGCCACAGCATGGCTAATATTTGTCCTCTCTCTTGGCACTTCTTCCGAGCAAGAAACTCCTACCTCCATAATAGAAACCAAGCACTCCAGAGCTTTGTCATTTCCAATACGCTTCATCGTATCAGTGGCAGTAGAACTTGTTTCCTCAACTTCTCTTAGAAGTACGGGATCAACAACCTCCATCACATGGTCAGGCAACGCCATTTTAATATATTTGTGCAGGTTCAGCCCCTCTGTGAACCAGCCATCTGTTGGCGTCTTTCCAGTAAGCATCTCCAACAGTAGGATGCCGTAGCTGTACACGTCCCCAAAAGTTGACACCTCGTTTCCGATACCGTACTCTAAAATTTAGATGCACGGCTGTTAACAACCTTGGAAACTAGCAGTAAAATGTCACTAAATTTTATAGCTTATTTGAGTATTTCAGTACGCTGAAATGTGCAAGGATGTTTATGACTTTGGCAGAAATAATTGTTAGTTATATCAATTCGTCAATGCAAGCCACTGGAATATTATTCTATCACTTAAAACTAAAATAAATCCTGTAAAATCTGACTGGTATTACCTGGGGCAGCATAGCCAACAGTTCCTTTTAAACCAATAGAGCTGTCCTGATTTGATGATAGCTGAACTGAAGCTTCTGGACGGAATCTTGCTAATCCAAAGTCTCCAACATGAGCAGTCATATCACCATCGAGAAGAACATTGCTAGGCTTCAAATCACAGTGAACAACAGCCATTTGACAGTGGCAGTGCAAATAATCAACGGCACTAGCTACATCAATTGCAATGTTTAACCTCTGGATCAGATTTAGATTTCCTCGCTCGCGGTTCTCATCTGATGTATGTACTGGATGCAGCCACTCTTCCAGGCTCCCATTGACCAGGAATTCATAAACCAGAGCTTTAAAATCATTGCCCTGAAAATCAAGGCTAGAACATGCAGTTAAAATTTTGACAAGGTTTCGGTGCCTGATGTTTATCAAGGCTGCACACTCTGCCATGTAGCTTTTGGAAGCTCCTTTACGTAGCAGGTTGAATACTTTCACTGCGACAATCATTCCATCAGGTTCGAGGATTGCTTTGTACACAGAACCAAAACTACCTCGACCAATCAAATTGGATGGTGAAAAGCCAGCAGTTGCACGATAGAGTTCTTCATAAGTCACTCTCCGAAATGAGACCTCCCATGAAGCTCCAGAAGCAGGCTGACTTTTTGCTTTTCTCCAGGAATAGAGAAGTAGAGAAGAGATCAGAAAGAGTGCAATGATAAAGCCACATGGAATTGAGATTACCAGCTTCAACTTGGTAGAAAATTTTGGCTTTCTCGACTCATTGGACGTGCATCTGGACAAATTCAACTGAGATATTCCACCACAAAGCTGATCGTTTCCCAAAACTGAGACTGCGCTTGCATTCCCGAAAACTCTTTGTGTAGGCATCTCACCTTCAAGGTGATTAAAAGAAAGATCCAAATGCTGCAACAACTGGAAGTCTGCAAGAAATCTTGGAATTTGGCCAGTCAAGTTATTGTAAGAGAGATTAAGATATTGAAGTGCTCTCAAAGAACTCAAAAGCTCCGGAATAGACCCTTGGAAGAAGTTCCCCTCCAAATGCAGATATTCTAGCACAATGCAGCTTCCAAGACTTCTAGGAATCTCACCTGATAACCTGTTATGTGAAACATCTAGATATCCTAGGTTCACTAACCTGCCCACTTCAGAGGGAAGGGGACCTATCAACTGATTATGAGACAGGTCTAACCTCAAGGATAAAGAAGCAATGCCAATTACTTCTTTGGTTAATGGACCGCTCAAATTGTTATGAGCAAGGTTTAAACGTATCAAATTCTGGCAGTTTGCAAGATTTGATGGGATGCCTCCTTGCAAATTATTCGCATATAAAGAAAGTTGGAGCAATGAAGTAACATTGCCCAAAGATGAAGGGATATTTCCAGAGATTTTGTTTTCACCGAGGAATAGACGGTGCAAATTTTTCAATTTACCAATGGAAGTTGGTATAACGCCAGTCAATTGATTTGCTTCCAGCGTCAAACTATCCAGGCTGATGAGGTTTCCAATATCAACTGGAATGCTTCCCCGCACTAGATTTCCTTCCATATACAATGCTGTCAACTTTGATGAGAAGTTGCTGATTATTTCTGGAAACATTCCTCCTAAATTGTTATCATCCACACCCAATACTTCCAAATTGGTGCAGTTTGCAAGGCTATGGAGAAAGATGAGATCACCTTCCTCCCCATTTCCAAGCTCATTGGAATCAATAGCAAGATACTGTAGATTAGGCAGGTTTGGAAAAGGGGGCAATTTCCCAGTAAATCTGTTGTTTCCGAGATCAATAGCAGAAAGAGTTGAGGCATTGAAGATCGTTAGTGGTATCGGTCCGTTGAATTTGTTGGCATAGAATACAAGCACTTCAAGGCTTGGAAGCTTTTGGCCAAGGTCAGAAGGAAGACTCCCGTGAAATTGGTTAATCCCCACAGAGAAAACAGTAAGAGAAGAGAGATTGTACATGGACGGAGGAATTGTGCCGCTCAGATTATTTATAGCGACAGACAATATTTTTAACCTTTTCAATCTCCCGATACCATAGGGAAGGCTTCCTTGCAAATGATTGTCCACCATACGAATAATCTCAACAGATGAGAGATTTTCAAAAGAAAGTGGTATCTCACCAACCAGATGATTAGATGTTAAAAGACATGCTTGCAGATTTAATAACGACCCCAGTTCTCCAGGAATTTTGCCAATCAAGTCGTTTCCCCGTAAATCAATCAACTGAAGATTAGAGCAATACGAGATATTGGCAGGGATTTCACCGGTGAATGTGTTGTTGACGAGGTTCAACTGAAGTAGACGAAACAAACGACCCAACTCTTGTGGAATATTTTGGCTGAAGCTGTTGTTGCTCAGGTCTAGAATCCTGAGAAAACTCAGGTTGCCGATGTGAGGAGAGAGGGAGCCCGCCAGCTTGCAAGAGTGGAGGTCAAGTTCTACAGCTCTCTGGTGCCGGCGTCCACACGTAACGCCTGACCACTCACAGAAATGCAAGGATTCATTCCACGAGCTGAGTGCACCGAGGGGATCGCCAGTGATTTGAGCCTTGAAAGCTAACAGGGAGAGTCTATCTGTTCCTCCAGATAATGAGAAGGAAGAAGAGATCGGTTGGATTATTTGCAGGAAAAGAAGCCAAAACATGTACGAACTCATGCTTGGTAACTCCATTTTCAATTTGATGTGGAGATTTTAGTGATGAAGATATGGCTGTCAGAGCTCCTCTATCTATCCAAGTATATAGGAAAAGAATTTGTTCAGACAGAAAACACTGTTCGATTACCACTATTCAAAGTCAACTTAGGAGCAAACTAAAGTGGTGCACGCAAATTGTCTTGTGACTTGTGACAGGTGATGTATAGTGCCAAATGTAATAAGTATAAATTAGAAAACTGAGTAAGAGAATTGTACAAGTCAAAAAAATAGTAGTAATAAGGAGAAATTATTCCACGACCTCACTACCAGCTTTGAAGCAACTTCGTAGTTGGCACCACTATGCCGCGAATATATGATTGTTTTTTTTAAAATATATTTTTTGTTTTTTCAAAAATTTTAATGAACTAATATTTAAAATAAGTTTTAATATATATATATATATATATATATATTATTTAAGTATATTTAATATTTTAAATGGTAGCTACTATCCTAAATTTGCAGCAATATTAAATTTTAAAAGGTAACTACTACTACGATATTAAATTAACTCTAAATTTGCAGCAACTACTATCCTATTAGATCAACCCTTTATTTATTTATTTTTGCTTTGGCTGTGATTGCTAAATAAGTGTTAAGTTTATAATTTATGTGTCTATTATTTGATTTAGATTTTTTATGCGATTTTATAATTGACTGAAACTTTCAAATGGTACAAATAATTGCTCGCTTATTTTAAAATAAATTAATGAAAAAAGGACTAAAATTAACTTTCGGTTTTATTTTTTTAGATTCAATTAACCGAAATTCAAACCGAATTTATCGAAACCGAAATCAAACAACCAGATGCCCATACAATTCCTTCTTTTTAGCAAATATATCTTCTCAAATGATGTGAATCTCTACATGAGAGAAGGTTATATGCACTATATATATCCTTCGCAAGGAATGGTTAAGATGCAACACTAGCTCACCATTCGCAGAAAAACCCTCTCTACTCTATCTTAACGTGCAACTGGTACAAATAAACAATGAAGGGATGGAAGATTGGAAGGGATACATTTATTAACAAATATATATATATATATATATATATATATATATATATATATATATATATATATATATATATCCTTGTAAAAAATAATGGAGATAAAAAGCTATTTCAGTCCACTTAATTGATTGGTGTGAATTATAAGACTTTCAAGGTTTGGAAGAGTTAAGCCCCGAGTCACGAGGAAGACTCCCATGAAGTTGGTTTGCTGCCACAGAGAAATGTGAGTAAGTGATGAAAGATTGTATATGGAGGTAGGGATTGTACCGCTCAGATTATTTTTGCCAGAAGAGAAATGCTTCAATCTTTTCAATTGCCCGATACTCTTTGGAATGTCTCCTTCCAAGTTTTTCCATCCGGCATAATTTCATCGATGTGAAAGAATTTTTATCCATTCTATACCTAACTTCCAAGCTTTTCGTACAATTCATATTCGACAAGTAAATAGCATTAAATTGTTTTAGAAATGGGCAGACTCAAATACGACAATGATCTGGCAAATTTCGTACTTATGCTCTACAGTAAACTACGTTCTCTTTTGTTTCCCAAAATAATTTTTTAGCATTGCTTCAGTTCAAGCTGATAGCGAGATATTGCTTAGCCATTTGCCCGCAGGATCACGTTTACTGAACAAATGTTGGCAACTGCTTGGGAAAAGGGTATTTTTAATCCAAACTCTACCTTTGCACTGCATTTCTGAAATGAGATAGTATATTTTTCAACAGTTTCTTGGTAGGTCCAAAAAAATACTCAAGCTTGGTGAGGAAACCAAAATGCAGAACATATATGGTATTTTGATTACGGAGTGCATAATTCATAACCTGTTTACACTCATGGCTATCCTTTTTAAGAAGCAAAATAACAAACAGCTAGCTAGACTTTAACTACATTTAACAGACCAGGTTTAATCTTTATTCTTCTTCTTCTTCGTCCCTTTGGTTCGGCTTGCATGGGTATAGTTAGGCAACCTTGGTTACCACCGCAGAGACCATCTGGTTCATGCCACACGTGCCATGTCCCCTGCAAAGCCGGTAATATCCCTTCTCTCCCCAGTGCTTTCCCCATGAGTTCTTGATGATCCAATACGGCTTGTAGCCAAACCTAAGAATGGAGTACCCTCTTGCACCGTACCCGACAAGCAGAACACCATGGTTGAGCCATTTCTTGCAGCAAATAAGTGGGCACGAGACTCCCGCGATATAAGTTTGCATGAATATTGCGTTCAGTCCGACTGCAATTTCCCAGATAAAATGTTTGTCAGTATCGGCTATCGCTGACTACGACAAACAAATGACAAAATACTATGTAATATCGCAACCGATGATATAATGCAATGACAGACGAAATCATTTGTATCCATATGTGCTACTGTTCATGATAGAAGGTCAACTCACTTGCAAGAGGTCCATGGTGAACTAAATTTGCCGCAATTTGGTTCTCGTCAACAGCGATATTGGTGAAATTAGCAACTTTTACAGCTATTTTCTCAGGATTAAACTTGCATTCACCCCTTTTGCCTGCATAAGGGTATGAACTCTCCTCCTGTAACCCCCCTGCCTCAATCAAATACCTGTAGGCATTGGTCATGAGTCCTCCACCGCAACCATCGTCGCATGAAGCCTTGTCTGTCTTGTCACACTGCATAAAAATCCAAGGAAATAACCAAACATTTATGACAGAGCTTTCAGGCCTTGATTTATATGAACTTCTTCAAACTGAGGTGATGTATGGAGTCCAAGATTATTGGTGCTAGCTGTGATGGTATCTAGTTGATCAGAATAAGAGATTGAAAGGGCGAATCGGAAACTAACCACCCTGTCACAATCAACAAGCTGTTGTTCACTGAGATTGAGAAGCTTCCCTGTTGCAATAAAATTTGCTCCTTCAACAGATCCAGTGGCACTAAACGCCCAGCATGATCCACAAGAACCCTGCATTAGACCCACAAGCACATAAACAAATGTAGAAACTATGAATTTGCACATCTCTCCAGCCCTCTACAGCGCTGCTTAATAAAACTAAGAAAATTAGCCCTCAAATCTAGTAGGAACTGTACCTGCATCTTGACATCAATCAGATATCTCTTTCAGGAATTTCATCAAACGGGATTCGGGCATCACTAGAAAAAACGAGAAAAGGGTGTGTTGTTTTTCATGAGGCAAGGGAAGGTAGAAAGGTTCGATTTTGAGAGAAAGGGTTTGAATTGAAGAGAAGGTGACGGAGAGAAACTGTACCTGCATCTTGACATCAGTGACAGCTCCTTTCTCTCTCCAATCAAAACTACCAGGCAAACCACTTGCATCCATAAAAGAAACAGAAGCTTTCTCCACTGGTACAGTACCGCCACCCAAAACACCAGTATAAATTCTCTCAAATTCCTCCTCGGTCAAGTCCATAAACGGAGTGACCCCGTGAATTGCAGTGGGGTCCAGTGCCTGGTGCTCAGCAGCTCTGATCAAGTTCTTGCCGAAGATCCCAAAGCGGTGCACGTACTCTTCTCTAGTTTTATATTCTTTTTTGTGCTTTTTTATAAACATCTTGAACTTCTCTTCAGTTCCCAGAAGGTTAAGACCATTTTTCATGAACTTCCTGCTGTCAAGGGTAGGATTGTCTGTGACTTGGAGGATTGTTGGGTCCTGTGGGTTGTCATAGAGATCGGTTACAGAAACTGTTATTGATGTAAAGATTAGGAGTCCTGCAAGGATTGCAGTGCATGTTAGAGCTGGGGTTTTATGGATCATATCTTGTTGATTTCTTGATTTTCTTGTTCTTGGAGAGCTCTGGTGTAAGAGAAATGGCAATGCAAGGATATTTGACGTTTCTTTTTCCGCTTTCTAGGAGTGCCTAATCTAATTACTGTTTTATCCTTCTACAGAGAAATGAAATCAATCAAATGATATATACGAGAGATAATTTTTTTGGGATGCAAGTAAATATATGTAAAGTTTGTTTGTGGACACGTAAAATTTTAGTTGTTCTAATTTTTTATAAGAGATGTATATATTGATTAAAACGCGAGATCTGCTATGTTTATTATAATTTTTTTGATATCACGCTCTTTAAAAATATATGTGAGTAGATAATGATAATAATGATAAGCAATAACATCTAAAGTAATCTACTTTCAGATGCATTGTTACAATTAATGAATGTGAATTCGTATAACTAATTATTTGCAATTTAAGATTAATTATATGAGGTTTATAGATTTTTTAATCAATAAATTTCATCATGTTTTTATAATTTGATATATATAAAATAATTTTTAGATAATCTATTTAAAAAAAATCACAGTTAGTTCTTTATAATTTAATATTAACTATATCAGATTATATCAATACTTGAATAAAAAAACCCATTTTTGTATTTATGACTTGATCCATACGATGGTACTTTCTAAATAAGGTGGAGAATTTATTCTGGCTTTGATGGATATTATGGGAAAGGAGCAAGGGTGTTTGAGGAATTAAGTGAAAACGTTGCTGCATGCAAAGGTGTGTATTCGATGGAAGACACGTAATGGTGCGTGTCAATGGCTTGAGTGGTCGCTGAACTTTGGAGGTGCCGAGTGAGAGCTTATCTCAGACAAGTGCACCAACATTTAAGGATCCCTGTTAAATTTGGTTTTATATGTTGTTTCACTGTGACTCGGGAATTCCATCTGAATTATGTAATAATAATTGTTCAATGTCAAGTGATTTTTTTTAAAAATAATATTATTATTTTAATGAAATATTAATGCATGTTAATTTAATAACATGTCAATACAGCAATTCATGTTAATTAATAGTTTATTTAGTATGGTAGTAGCAATTATTTTTAAAAATATTTCTTATTTATAAATATATTGAAATAATTTTAAAACACTTAAAAAACTAATTTAAAAAAAAATACTCTGACAACAAAAGTCTAACACGAGCTTGTCTTTTAATACTATAGGTGTTTGAGAGTATAATTGATGTTATTTTTTAAAATATTTTTTATTTAGAAAAATATCATAATTATATTTTTTTTAAAAATATATATTTTTCATCTTAACATATCAAAATGATATAAAAATAGTAGAAATTATTAATTTAAAATAAAAAAATTTATTTTTGAAAAGCAATTATAAACAGTCAGAAATGGAAGATCGAGCCAGGTGGGATCCAGTGAATTCTGTGTAGGGATGGAGTAAAGAAATGTTATAGATCAGGAAAAACTAGTTCAAAAAATAGGGATAAGATTTAGGCCAGTTGACAAACTGGGCAGGTGTCAAAAGCCCAGGCATTTTGGAATAGATCGTCAACTTTATCAAAGCTGGTTGCCCCAGTATTATGGGCTGCAGGCAAATTCAGCCTTCTGGCTTGATCCGTCAATAAAGAAGGGCTTTATTTAGTTCCTCCTCTCTGTAGATTCAACTGGTTGGAGATTAGGAGGAGCTGGAGGCATATAGAGTTTTAGAGAGAGAGAGAAATCAAAAGTAGAGGTATTTTCAGACAAATTTTACGTAGATTTATCCCTCTGATCCAGTAAAACATAAACAGTAAACGCTGAAAGTAAGGGATTCGTGAGAAATTTATTTTTATTTTATTTTCTTTTATTTTTTAAGTTGATTAAGGAGTTAAATAATCATTACGTCTTGTTATTTGACCGTCTTACTATATAAATATTTCATTTTCTATGAGGCTACAAATTAGCAACTTCTTGGTGTGAAAACCTACAATGGTCAAAGAGGGCCATCCCATTCTGGCCAAGAAAAATAAGACTGCCGATGTTGACTGGTAGAGTGTGATTTTTATTTTTTATTACCTTTTATGATATCCCCCTCGCCGTCTCAACTCTCAAGTAGCTCCTCCTGGGCTCGTTTGAATATAAATTGTGGCTCTAATCATTATTTCATGATCTCTAAAATTTAGGATATCCTCATGCTATTATTAACTTTAATTGTTAATAGATTTAGGATATTCTCATATTTATCATTCAAAATTTGATTTTAATTTATATTGTCATAAAAGAAATCCCATAACAGGGCGGATCCAGTATATTAGGTTTGGAGGGACAAATTAAAAAGGCAATTCTAGGAGAGGTCAAAGGTTGAAATTTACTAATTTTAAGATTGAAATTTGTAAATTAGAGATGAGAATTGAATGGAATGTGTGATTTGTATTGATGACTTGAGTTGAATATTTATACAAGAAATATAACAAACTAATCCTAATGTCTGCATTTACATTGTGCATGTCAGACCATGAGCTGTGGATTTAATAACTGCCTAACAATATAACAGAATATTTACACTGTAAAGTAGAAAGGACAACATGCATATTCTTCATCTTCAACACTCCCCCTCAAGTTGGAGAGTGGATATCTTGCACTCCCAACTTGCGAATCATAGGAACAAATAAATCTCTTCCAAGAGGCTTTGTCAAGATGTCTGCCAGCTGATGTGCAGAATTCACAAACCTTGTAATTATCGAACCATCCTGGATTTTGTCTCTAATGTAGTGACAATCCATTTCTATGTGCCTGGTTCGCTCATGAAAAACTGGATTGGCCGCAATGTGTAGAGCAGCCCGGTTATCACAATATAGCAAAGCAGGCCCTTCGTGGGAAAAACCCAAATCCTTCAACAGATACCGAAGCCATGTCAATTCACAGCAGGCCCCCGTCATTGCTCGATACTCTGCTTCGGCTGAAGAAAGTGAAACTGTTTTCTGCCGCTTTGACCTCCAAGATATCAATGAAGGTCCAAAAAAGATGCAGTAACCTGTCGTAGATCTCCTAGTAAGTGGGCAACCTGCCCAATCTGAGTCACAATAGGCTCTTAACTTAGCATCACTGTTCGAGGAGAAAAATAATCCTTTACCAGGAGCCCCTTTCAAATATCTCACAACTCGAAGTGCTGCCTCCATATGCAGTTTTCGCGGTTGATGCATGAATCTACTCAAGACATGAACAGCATACGTTATATCAGGCCTAGAAATAGTCAAGTAAATCAACCTGCCGACAAGTCTTCTGTACTGACTGGAATTTCTAAGCAAATCACCTTCATCTGATAATTTCAATCCTCGCTCCATAGGGGTATCAATTGGAGCTGCCCCTAATAGCCCTGCATCCGTAATGATCTCCAATGCATATTTACGTTGAGAAATGAAAATTCCACTCTTGGAAGTAGATACCTCAATGCCAAGGAAGTATTTCAATTTTCCAAGCTCTTTGATGCGGAAATTATTATGCAGAAACTTCTTAGTTGCATCAATACTAACAACATCATTTCCAGTAATCAAGATATCATCAACATATATCAGAAGAGCAGTGAAAGACTTGCCTTGCTTCCTGGTAAATAATGAATAGTCAGCCCGTGATTGTTCATATCCTGCGGAGCAGATGGCCTCTGAAAACTTTGCAAACCACTGGCGAGAAGCCTGTTTCAGTCCGTATAAGGACTTGTGTAGGCGACATACTAGATCATCCTCCCCCTGTCGCCGAAGCCCTGGTGGTGGTGACATGTATATTTCCTCAGTCAAGTCACCATGCAGAAAAGCATTGTTGACATCCAGCTGGTGAATGGACCAATTATGAGAAGCGGCCAAAGCAAGCAAACAGCGGACAGAAATGATCTTCGCTGTGGGGGAAAAGGTGTCCTGATAATCGACGCCCTCTAGCTGTGTGAAGCCTTTGGCGACCAAACGAGCCTTGTACCGCTCGATTGAACCGTCGGAGAGATGTTTGATTTTAAACACCCAACGGCAACCAATAGGTGATTTTCCTGCGGGAAGAGGGACAAGGGTCCATGTACCATTATCTTGGAGAGCTTTCAACTCAGAAGCCATGGCTGCTTGCCAATTAGGATTAGAGGCAGCCTCAGAATAAGATGTGGGTTCAGTGGCCATGCTGAGCTGTGCAACAAAAGAGTGAAGGGCAGGTGTATATCGATGATAAGATAGAAAATTAGCCATGGGATACCTCGTACCTTTACTCGGACCGGGGAACAAGGAGGATGGTTGGTAGGAGGAAACGGTGGAGCATACATAGTCGTGAAGCTTGGCCGGTGGACCAGTGGGTCGGGTGGAACGCCTAGTGGGAGCAGTGATAGGGGTGTTGGTAATACAAGGTGCAGGAGGTGGATCAGGTAGGGAAGATAATAATGGTGATTCTGTGTCTGGTGGGGAAAGAGGTGTATGTGGAATGGGGTGAATCGGAGAGGATGGAGATGTGGGAGGGTGAGGAGAAGGATCTGGTTGTTGGGCGGTAGTGGGTGAAGGGTAAGGATCATAGTTATCTGGGGCCGGAAGTGGTAATGGGCCTGTCTGGGTTTGTGGGTCAGATGAAGGAAGGGAAGCATAAGGGAAGACCGTCTCATAAAATTTGACATCACGACTTGTAAAAATTTTTCTTTGTGACAAATCATATAATTTATAAGCTTTTTGACCAATAGGGTAACCGATAAAAATTGAGGGTATAGAACGATGGTCAAATTTATGAGAAGGATGGACATTAGTAGCGTAGGCTAAGCAACCAAAAACACGTAAATGGGAAAAAGAAGGAGGTTTTAAAAAAAGTAGTTCGAAAGGTGTTTTGAACGAAAGAAGTGGTGAAGGAAGCCTATTGATTAAGTGCACAGCAGTGAGAGCACATTCTCCCCAAAAAAGGGTAGGAAGGGTAGCCTGAAATTTTAAGGCCCTAGCTACTTGTAAGATGTGTCGATGTTTGCGTTCCACAACCCCATTTTGTTGAGGCGTGTAAACACAAGAATGTTGAAAAATGACACCATGATCATTAAAAAAATGACGGAGGGAAATAAATTCCCCACCATTGTCACTGCGAAAAATTTTGATTGTAGATTCAAATTGGGTGTGAACATAATTAAAAAAATTTTTGAGCAATGATTGCGTCTCACTTTTGTGTTGCATTAAAAAAATCCATGTAAAACGTGTAAAATCATCAACAATAGTGAGAAAATAATAAGCACCAGAAATTGAAGGGTGGCGATAGCGCCCCCAAACATCGCAATGAATTATCTCAAAAGGTTTAACAGATGAAATTACGCTAGGACGAAAAGGTAAACGACTCTGTTTTGCCAAAGGGCAAACAGGACAAATTGTACTTGACTGAATTGAAAAATTTAAATAATTCTTCGCAATAAAACTTAAACGAGATGGTGATGCATGACCTAATCGATGATGCCAGAGATCGGTGGTTGAAATGGTGAGGTTGCAGGTGGGTGAGATATCTGCGTCGGTTCTTTTTGTTGCTAGTGCCACCAAGTAATATAGCCCATCATGCTGTTTCCCCAAACCAATCATCCTCTTCGTAGCCAGATCCTGCAAAATACACCAATAAGGAAAGAAAGTTATTGAGCAATTCAATCCTCTGGTCAGGCGGCTAACTGACATCAAATCCACTTTGAATGTGGGAACACACAACACATTCTTTAAATAATAAATTGAATTAAGAGGTAATGATCCTCTCGCAACAATTTTTGCTTTCTCTCCGCTGGGCAACGACACAGGAGGTAATGAGTAATTTTTCTCCATGTGGAAAAATAATTTTGATGATGAGGAAATGTGATCCGTCGCCCCGCTGTCAATAATCCATTTGCGGGGGATTATTTTGGACAAACCTGGCTTGGTAGGTGCTTGAGAAGTCGATGCCTCATTTTTATTGTCAAGCAAGGACAATAGTTGTTTTATCTGGGCCTCCGAAATACCAAGAACTGGGCTGTTAGAGGGCCCATCAGATACATTATTCACCGTCGGCCTGTTGTGGAATGGGCCCGGGCCCATGGGCCTGCCCCTTGGATGACCAGCCGGGTAGCCCTTCAGGGCATAGCATGTTTGGGCCCAATGGCCCATCTGCCCACAATGACTGCACTGTGGGCGTCCTCTCGGCCCATCACGCATATTGGGCCCATCACGCCCAAAACCATCTCTCAGCCCGTCACGCCCAAATCCATTTCTCGGCCTGTCACGCGTAAAACGTCCCTCTCTTTCTCCTCTGCCATTCACGCCCAGACCTCCAAAACGCTGCCGTTCTTCACTTCTCTCTTCCCTTCCATTCACGCCACCAAATCGATCCCAAGAGTGAGTTTCTGGAGACCCATTGTTGTACCTTCTTGGTGGGACAAATTTGTTGCCACTGTTGCTCCGAACCGCCATGGCAGCGCCACCCCCAATCTCTGCAAAATTGGTCGAACCGAGGAGGCGTTGCTTCTCCTCTTGAGCCACGGACGAGTATGCTTGGCGAATGGAAGGCAGAGGACTCATCAAGAGGATTTGTCCCCGTATACCACTGTAAGTATCATTCAAGCCCATTAAAAATTGCATCATCTTCTTTTGATCATGTTGTGCTCCATGCATGATTTCACTGTGTGAGCTGAGTTCATCCCAAAGCCCTTTCAGTCTCGTGTAGTAAGCTGAGACCGAGAGCTGGTCTTGGCGAAAATAAGCTATGTCCCTTTGAATTTCGAAAATTCTGGGGGCATTGCTTTGTGAGAAACGTTCACGAAGATCTTCCCAGACTTCGTTGGCAGTGGTGTAATAAATTACACTGTCTGAAATTTCTGGGTCTAGGGTGTTGATGATCCAAGAATGGACCATGTCATTGCAGCGGGACCAAGCTGCGTGATTATCAGGGTCTGTTTCCCTTGAAGGCTGGTTGATTGTGCCATCAACAAAACCTAATTTGTTTTTGGAGTTTAAAGCCAACATCATGGCTCTTTTCCAGGTAGAGTAATTGTTACCATTCAAGGGCTTGGAAATTAAAACAAGCCCCGGATGGTCTGAGTGATGAGAGCTGAAGGGATTTGAGACATTGAGTCTTGTTGGGTCTGTGTTTGAGTTGGCAATTTCTTTGCCGTGAATGGAAGGATTGGATGATGTGTTGTCTTGGGCCATTTTGGTATTGATTTGAGTGTTGAATTGAGAAGATGAACACTGGACAGTGGTGTTGATTTGATTTTAGTGGGGATTTGATTTGGAACTGATTCTGGGTGATTGAAGATGATTTTGGGACTGATGCTGGGTGATTGACTGTGTGGTGAAGTAGATGATTCTGGTAAATTGATTGAAGATGATTCTGGGACTGATTTTGTGAAATTGATTGAAGATTCTGGGACTGATTTTGGGACTGATTCTGGGGGGAAAAAAAAGATGATTCTCGGTGAAAAATTCTACTAAACAAGCTCTGATACCATGTAAATTAGAGATGAGAATTGAATGGAATGTGTGATTTGTATTGATGACTTGAGTTGAATATTTATACAAGAAATATAACAAACTAAATAACAAACTAATCCTAATGTCTGCATTTACATTGTGCATGTCAGACCATGAGCTGTGGATTTAATAACTGCCTAACAATATAACAGAATATTTACACTGTAAAGTAGAAAGGACAACATGCATATTCTTCATCTTCAACAAAATTTAAAATAATCCAGGAAAAAAAACAAGGTAAGAACATTTGCAGGGTCCGGGCCCCTGCCAGCCACCCCTACCTCCGCCCTCTGCTCTTATAGATACCCTCGTTCAAATAAATTGTCTATCTAAACATGATTGAAAAATAAATTAGTCTCGGCATGTAAAATGTTGGCATGAAAATTAATATTTTAATAGTTTTAAGAGAATCATTCGCATGCAGGACTGGTCCGATTAACAAATTAGGGTCAATATTACAATATTTAAGAAAAGTTTGCGAATATTTATTATTTTAATATATTTTTAAATAAAATTTATGTCATACTCAATGAAAACAAAACTTTAAATCGTGTAAAGAAATTAGAAAGGAGAGATTTGGGTCATGAGAGTTATGAAGCCTGAATAATGGTGGATCGGATAGCTCTGTGGAGATTAACATCAATCTGTTGAGCTGGTTTGGGATTATTTTGGAGGTTATTTTTGAGAAATATATTAAAATAATATTTTTTTAAAAAAAATATTAATATATAAAAATAATTTAAAAACACAAAAAAATAAATTAAAAACGTTGTTTTGAAACACATCATAGACAGGCACAGTGAGATGCTTTTATCAGCAACTTGTTGGAGTGGAGCTATTCTTGCCTCTCTGGCAAGAAACCTGCCGTGGTCAAGGAGAACCGCCCCATTCTTTGCGAGAAATATAATATTGCCGACGTTGACTGGTAGAGTATGATTTCTTTTCTTGATGAGGAAGCCATAATCCAAAAGTCCATCTCATGGGCTCGGCTTATATTAACTTATTAAGATACCAAGCAACCACCTACTCTCTCTCTCTTAAGCTAACATTACAAATAAAATAAAAAAATAGGGCTGTCCGATTTGTCTCCCGCTGGAAGGAGCACCTTCTAGACTTGTTTAATTTTATCCTCTTTTTTCTATGAATACTTTTTTTATTATTACTAATCATTATTTTATAATACTAAAACGAGGCTCGAAGACAAAACCGTATGTGGAAATCTGGTGATGGCAAGATTCCCTTGGAGATGTCGGTTGGTTTGGTTTCAGAAAGTTAAGATCATGTGGTTTTGCCATGAAATTACAAGAAGTAATGTTGTTTTTTCTTGTATGAAACTATCTTTAATAAAAAAAAATTATTAATATAAATATTCAGGTCAGTTTATTCTTAACTTGATTAATCTTACGAGTTCTAAAATTAATAATTATACAAGTTTTTAATAACTATCATATTAAAAATAATTATAAAATTCAAATCTAGATAATAAAAAAAGTAAATATTTTAATTTTAAAATTATATCACTTGATGGTTACTATCAGTGACAATTTTATTTCGCCGACTCGTAGTATTTTATGGTTTATTAGCTTGCGACGAAAATGGCATGGACGTGATTATTACATCTAGCCTGGTTTATAGATCGATTCAAGATATGCTTGTCTACAAACTTGTCCGGAGTGGGTTTTCTTTTAAACCATCTTGAACATTGACCAGTCAAAATGGGTGGTTTGAGTGGTCAATGAGCGATGCTGTAATTTGGTTAGATTTTGATGATACTTAACTAGATTAATTTCAATTATTTTTTATTTAAATTAATGTGGTTTTATCTTTTTTTTTAAAGAAATATTGACACAATGTTATTTTTTTATTAATTTAGTGACTTATAAATTGACTCAATAATTCAATATTGTAGTAAATCAAATCTTACAGATATGAATATAAATTATGCATGCACGTGCATGCTCCTTGAAATATGTAAGCAAGCACACATTTGTTGTTGTTATTGTTATTATTATTATTATTATCTCTTAAAATTAATCAATCCAAATGTAATCAGTCTAAAAAACCTTTTAAATATTTGAAAATTCATGTTCTCATGCAATGCATAAAAGCACCTGATCTTAATTCTAATAGGCTCAGTTTGATGAAAGATCTAGCACTGTATTGTTTATATAAAATTAATTTATTTAAATCTTTTAAAATAATCAAATGAGATATTTTTTAAGCAGCAACTATTAGTTATTTCTCTTGCCATAAACAAGATACTGGCTACCGGTCATCTTGACCATGAGTAATTAATTAAATTGCTAAAATAAAAAATAATTAATTACCAACACATAAATTTTGCTATGAACTACTTGAATTTCTTTTAATATCATAAAAAAACACAATGTGTTAGAGCTATTAGCTAATAGGAAAATATTGTTGAGATCATAATGAAATATGAAAAATATAGTATAGAATGATAGAAATTACTTTTAACTTGGACTTCAAAGAACCAATTAAAAGATAGTTAGCAACTTGAAAATGTCATTATAGCTAACAATTTCACTGCGTGTTTTGGACTTTGTCCCGCCATGGTCGATAATAAAATAAAAACATGGCAAATCAGTCAAAATGGCTTGTCAAGCTGTGATACTGCGCAATTCACTATTCATGTAGAAGCTGTTTGGGAGGTTGGTTGTACTGTTGTTTTTTTAAAAAATATTTTTTTATTTTATTTTAAATAATTTTTTTTGGTATTTTTAAATTATTTTGATGTGCTGATGTCAAAAATAATTTTTAAAAAATAAAAAAAAATATTATTTTATTATATTTATAAATAAAAATTATTTTCAAAAACAACCGCAACCGTCCTCCCAAGCAGCCCGTAATCCGTTTGAATTAAATCATTACAAATAATAAGTTATAAAAAAAAAATTCAAAATTTGGTCAATGGCATCTTTCTCCCCATCTTTTACTGTGTTCCCCCGCCTATCCAGCAATTTAAATGCCGTTAAATAAATAATTATTCCATTAATTGCAACTCAACGCAAGTCATTCATATATATATATATTTTAAATACCCAGCTCAACCTCTTTAAGAAAATAGAAATAGGAATAAGGGTAGCACTGAATCAGTTAGTAGTAGCCGAGGACCAGATCAAACGCCATAGGTTGACCGTAGAGGCTTTGCTTTATTTTGCCTCGAAATCAAACACAGGGTGACATGTGTCTATTGGATTGATTAATCCATTACCTAGCAAAATGTGGTCAGTTGACAGGGTATTTTAATCGAGCACGTGCGTAGACTAAAGCATCCACGTGGCAGGAACCATGTTGGGTGAGAAAACAGATGGGTGGTAGCCTGGTAGGTGATCAAATATCCACCAAATATATCGTGACACGATTCGTTTCTCGATTGTAAATATCGTTTTCCAGATTCCTCGGAAACGAGAATGTAACGAAGTTTTGAAATCTGAGTGAAATATTCACTTTAGTTTCAAAGGAGATAAGGCCAGGAACCGGCCGGGCCATACCTTACGTGAACCAGCCGACTCCTGCAAAGAAACTTAATCAAGATACAAAGCTTGCTAATTAAGATTTGAGTATTATTGGTTAGAGTGATCGTTTTTTAAAATATTTTTTTATTTGAAAATATATTAAAATAATATTTATTTTTTATTTATTTTATAATTTACATTTAGTACCAGCGTATTAAAATATTATAAAAACATAAGAAAATTATTTCAAAACAAAGAAAAAATAAAATAAAAATTATTTTTTTCAAACTTATTTTTAAATTTAATTTGCTACTGGTGGTTTGGTTTTGATTGTAAGTGAGTGTTTGGAATTACAATTTATATGTGTGTATTCTTAAAATATGTTTTTTTATAAAAAAATATATATTTTTAATAATTTTGATGTGTTGATATTAAAATTAAAATAACAAGTATTCAAAAATAAAAATACTTTTCATATATCACAACACCAAAAACTAATTTCTTGATATTATGTTTGCTTTCTTAATATTTTTTGTCGTTAATATAACATGATAAATATTTTTTTACAAATAATTAGTTTTTATACAAATGATATATTTAAAATTTGACTACAGTTAATTTTACATTTAGGAGTTTAAAATTCGACCATTATAATGCTTATTTTAGTTGCATGTAAATTTATCCGGGAATAAGCATTAAAACTGGTAAAACACACACACACACACACAAATGATATTTTCTATGAATTTAAACAGCTATTCCTTTAAGAGTCCATGTTTCAATCTAAAAATATTATTATATTTAAATCTAAAAATATTAATTTTTTTAATTTTAAAATAAAAACTAAAAACTTTATTCAAAAATATTTTTGAAACGAAACTCTAAATAAAGACTAAGCTGGCATGGTGGGTTGAGTTTTCATCAAGAAAACAGTGAATTAAATTAAATATCTCTAAATGATCTTGTAAAGATTTCTTCGAATACTTTGCAAATTAAACTTAAAAGGAATGCGCCATGGGTAAATCAGGGCCGTGCATTTCCTTCAAAAATTAATGAAATACTCCTGACTGGATTTGAAAAAGATTTTGGATGAACCTTCTCTATACTTGTTTCCAAATAGTTTGAATCGGTACGTTTATTGGACATCAACACACTGCTTAAAGTTAAATAACCCTCCTCTTAATTCTATTCTTTATTTGAAGATCACAGAAAAGGATTTTCATGGTTATAAAACGACATTGTTTCGTGAGTTATTTCAACCGCACCCTGAATTGGATAATGCTTGTTGGTACACGTGTTAGATTCTCGTCTTTTTTTCAATAAAGTTTTTGTTATTATTTTTTTAAAAATGTGCAAACTTAAACCGGAAGAAATATAAAAGGACTGTTTTTTTCTCTACATAAATCATGCTGCACGTTACAAAAATTCAACAAAGGGACCCAATCGTTTTTCAGTAAAGAAAGAATACTTCTAAGCAATATACTTTAAAATTTCATTTTCAAGGCAATACTAATTAAATTAACTCCTTGATTACCAATGGTCTTGATTTTTTCAAACACTCACGTGTCATCGACTAGTCTGAAAAATATATATTTTTTAAATATATATTAAAATAAATTTTTTTGTTTTTTATATAAATCTATTTAAATGATCTAAAAAATATTAAAATAAAAAATAATATTTTATTATAGAAACGCTTTTCAACTACTCTTATATTACAAACATAACAAATCTCTAAGACATGAAGTTCTCATTAAATCGAACGAGAATATATCCAATCAATGTCTCTCGTCCATGTATGTTCTTTGGACTAAATGATTGTTTGAGAGTGTAATTGAGATTGTGTTTTTAAAGTGATTTTTTTATATAAATATATTAAAATAATATTTTTTTTAAATATTTTTAACATCAGCATATTAAGATAATATAAAAATATTTAAAAAAAAATCTTAAATTTTTTCAAAAATACTTTTGAAATGCAGTATCAAACACATCCTAAATCAATCCAATGTAGCAACAAATAACATGAAAAAAAGAGAGGATTAATTCTTTATTAGTATCTAATGTTCAGAAATACCCAACTCTCACTCCAATAAATATTTTCATCAATTAGTCTAAAAAAAAAACAAATTTAATTGCAAAATCTCATGGTTTAAGCTTTTTCTCAGGAGGTAAATATAAAGAGGTTTTTTTTTTTATATTATATACTATTTACACATCTCAATAATGCAAGACCCAGTAATTCTCATGCATTATGTCATATTGGAGTGAAAAAAAGTGATGCACAGGAAGCACCAAATAATTCCCTGTAAAATTAATATTTTTGTAAAATAGTATCATATATACAGCCACATCAGGTTAAGATCAAAATAAAAATAAAATATCATAACAAAAATGAACACTGGTTAATCTTTATTGATGAATATTAGATAATACTTTCTCAACTTTCGTTGAATATAATCATATTCACTTGAACTTACGAGAAAAATAATAGATACATACCTAGTTAATTTATCGTTATTAATTATTTGGAGCTACAATAAAACCTTCAAAAAATTATAATTATCATTGAAAAATGTGAAAGTATAATTAAAAGGATTAAAAACTTGGAGTTAAATTTAAGAGTGGTTGAAATTATTTTTAAAAATGATTTTTGTTTAGAGATATATTAAAATAATATATATATATATATATATATATATATATATATATATATATTAGATTTTACATCAGTATATAAAAATAATATTAAAAACAATAAAAAATTTTATTTAAAATAAAAAATTAAAAAATACTTTTAAAATATAATTATAAATAACCGATAATATCGATCTATTCAACGCATAACAAGGGAACGAAAAGGGGCGAGAAATTGAAACCCTATGAAAAGAAAGCAAAGACAGTCCAAGTGAGTTAAAAAAGAGTGGCAGAAAAAACCTATTCCCACCACCAGTTCTTTTGATGTGGAAGTACTCTGGTTTCTGCTAGCTTTTTCGAGTCGTAAAAGTCCCCATCCAATCCTGAAAAAACACAGTAGCTAGAAACAAACTCCGAAAAGGAAGAGGGAAACTTCAAAATGTAAACAAAGCAATAACAAAAGCAACCCTTCTTGTTAAATCTTGCTTTTTTTCTCCTTGAAGGCAGAGAAAGAGAGAGAGAGAGAGAGAGAGAGAGAGAGTAGCGATAATGGGGGTTCTGCACGAAGATGTTGTTGTTATAAGTCAAGCGGAGAAGCCTGGAGAGTTGACTGTGGTTACGGTGAATTGTCCTGATAAAACTGGACTTGGTTGTGATCTGTGCAGGGTTATCTTGCTTTTTGGATTAAGCATTTGTAGAGAAGGTAAGTTTTTTTTTAATATCTTTGAAATCATTAATTTTGAGTTACTTTAGCTGTGGACTGTGATTTCCAGGGAAAAAATTGCTGGGTGTTTTTTTCTTCTGGATTTTATTGGCGGGATTTATTTTTCTGATGGGATCAAATTTTATCATTGAGAAAATAAATAACGATGCTTATGTTTTTGTAATTTTGCTGTAGCTGAATCATCAATTTGGTGTTGTGATCGAATATCTGAAGGAGAACTAAATAAAAGGGAAATAATATAATTCTTGTTTGCACCCTGCCTTTATCTCTGCTTTGAAGGAGGTAGATGGGATTTGCAGTTGAAAAAGTAGGTAGTTAATCTTACATTTTCTATCATGCTGAAACATAAAATGTACATATTTAGGTTGTTGATGTTTTGTTGGATATCAAAGATAAGGTTCATGGTAAACTATACATGCATCTAACTGTTTTTTCCTTACTACTTCTCGAATTTCATATAATTATTTGAGATAGTTAATGAAACATGAGATTGCTCCTGGAGTTTTATTATTTGTACAGTTTTTCCTTAATTTTTCCGGATCTGTACTCGATTAGTTCTGAATTGATTTTGTATGGTGAAGATGCACAAACGGACGGGAAGTGGTGCTATTTAGTGTTCTGGGTGGTGGGGAAGCCTAACACAAGGTGGAATTTGCTGAAGATGCGGCTATTAGAGGTGTGCCCGTCATATTTTTCAACCTCAGAATTTGACTACTACAAGCCTGAGAACCAACAGCCAAAGCCGCCGGATGTATTTCTGTTGAAGTTCTGGTGCTCTTATGACCGTGAAGGACTTTTACATGGTAATCTGAAATTCCATCCTGGAGAAATTGTGCCACCTTTTAAATCGGCTCTGCCTACTTGGGATTTTTGCTCCATGAGTATATTATCTCTAAAAATGCATGCCTGCTGAAATCTTTCGAGAACTTGGGAGGAGTTGCTATATGAAGTATATTGTTTCTCTATATTTATGCATGGTTGACACCAGGAAGCATTGAGATTCACTACTTAATTCTCTGTTTTGATAGGATGACATTGAATTGGATGAAAAGGGAATGGTTTAATGAATCCCTTAGGCTGGAATTTTTTTTGCTATTGGAAATATAGGAAAGTAGTGATGTTTCTCATAATTTTCCTTAAAATGGAAAATGACCTCCTCAATGTGCATTGTTGTAATTATGTTTATTCCTTTAACCCCTATCTTCTACAAATGAGCATTCTTACCGATTATATGTGTTTTAATATAGGATCACAGCACGTAGAACAATCTCCTTTTACTAATCTTTGCTAACTATTTTTTTTTTCATCTTTAGATGTAACTGAGGTTCTATGGGAGCTGGAGCTGACAATAAAAAGAGTGAAGGTGTCCACTGCTCCAGACGGGAGAGTGCTGGACCTCTTTTTCATCACCGATAATAGGTTGGTCATTCTCTGAAACTTTACTCAACTATGGCCATACATTTCTGTTTCCCTTTATTCCATTTCTGCTTTTGATAGTGTAATATTTTTAATTATATGCTCTTATGGTTGCTTTAACCAAGGAAAAACAAAGCTAATTGCAATATGAAAACCACACTGTAAGACTTCCTTCATCCCAGCAACCATGCATGCTCCTGCTCCCCCGTTTCATTCAGAAGTAATAAATGACATAAGCTTCGCATGTCAATCAAGTGATGTTAAAGATGAAGAGATGACCAATGACTACCATTGGATATTCCAGCACTGGCTTAACAATGTATGAAGACAGAACTGTTTTCACCTCAAACTTGTCTTCTTTTGATAAATTTATAAATTTTGCTTCGATTTATAATAACTTAATGATGGTTAAGTAATACCATTGAATGCCACATGCTTGTGCTTGATCAAGTCATGTTAAACTAATCCTTTGTGCGAGCTATTGTTTGGAAGGAAGAACCTTATTCCTCATTTTACCACCATTTTCATTTTTTTATATCACTGCTATAACCATTCAATTTAGTCTCTCATTTTCTAATAATTTTTCAATCTAGTCTCAAATCGTATCCAACCACAGCGAAATGAAAGCCCAGCTGAAGAGAGAATAACTTAAGGATAAAAGGGAATTTGTTGAATAATCCTAGATTTAAGAACCATTAAATAATAATATAATAAGATTTTATCTAATAATTTAAGTTCTTAAATTGGAATATTTTTTAATATTGCATCGAAAGTTTACCACTAGAAAATTAGAAAAAAAGTCAACAAAATATTTCATCTATGATAAAGAAAACCTCTGAGTCCAGAAATTGTCTTAGGTAGCTGTGAAAATGCTACTCACTCTGAATGTGCACCTATATGGAATAGATTTGTGTGTTTGGAGAGAGAGAGAATCTGATGGTTGTCTTTCTTTTCACTTGCTTATCGATGGAATTGACTGTTTGTTATTAGGGAACTTCTTCACACAAAAATGAGACAGGAGGAAACAATTCATCATCTGAAGAATGTATTAGGGAAGGCCTTGATTAGTTGTGAGATTGAATTAGCTGGGGCAGAAGTTACTGCATGTTCTCAAGGTTCATCATTTCTTCCTCCTGCATTCACAGAAGACATGTTTAATTTGGAGCTTCCCAATAAACACCGAAGTGGCTTTCTTGCTCCCAGTCCTGTCTCTGTTACGGTGGACAACACCCTCAGCCCTTCGCACACACTCGTTCAAATTCTCTGCAACGATCACAAGGGCCTCATTTATGACATAATGAGAACACTAAAGGATTATCATATCCAGGCAAGTTATTCGAACTATGAACTATTTATATGTACTCGATGATTATAGCCTTTATTTAAACTAAAAATTCATCATAGTTTTGCTCATGGAACCTGGTACAGAACTCTTAGAAAAAGGTTCTGGGTTTCATTGAGTAATGGAAGTTCCCTAATGCTTCTCTTTCCCGGTGAGTCTCCCATTGGTTATCAATAATATTTATATGTGAAACATGAATTTATCTCAGATTTCTTATGGGCGTTTCTTTGCGAACCGAAAAGGAAACTGTGAGGTGGACTTGTTCTTAATGCAAGCAGATGGCAAGAAGATAGTTGACCCCAACAAACAGAATGCCTTGTGTTCTCGTCTGAGAATGGAGCTTCTGCGTCCTGTTAGACTTGCTGTGGTTAGTCGAGGCCCTGATACTGAGCTGCTTGTTGCAAACCCGGTTGAGCTGTCTGGCAGAGGCCGGCCTCTTGTCTTCCACGATATTACTCTGGCTCTCAAGACTCTAAACACCTGCATCTTCTCGGTACCATTCTTATTCCTTTCTTTGAGTGCATGCATGATTCTATCCAAGATTATCTCACACTTTATGCTATCTTTTATTTTCTCAGGTGGAGATAGGGAGACACATGATTCACGATCGAGAATGGGAAGTGTACAGAATACTACTCGATGAAGGGGATGTTTTACCTGTGTCCCGGAACAAGATTGAGGAGGGTGTTAGAAAAGTATTGATGGGTTGGGATTAGGTTGAGATGCTAACTTCAGTCAGGCCCCCTCACCATCTCTGGACAGCGTATCCTTTGGAGTCTCTAGTACAGCTAGGCGCTAACCGCATGCTAAATACAGATCAAGAAATTTCTCAAGAGAAACGACAAGCTCTTTTATGTAAAAAGAAAAGGAAAAAACATGATGCAGGTGCATTATTTTTTCTTTTTATAAAAGCTAATATCTTTTTCATGATTCTTGTTTTTGGTCTTTGTTTTTATAAAAGCCATGGTTTCATTGCCGGCATTGCCCTGGGAACATCACTAGTTCACCACAACCATTACTATCACAGGATATATGCTTAATGGCATTACATTGCCATTTGCCCCAGGACACAGATCACTGGTGGATGCTAGGAACCTTGTTGACAAGAATGTGTCCCAGTATTATGATGCTGTAAAATTACCGTGATCCGGCCACCAGAAATTACAGGTGCTGAGTTACCATTCTGAGCTTTCTTCCTCCATCTGTAAAATATGTAAAATAACATTACAAGGAAGCTACAGCCCTCCCATTAGTTGTTAATACCGTTCTGGTTTTTCAATTGGAACGGAACGTTCCGGTTTCGGAGCGTTCCAGCGTGCCGTTTCGGTGTCGTACTGTTCATATATAATTAATTATATATATATGAAAAAAAAAATATTAATTTAACAAGCATAATTAAAATTTGAATTCTTTTTTATTTAAAATATTTTGGTGTTTTTAAATTATTTTGATGTATAAATGTCAAAAATAATTTTTTAAAAATAAAAAAAAAATTAATTATTTTTTGTGATTTTATATTGATTTTGAACCCGGAATGACACGCCCGGAACGGAACCGAGGCGTTCCGACCGGAATTTAGCCGGAATTTCCGGAACGGACCGGAATTAAAACCGAGACGAAAACGACGCTGTTTTGTCTTGGTTTTTTGAATGGAACGGAATGTTCTGGCCGTTCCGGCCGGAATGAAACGGAATTAACAACTATACCCAAGTGAGCATCAGGGCTTTCTCACAAACACAGCCAAGGTTGTTTAGTTTTTTTAAAAAATAATTTTGAAATAATATTATTTTAAATTATCATAGATTAACTCGTTTATTCATGACCTGATCTTGATATTACATTGTGGTACTGGAGCTGAAAAATAGGGTTATAGGTTTGAAGTAACAAAGGAGAGAACGTTAAACCAAAGGCAATGACCTTGAATCGTGATTGCTTGACTTTTTACTTTTAAATCCGAGGAGATTTTCTAGTGCCGGTCTTTCAAAGTTGTCCATTGCCTTCTCTCAACTCATTTCAAAACCGGTTAGTGTCATTATATGCTAATGAATGCATCCTCTAACTGCATCCATATTTTAATAACTGTTTAGAATATTGTTGGTGTTGTTTTTAAAAGTGTTTTTTATTTAAAAATATATTTTTGATATCAACACATCATAAAAATATCTAAAAACATTAAAAAATATTGATTTAAAGCAAAAAATAAAAATTATTTTTTAAAACTAGATATTCAAGATAGTTTTGATTTCTGTGCGTAGTTATTATTAAATAGTTAATAATAAATTTTAACTGGGGAACAAAACTACAACAAATAAAAATATTAAGACTGAGAAAATTAAATGCATTTAAAACAAAAACAAAATCAAAAGTTCAATTTAAGTATATAATGAGTGTGTTTGTGTGTGGCATCGTATTGTTTAAAAATAATTATATTTTTAAATTATTTTAATGTGTTGATGTTAAAAATAAATAAATAAATAAATATATCTTTATATATATTTTTTAAAAAAATTACTAACAAAAACAATTGTTATCACCGTAAAAAGCATTATTGAAAAAACATTGAAGCTAGCAAGAGATAAAAATAAAATACAAAATTTATCTAGAGAGCAGACTATTATAAATTAGGTTCGTGTTATATTTCCATATAATCATAAATTAATTCAACATGGTATCCTTTAATGGATAAATAAGATATAAAACTTCACTCTCACAAATTTTAAAATCATAAATCTTAAAAGTACATTACAAAAACCTATATAAAAACATAAAGCCAGCCGTGTGATTAATTTTTTTTATGGATACTTAAAAGTATGGCAGTGGATGTTTTAAAATTATTTTTTATATATTATAAAATTATCTTAATTCGTTGATATTTAAAGTCCTATATTTGATAATACACGCTGGCATGCCAAGGTATTGGCACGATTAGGATAGGATGACCGCAGCTAAGGTAATATTATCCACGTAGATGTAGATTTTTCTTGCTGTTCATATGTGTGTGTGTGTAATGAGTGACATACACCCTTTTGTGGCAATAATTTCCGAGATGGTCTGGCATCCCAATGTGCAAAGTTGTAGTCTTAGTGGCTGTTTAGGAGTGTGGTTGTGATTGTTTTTGAAACTGTTTTTCGTTTTAAAAATATGTTAAAATTATGTTTTTTTTTTAAAAAAAAATTATTTTTGATATCAGCACATCAAAATGATTTAAAAATACTAAATTTTATTAATTTAAACTTAAAAATAAAAATAAAAAATTTTCAAATTTTTTCGAAAGTGTTTTTAAAAAGCCATCCCAAACACCCCCTTAAAATAAAATATATTATGGTGTGTTATATAAAGGGCGATGGCACGCTTAGGAAAGGATGATCGCTGCAAAGGTAATATTATCCGAGATGGTCAATATCAACTGGGGTTTGAAGGTTTATTTCTGGGCCCACAGGCTACAAGGTACAAAATACCTTTTATAGAGACCAACTAGTTGGATTGCCCGCACTACGTTGCGGGCATAGTGCGGGCGGAATAAATAATCTTTGTAATTATTGAGATTAAAATATAATATTTCAGTATATAAAATTTAATATAATGAAAAAGATCAATATTCTTTATTATAATAACAGTAAATTAAAGTCTCAACTTCTTAAATTATCATTACCATCACTGTCAAAACAATAAATATTATTCAACAAATCTCAGAGAAAAACAAAAACAAAAATATTAATAAAAAAACACGTAAGAATAAAAACTAAAATTATTATTATTAATAATAATATTTATATTATTATTGCTTTAATAACGGGAAGAAAACGAAATTAAATCAAAGGCTTAAAAAAACCTAAAAACATTAACAAAAGAGCAAATGAAAAAATAAAATAAATGAAAAAAACAATAAACATTATTGACTGGAAAAAAAATTATTTGACCTGAATTTTTTTAAAAAAATATCACACTATGTTGCGGGCTGAGTAAAAAGTTTGTATAACTGTTAAAAGAATAAAAATTATCAAATTATTCCGAGAGAAAAAAAACCTAAAAAACATTAACAAAAGAGTAAGTAAGAGAAAAGTATTAAATTATTATTATGATGATGATGATGATGTTAATAATGAAAAAAAATAAAAGACTACAAAAATCATAAAAACTTTAACAAAAAACCAAACAAAAAATAAAATAAAAATTATCAGGTAAAAAAGTCATATGACGTAAAAATAAAAATAAAAATGAATAAAAAGCTAAAAGAAATAACAAATAGAGAAAAAAAATACAAATATCAATTTCCAAATGATCATAGATATAAAATAAAATTTAAGAACTATTTTTTTTGAAAAAATATCACCCCAACAAATAAGAAAATAACAAAAATTAAAAATCAAAGCTAAGCACACTTGAAACTGTGATATTTCAATATATACAATTCATTATACAATTAATATGAGTAAGCTATAAAATTAAATAATTGTTTTTGAGAAACCTGACAACAATAAAATTATTTTTTTTGAAATAAAAAATAATTATAATTAAAAGATCCAAAATATTTAAAATTTGAGTTGTATGAATATTAGGATCACTTTGTTGAGAAACAATTTGAAACAATATTTGAATACATTAGTTCAAATATAATTAATTAAAATACATTCCATTACAAATAATTCAATCAAATTAATTACAAATTAATACCTTTATTTTTTATGCTAATAATAATAATAATAATAATGATTATTATTATTATAATTAATAATGATAATAATTATTATAGTTAATATAAAACCCACCCCCCACCCCGTTCCCATTCATTTGGTTATTATTATTATTATTATTATTAATGATAATAATTATTATAGTTAATATAAAACCCACCCCCCACCCCGTTCCCATTCATTTATCACTATCAAAAACCCTAACATTATCCTCCTTTTCCCTCCATCTATTTTGCGCCGCCAGCCAGCCAAAATCCCTCACCCACATCATTTTTTCTCAACAACCAATTTGTTTATATTTTTAGAGAGGGAGAGAGGAGGGGGAGCTCAAGATCTTCTCAGATCGGACCTGAGTTGTAAGAAATCTTATTACATTCTAGCTGTTTAATCTGGGTTTGTGTCTGATGTATCTGTTTTTGTTTTTGTAAACAAAAAAACAATGTAGCTTGATCTAAAAAGGTTGTTTCTTTGATATTTTCGTCATTTTTTCTTTATGGTTTTTCTCTCATAAAATGGTTTCCTCTTGGATTTCTGTTATCTGGGGTTGGAAAAATGATGGTCTTTTTCAAATTTAGTGGGTTTTAGGGGGGTTTATTAGTTATTTAGAATGGAGAGATTTGAGCAATTTTTTTTGTCTTCACATTTCTATGGGTTTTTTTGAAGTTATCAGATTCTCTCTGTTTTGGTTTTGAAAAATATTAAAAAGCTGGGTTTTGCTGGTGTTTTTGTTGTTCTTCTTGTTTCTCATTTTATTCTCCTTTTCAAAACCGGGGGGGAAAAAAAGAGACGGACGTACGCATGCGAAACACAAATTGAAAATGTCCACTAACTGAGTGTGAAGCTACAGTAAAAAAAGCTACAGTGAAAATCCGAGCTCTTTTAGCTATACGAGTTGAGCTGCCCGCTTCGCTGGGCTTTTTTATCTATGTAGAAAATTGATTGATTTTATAAATGTTGTCATTTATTATTTTAATATTTAATTAGTATAATTGTAATTGATAAAGTCTGTTAAAAATGGTTTTTTTCAACCATAATGTGATTGAATATTGTTATTGCTAAAAAACTTTTGATAAAATTTGTTAGAAAATTTGCTAAGAAGGTTAAATGATCTATTAGAAATTTGTTGTCACTGATACTTTGTTAAAAAAAATAAACAAAAAAAGAAACCCGGTAAAAAAAGAACAACTGACTTGGACACTGAAAAATACAAAATACATGTGGAAAAAAGGTTACAGTTCTAAAAAGGAAAAAAAAAGAGTCTAAAATATAAATTTAACTTCAAAGAGAAATTTTTTTTTTATAAGATTTATTCATTATATTATTACATTAAATATATTTAAGAATACTTATATTAATTTTTTTTTTAAGAAATTGTAGGTCATTTATTTTCTCTGTTTATATATTTTTAGGCGAGATTATTAAAGAAATATTAACCACATATACTTAGTCTCACATACTATATAGTGTTATCGAAATGGGAAGTGATTTTGATATTTTTTAATTGTAGAAAACCTAAGTAAATTTGTAAAAAAAAAGATTAGTTGTCTTTTTCCCCTAATAATATTAGATGTTACACATTATAAATAAAAATATTGAAATTTATTTTCAAAAAATAAATATAAATTTTTTGCGTGCTGTAATAACGTATTTGCCGTTAAAAAAGAACAGTGTAGTTGAAACGGAAAGTGCCTTATATATTTTTTAATTGTAGATAATCTAGGCAAATTTGTTTACCTTTTGTTTTATTGAGTTGTATTTTTTCTCGGGTAATATTAGATGTTAAATATTAAAAATCCAACTTTTTGTTTTTTTTTAAGAAATAAACTTTAACAAAAGAGTACAAAATTAAAATTCAAAGCTAATTTTTTTTTTTTATAAGATTTATTCATCATATTATTATATGAAATTTATTTAAGAATGTTGATATTAATTTTGTTAATAAAAAAAATCCGAGGTCATTTTTTTATCTCTTTATATACTTTTAGGCGATAATATGCAATAAATATTAAAACATATAATAATGACTTGTTTGCCGTTTAAAAGGAACAGTGTAATCGAGACAAAAGTGACTTGTATCGTTTTTTGATTGTAGATAACTTAGGTAAATTTGTTTATTTGTTGTTCTTGAGTTGTTTTTCATCTCCAGTAATATTAGATATAAAATGACTATTGCTATTATTGCAAAAACAATTTAAATTATTAAATTATCTCGGAAAAAAAAAACTCATAAACATTAATAAAAGAGTAAGCAAGAAAAAGAATATATTATTATTATTATTATTATTATTCTTATTATTATTATGTTAATAATGCCGCGGGCATAGCTGTGTATATAATATCATATAATTAAATCAATAACGATAAACTTATGTTATATACTGAATAAAAAGTTAAACACCAGTACATAAAAGAGTTTGTTGTGCAAAACATATGTTAAATCTTTTAGAATGTATGCAGTGTCAAAAAAGATGACAAAAGAGCGCAAATTATACAACTTGTGCATCATTGCAAAATAAAGGAATGTTGAGGTGCAGGACGAAGTGAAAACCCCTCTTCAAAATGAGTCAGCTCATTTTGTTGCTAATCTTCCTGTTAAAAATAAAACATTGCAAGGTAATAAATGAAACTATAAAAAATTCTTGTCATCTAATAGAAAAATACAGCAAATATCTTGAAAAAACTGCATGAAAAACCAGCCATTAAGATAGATAATTAAGAACAAATGCTGGAAATGGGCAAAAAAAAAACAATCAAGAATTAACACCATATGTTGCAAAAATTGTTGCAACCACTAAAAAAAGAAAAGAGGAAAAGAATGCTATAATTGGGAAAAATTTGGAGCCTTGGAAAACTATTATGCCAAATTATAGCAAGGAAACACATGGATATGTAGTTCCAAATGAAAAGCTAAACATTTTGAACAACATTAACCTTAACAATAATAGAAACAATCTAGGTAAAAATAGCAATAATAGAAGTAAAGATACCATCAGCGAGTAACTATAACCAGAGAGAATTTTTTTTTCGCATCAAGGTTCTTTTCGTAAAGAATTTTTTTTTTTATAAACTATTTTCTCGCATGTAGATTCAAGTTGAATCCTTTTCCACCTGCAAGCAAGAAACTTCTGGGAAATCTATTTACATTGGTTTTGTTTAAGATTTGTAAGCAATGCTACCCTAGATATGAGGTCTTTCAGCCTGCTAGCTTCAGGACCTGGTTTAATATTGTCCAGGTTCCCAACCTCAGAACATTTGGGACAACCAGAGCACCATCAACCAGGAGTGAAGCTCCCATTCTTCCGGCAAAGTAAATCCTTGTCAATCTTATCCAAGACAGGATCGTCGTGTTTGATTTTTATGGCAAAGGCAGCACCACTCGCAATCATCTCGTTCGTGTCATTGATGGTGAGGATGTGAGGATGCTGCTTGGGAGGATTGTCCCAGGCAATGTAGTGCAGGTCATGGCTGACTGCAGTTTGAGCAAACTCTGGCACATTGCATATTACTGTGTGGAAGTATCCTTCAGGTGAGGAAATGAAGTTTGTGTAATAAATCAGCAAGGTTTGCGGTAGATTATCCCCACCCCAAATTAAGCATTCAACAAATGAGGGAGTGAGAACCATCCATGCTGAGGCTGCAGAAACAAATGGAAATCATTTAAGTTCAGCTGAATGCAGAATGGCAGGTCTTCATAGTTGCTAGCATTTTCAGTGTTTCGGCAGCAAAGTATATGTTGGAAGCCATTGAAATCTAGCAATAACCAAAATTCATGGCTTCAGTTTTCAGAAAAGCAAAGGCTGCAATTGGACTCCTGTTAATAGTTGACTCAATTAAACACCACTGGTTTGTTAAATTGGAAAAAAAAACATAATGAAGCCAGCCTATGAAAGAGATACCTCCAGCAATTTTAATCAATACACAAAGCTTTTAACTCTTCAGTTTTTATTAATTACATGAACTTGAGGAATATAGAAAAGGAAACTTGTCCACCATGAAACTACAAACATGTTAG
Organism: Salix caprea; assembly: GCA_964035475.1. Classification (NCBI taxonomy): domain Eukaryota; kingdom Viridiplantae; phylum Streptophyta; class Magnoliopsida; order Malpighiales; family Salicaceae; genus Salix; species Salix caprea. Next base: position 1,245,485 of record OZ037757.1, on the reverse strand, counting down.
TTAGTTAGTTACAGAATGCACTTTCATCTTCCATTTATTTCTAGAGGAAACCCAAAAGAAGACACAATTTTAGTTGCCAGTTGCAAGTTGCATTTGCCATTAGACAAACTTAAAACTCTATCAAAGAAGCAGAGGTTACTGATAAATTCATTTACAAACTGAGCAAAGCTTCAGCAGAATTGTTAAAATTTGCCGATTTAAACAATTCAAACCTAATATGTATCTATTTATTCCTTTTCAGGAACTACACATCAACAATAAATCTTACCAGCAAGTGTCCGTGGAAAGAAAAGACATGTTGATTTTGAATACTAACCGGTGAATAATTTAAATGTTGTTGGCAAAGATCTCAGCGGAGTGGCCCGTAGATATCTGCTTTAGTTGTCGAGTAAAGACCAGGGTCCACGATCAAAGGCATTCCTCGTTTCTCCCTAAACACCGCATTAGATATAAGATCACTCACTGGAAACAGATTAAGATTGAGAGACAGAGAGTGTTTACGCTTTCCAGCCCAACGGACTTGTGTGCTCAATGAAGTTCAGATTTTGGTTTATAGTTGAAAATGTGTTAATAAGATCTGCATATTAAAAGCTAAATAATCAGAAAGTTGTTTCAACCACTCACTACAACCTCCTTTATGATTCATGAAGGGAATTTTAGTTGTGGCATTTCTCCTTTGGACTGTTATATAGCTTCCTTTTCAAAACCTTTCTCGATTCTACACAGAGTTGCATTGATGGTTTTCTAATGAGTTGAGTCATGTGGAAAGGCCATCTCTTTCAAGTTAGTAATGTGTATAATCAAATTATGACATGAAGATAGATGGTATCAATCAAAATTCATTTTTTCAGTGAAGTGTTTGATTGATAGTATTTCTTTCTAATTGTTTCTTAAAATTGTTTCCTAGCCAGAAGCATAAATCCTGTTCTAGAGCCTATATTGACTTTAAAAGGCCTGACGATGTTATTGACTTATTCCACTATCATTACGTGTGCTAAAAAATGCAGTAGGTTTGATAAGGTTGTGCAGTGGTTTGAAAGAATGTATAAAACTGGATTAATGCTTGATGAGGTCACATATTCAGCTATTTTAGATATTTATGCTAAATTAGGCAAGGTTGAAGACTTTTTAAGTTTGTATAAGAGAGGGGTGGCCAGCGGGTGGAAACCTGACCCTATAACATTTTCTGTATTGGCAAAGATGCTTTGAACAGTTGCAATATATATGATTATAGTTTTCTTTATTTAAGTTATACTATATGAATTTACTATATTCCATCATATGAAAAAATAGTCAAACTTGCCATGCCATAGATAACAAAATAGTTATTGTAAGAAAAGACACACATGCAAACTTATCAAACAACAAAATGAAACATCTCCACAAACATCTGACTTGTTCAAGTTAAGGTGCTATCTGAGCATATCAACCATAACTTAACAGAAAGTGCAATTTCTGCATGGTTTTTCCTAAGGCTGGCTCTTTGAAGATCTCAAACAATCCCCACCATTTATAGGCACCATAAGCATGAAAGTTTGGTTAACTTTGATGAAAATATACATGGAGTTTTTAATGCTAGTTAATTTCTGATATATCAAAGTGTGATGCACATCAAAGTTCTTTATTTGGCAATATCAACTGCCATCAACCGAAAGCTAGACAACAATGGCAATTTCCATGGATGATTATGAGAGGTCAATACTAAAAATCAATCAACAAACCAGCAAACAATTACTGAAGACCATAAACAACTAACCTCAAAAGTTGCACGAACAACACAAAGGATCAAACGTAGTCTTGGCAGCAAAATGTGATAAAGAGCAGGCAACAACTTCATAAAACAAAACCGAAGGAATCAAAACTCAATGAAAATGAAAAAATAAATCTTAGCTGAAAAACTCAATGGTCCCATGCCAAACAAACGCCAGCACACCAAAGCCAAACAGCCAGTCATTCGCAGCAGAAAATGCAAGATAAAGATACAAAGAGAAGCATAAAAAGCATGAAAGAAAGTGTTTAATCAACAGGTTAAAAAAGCAGCAAAGAAATCAGGAAAAACATTGCCACAAAACCCAACCAAAACAGCAATTTCCAAGTGCCAGCCTGGCTGGAATGACACGAAACAACAAAAACATACTAAGAGAACATGCCGAAAAGCCAAGGACCGAAAGGATAAACGCAAGAAAAGGAGAGCCAAGAAGCATAAAAAGCAGCAAGGGCAATGATAGAAATAACTCAGAACTGAGACCGAAAAAACATGAAAATAGCAACAAAACAGCCAAGCCCACAAAGCAAGAAAACAAACAATCAGCGCTATATCTTAAAAAGAAACTGAATCAACTATTATAAAACCTCAACAACAGCAACAGTAAATGGAAAACAATAACAGCGACATAAAGAAAGCAAAGAAACCACCAAGCAACTATAAAATAAAACATAACTTACCTTAAAGCAGCAGCAGGAGCACCCAAAACCCACCCAAATACTGGCAGCAGCAGTGCAAAACCAACAGACAATAATCTGAACAGTCAAAACCGAAAAATGAGCACAAACACTAAAACAAAGCAACTAATATGATGCCAAAAAAGGACAGAAATGAAACAAACAAAAAAAAGAGGAAGCAACAGACTAACCTGAGAGGGAGAGAAAGCAATACAGGACTTGGAAACCCCAAAAACAGGAGAAGACACTATAAATAAGCGTGTCCAGTCCCCCCCCAGCTCAAACCACCCCCACCAAGCACACAAATAAAAGAAGTCAAAACACAGCATGGTCACCTGCAAAAAACACAGGAAATCAGCATGCGAAATGACAGGCCAAAATCTCACTACCATCACTGAAAGGGTTCCCGGAACAACCAAAGCTTCTTCTTCCTGTCTTACAATTATAATTTTACCATGTCCTTACGGTTACAAAACACTTTTAAAACATATGGGAGAAGGGCATCACCAAACACATCAATCTCTAATCCTACTTTGAATCTTACTTACCGAGCTTGAAGACGAACAAATCTGGTAGTCATCGCCCCCCAGGAGCTTCTCCTCTTCTCTCTCATTCCCACACACATATATAAATAAAAAGTTTTATTACAAAACCTTACACTTTCCATTCAATTATTATTCACCACCGCCACCAATAAGGTTTTTTTTCCTGTTTTTTCACATCTTCATACCCAAAAAAAATCAACCCCGTCCCGATAAATCCTAAAAAGATTCAATCTTTCACCCAAAAAAATCACCCTCAAATAAACCCTAATTCTCCCTCAAAACCGACTAAAATTCTTTCTCAAAATCAAAAATTGAACCAGACCCATTTCAATTCTCCCATCAAGAACCGTCAAAACAACAAAATCAAGAAAAAATTACATACCTATTCTTTTTGTATAGTTGATGGGCACAATCAGGTTTTGTAGGCAATATTGATGAAGAAATTTGTAAGTCATGGAACACAAATTAACTAACCTCAATGAAGTCCCACAGAAACCAAGACGGCATTCTAGGCGGTCGTTTATAAAAGGACCACCTCACCAGCTCCCTAGCTTTCTCTGGTGTTTGCGGCAGCAAAATACTAACAATCTCCTCCACCGTCGTTACCTTCAGCACCTCCATGCTCCCCGCGTCCTTCTCTTCGAAACAAACCCCGGCACATCCTAGACCCACGCGCAGAAAAACGGGCGCAGAAAAACCAAAGCAGAAGCAGAGAATGAAGAGGAAAAACCGAAAAGAAAAGATGAAATGGGCGCAGAGAGAATGAAGAGAAAAAAAGGGCGCAAAGAGAATGAGGCAATGACAGGAATGTCCCTGTGCCTCAACGATTTTTACACGCAGCCCGACCGGTTTTTTGTCTTATTACCGGGGCTGAAATCGTCGGAGCACTGTTCATTTTTTTTTAAAAAAAAAAAAAAAAAGCAGACGAACAGCCGCGACGCACAAACGTCAAATTTCCAGTCCACAGTCGATCTGAGTCTAGCGCTACAGTGCCCACCCCGAGCTGTTTTAGCTCTTTTGTTAATGTTAATGTTAATGTTAATTGTAATTCCAGGTTACATATGGACCAAGTCCAGGTCATTTAGTCACAACTAGCTGGATTGCCCGCACTTCGTTGCGGGCACAAAAAACAAACAAATACCATAGTTATATATATTTTGTTCTTTAAAAAATAAAATATCACATCTTGGACAATTCCTTCCAAACATTTTTAGCATAAAGTCGGGGGAAAATATATCATTCCCCTAACGCTTGGTTTTATATACATGGTTTCATAGAAATAGAGGACAAAATACATAACTGCTGGATCATACTAACATATTAAAGCATAACAATATCAACACAAAAACCTCATAATTGAAGATATGGAAATTGATAACTGATGCAAAAAGTTTTGAGCACAAAAGCGAGGAAACTATTGCAAATTTTCCAGCAGCTTCATTAACTTTAACGTCGCCTTGAGTCTATTGTTTTCTGCAACAAAAGAAAAGACAATTACTTATGGGTTGAGATTTTCCACAAAACCAATATGATTATATTGGTAGGTTTATAATTAATTGCCAAAATTATTTGTTGTTATATGCAAGATAAATAAGAATTGTAGGTTATCGCTTGGAAATTGAAACTGTACCTTTGTCAACTAATGGCAGCTAAATAAACACTTTTATGGGCGGTCAATATAGGTTTTTAATTAAGCATCACAAAGTGATAAAAATTGAAAACAAATATACCTTTTTTTAGGTGAAAACCTTTGCTTTCTGCTTCTTTGATGGATTGTCCGCTGATTGATGTGCTTGTGCTTGGACATTATTTTCCGATGAGTTGCTTGATTGTTCATTACTGTGAAAGTATATTTGATTAAAAGGATAAGCTAAATGTGTGGAGAAAGAAAAATTAATTACAATTATTCATTTGTTTAGAGCATAATGTACAAACCTTTGCTGTGAATCATCATCGTTGAAGTCAAGTCTTCTCTTAGTTCCAGCATTCAAAGTAACACCTTGCAGCTGTTGTGTGTTAAGCGGATTAATCGTTAATGGTGAATCTGAGAAGCTGCTTTTCTGAGTAGCAGCGGCGGGTGTTGAAGGGTCGGATGTGCTTGACAAAGCAGACACATGAATAAATTCATCAGCATTTGACATCTGAGACAGCTGCACATCACTTGGTTCAGTTTGAACATCATCGAAAACATTTGTTATGAGTATATCACATCGATTTGTTGTTGATCGAAATGTTCCAAACCGCAATTGAAAAATATATATCTTGTTTAGCTTTGATGCCATGGGTGGTGCAACCTTTGATGGGTCATTGAAACCTCTATCATACACATAATGATGTGCTGATGATCCAAAAAAGTTTTCTGCAACTTTTCCAACCATGAGAAAGTTTGTCACATCTATTTCATCGGTGACAACACAATCAAGACGAAACCTATATAAGTTGCAAAAATGATGCTTGAAAGTTAATACACTAAGAAAATATTGGTTGTGCATAAACAACAAATACCGAATTATTAAATTTGATATCGAAAGGAAAGCTAACCATGGCACAGGTAAAGATGTTATTGCATCATGATCCATGCAAATTGGATTGTTAGCAGTGCCACCTAGTTTTTTATTGCAATGAGGACAACTTGGATACCACCATCCATTAAAAAGATCGAAATCAGCAATCGATGCACGACATGTGAACCTGATATTCTATTATAAGAGGGGAAATAGTGTTAGCGTATCTTTCACATAAAAAGCAATGGTGATAAATTTGAAGGAATAAAAAAGATATAACAATAATAATAATACCTTGTGCTCATATGGATTCATGCAAAGGATTTCTTTGATTGTTTTTCTATTTTCAATAATCTGGTCTTCCAATTTCAAAAAAGCGTTCGAGGATGAAGGAAGTTGGTAAACTTCAACATGCAATTTCTCGAAGCTTTTAAAATAGAATTGATATGCAATTAGATTACGAAAAGTATAAATAAAACATTGAAATTATTAAAAACCAATTTTAAATTTAAAGAAAGAAACTTACTGATGATGATAAGGCAACACTTCAGGTATGTCAGGATTTATATACCAAAGAGAAGCAGCTGTCCCATTTAGATTTGGTTGACCTAGTGGTTGAAGAAGTTGGTATTGAAATGGGGCAGTGAAATCAGAAAATATACCAAGAAGCAACAACGCATATAAAAATGTGGAGTTTTTGGCAGTGTAAGATATTGAAACCTCGATATTCTTTTACACGAAATCCTGCAAAAGCTATCATAATTGGTGATTTGAGCGTTTTAACAGTTGAATCATCAAAATCCCTTGCACGATCACCCCATAGAGTTATACGCATTTCATCACCCCTTTAATAAACATCAACAAAACATCATTATACAAAACGATACAGTAAAAAAAAAAAAAGTTGAGTTTGCTAACAAACCTTATATTTTCAAGGATAAACTCTCTTTTATTTTCCAATGATTGGCCCCGAACCAGTACTTGTTCAAGCGGTTGAATAGCTTTAAGCCTTCCCAGAACATCTGAATAATAGAATATGTTCATCTTTATTCGAGATTAACGTGCGTAATAAACAATATAGCAAAGTTGTGTATAACTTAGACATAACATTAAAGAAACTAATCAAACCTGTTAGAACTCTTGAACCTCTTCTTAGAGAGAGAATGTGGGCAAAGTCAATGAAGTTGAAGTAATATCTTGGCACTTCAGGCGTGAGAGGATCAATAGTTTTAAATTTGACTGAAGTTTTAAGCTCAACAACAGCATCATTATCAACAACTACATTGGTTGATCTGTTTTCATAGGTGTAAAAACCTCTAATCTCATAACAAAGACCCTCAATAACTGCATCAGCAAAATGAGGAACATCTCTTGCTTTTGATGATCCTTGGATAGCTCCACCCTTAAAACAACAATGATTATGTTATGCACAAAAAATAAGTGCTAAATAACAATTAAAATCTAATTAGATGATAACATTTGCATCATGAAAGTATTTGATACAAAACTAAGAGCAAAACAAATAATATATCTTGGTTGATTGTTGGATATACCTTATAACAAAATGGAAAGAATATATGGGCAAGTATGATTTTCTTGTTTCAATATGCATGAAAGAAAAAGCTGAATAAGAAAAAAATTGCACCTGATTATCCAAGAAAACACAATTAAAACTGTTGACTTGTTTTTCAAATCTTGAAATCCATACACGACAAACTCGTGCCCGCATCAATGGATAAAAGGTGTACTTCTTTATATCCTTAATTCGCACAGCCATGTTCCTGTAAAAAAAAATGGTACATCAATAATAAGAAAAGAGGATTGAAAAATAACATTCATAAGAAAGAAAGGGAAAACTAAAAAAAGCAATAGATAACGACACACAAAAGAGCATGAACATGGATGAAATATGGAAAGTAAGAATGACAAACACATGTCATAATTAAACATAGTTGGTGGAAAAACTTATCTAAAATCATTGACAAAACTAAACAGTAATTTCCTAATTCCAAAAATAATCAAAAACATAATTGTCCGTGGAAGGCAAAAACGGAAAAAAGCAGCAAATCAAAAGACAAAAAACACAACAAATTTCCACAACATTAAGCCCATGCATTATTTTTCAGCAAGCAATCATCGCCATTGATTTTCTAATTCCATAACAAATCAAAGACAAAAATTGCCCGCCAAAGGCAAACGAAACTAAGCAGCCAATCAAAACATTAATCTTGTAATTTCATAACTATTTATAGAACAAAAACATTTTCTAAAGGACATGGATTGGAGGAAACAATAAATTTTAAAGTGTAAAAAAAGACAGTCAAAAAATAATGACAAATGAGAAAACAAAAACAAAACAGCCATGCTCTTCATCAACGAATGGGGAAAAACCCTAGGAAATAAAAAAAAAAGAAACTACGACAATATTAAGCACATACATCAACCTTGACAAACAAATTATTGATAAAACTAAACATTAAATTTACTAAAACAGCTCAACAATATTGCAGCAACAACAATATTGCTAAAACAGCTCACAAAAGCAACACAATGCCCATTACCATTAAATTATGCCCAATGAAATCCGAAAAACTAAATGCCAGCATAATAAAAGCGTAAAATCTAAACGCAGCTTTGAAATCTATTATGAACATAAATAATTTACCAATAGAAGAAGAAGAAGACATACCTCACAAAAAGAGTTGCAAAGAGAACCGAAAAACAGCAGCAACCACAACCCGCTGCCCCTAAAAACCTCAACAAATGCCAAATCAACATCAAAAACGAAAAATCATTACAAAAAACAATATAACATTAAAAAAAAGCAACAAAAAATAACTTCCATCATACCTTGAAAACGAAAACAGCAAAGAAAAGTAGAAAAACAGCAATCTATCTCTGCACAAAAAGAGTGAAAAAAATGAAAAACATGATCTAAAAAAGAAAATCAGCAAACAAAGGTGAAAATTAAACAAAGAAAAAAAAACATCAAACGAAAGCAACATGAAACTCACCAGTTCAGCTCTCTTCAAAAACGAAAAATCATTACAAAAAACAATATAACATTAAAAAAAAGCAACAAAAAATAACTTCCATCATACCTTGAAAACGAAAACAGCAAAGAAAAGTAGAAAAACAACAATCTATCTCTGCACAAAAAGAGTGAAAAAAATGAAAAACATGATCTAAAAAAGAAAATCAGCAAACAAAGGTGAAAATTAAACAAAGAAAAAAAAACATCAAACGAAAGCAACATGAAACTCACCAGTTCAGCTCTCTTTTAGCTTTCTTCCAGCCTAACTCTCTCTTAGCGTGGGAAAAAAAATCGAGAGGCTGCGTACAGGTTATATGCAGCTGATGACAGAAACAGAAATGAAAAAAGCACAAAAAAGACTCACGCAACCAACATCAGCAAACAGTAACGACACTGCTAAGGACATAAAAAAACAATTATTTATTAGCATCCATATCCAAAGGAAGTGAAAGAAAACAATAAATTAATAACCAAACCCATACTGCCCAGGCAAAAAAATCAGAATATAGCTGAAATATAGCTGAAATTATTTCGGCTAGTACCCAGTAGCTACTGGGTGCATTTAATGCAAATTCGTATTGACGAAAAATCTATCCCAAATGCACACAAAATTCCACAGGAACATACACGGCATTAAAAAAACATAACAAAAACAAAAACATAAAATAAGCAGCTGCGCCATTAGCTTTGTACAATGATTGAGGTCTTTAATTTTTCCTTTCCTTTCCTAATATAATTGCTGTTATTTGTGGCCAGATTTCTAGTGAAGCTGTAGTTCTCAAAAAGGCTTTATATTACATAACTCTTAAATAAATCAACCTCTCAACTGGAAGGTTGTCCAAAGACTACATTGTTAATCCTCGGAATTGCACTTCTCAGCCTCCTGCACCATCACCTCAATCTCTTCCTTGCATTAGCGATTTTGCAAAGAAGATAAGAAAATACTCAGCACAACTGAAGATGGAATGAAGATGGAATAAAAAGAGAAAGGGTGAAATTGTTAATTGCAACTTACCCATTTCTTCTCGCAAGCACACGGCCGACAGCTGCTCCCGTGCACTCGAAGCTTTTCTCCTGGAGATGAAGGCCCGCACTCCCTACTCAAACTCTGTTGCCAACTCTTCGAGGCCCCCTTTCAGCCATGGTGCAGACGCTGAACCCCACCCCAGCCAGGAAGAACTCCTGAACCCCACCTCAGCCATGGTGCAGACGCTGGTTGAAGAAGAGAAAAGGAAAGGAGAGAAAAGAAAGGAGAGAAAATGGCGCTGAAGAAGAGAAAAGAACGGCGCCGAAGAAGAGAAAAGAAAGGAGAGAAAATGGCGCCGAAGAAGAGAAAAGAACGGCGCCGAAGAAGAGAAAAGGAAAGGAGAGAAAAGAAAGGAGAGAAAACGGCGCCACCCATAACAAAAGAAAAGGAGATAAAACCTAGATGCTGGGTGAAGAAGAGAAAAGGAAAGGAGACAACAGAAAACAAAGCAAACGGCGCCGTTTTAACCGGACCGAACTAAAACTAAAAAGCGAACCGAACCGGGTAAAACTAAAAAACAAACCGAGCCGGGAACTATTGCAATCCACAGTAGAAACACTCAGAAGCTACAGTGATTTTCCCAACTCTTTTAGCTTATTTTAGAATATATAATTTATAATTCCTGGCCCATTCACAACGTCATTTGAAAGAAAGAAAATGGTTAAATAATAATAAATTCAAGGTGTAATCATGCATGAAGTGACATTAGCTTGAAAAGTCTAAAATCACTTATAATCACAATTCAAGGTCCGTGTCGCTGATTTTAAGCTCTCTGAGTTTTAAAAATATATTAAAATATCATTATTTATTTTAAAAGTTAACACATCAAAATAATTTAAAAATACAAAAAATATATTTAAAAAATACAATGCCACGCAAAAAAAACACTCATTATATACTTAAAATGTTTTTTTTTTTTTTTTTGTAAAGTAATATTTTTAAAACGATATAGTTGTATAAAGTTATTCTGGTGAATTTGGTGATTTTATAGAGTAAGAAAAGATATTTACATTTTATTTTTGTTAATGGGTTACAAATCTCAATATTTTTAAATATCAATCTAATCTAGATAAGGGATTATAATTATTTATTACTTTTAACCTCTCGATTTCCTATAGCTACCCCGATTAAAATCCTACATGTAGTCACACTGAAGTCCTTCCAGGTTTCGTCTCGTTCAATTGTCTTTGCAATTTAAAATTTATTCATAATTGGGATTTTTTACTAGAAAAGGAGTTCATCTTCTGGAGAGAGAGAAAGAGAGAGTAAAGGGTGGGGGCACCAAGTTATTAACAGATGCTAAATCTCCAGGATTGTTACTTCGTTTCTCTTATCCCAGGGCTACTGTAGGTGAGGCAGTGCCTAGAACTATTGAGGCCGCCCGACTTTGTCGGATGAGGGCTCGTGGCCCATATACTGAAGAGGGCGGTAATGGGCCTCCATATCTGTCTGGTTTAACTTTTTCCAGCGTTTCCTGTGGGCTTTGGTCATCTTGTTCTCTGTCATTGTCTTTAAAACCGGTCCATGGTCATGACCTTCAAGAATACAGCAAAGCTTCGTAGCTGGAATTCGACCCGTGTCTTGAAAAAAAATATATACTCAAGTTAAATGAAATAAAATATAATATATTTTTTTTAGTATTATAAGACAAAGATGACATTTGTATAAAAAATATACAATTAGTTAAAAATACTAAAACATGGATAAAAATAAATTTGGATGAATTTGTACTCACCTCGATTAATTTTATGTATCCTACAATTAATAATTATATAAATAAAACCAAACTCCAGTGACAAGATATGGTATTGCAATTGTAGGAAGTTGCTGAAAAGATATCTTGATCAGGAGAAAATCAAGAACGCTGCTCAGGCCCATCGCTAAAGGAAAAAATCACAAGCAACCAAATAAAAAAACAATAATTTATGTCGCTTTTATGTTATTAGCATGGCAGTGAGACTCTTGAACACGAACACATGAATTTTCTAACCAACCAGCCACCATACTTGAAATCTTTAAAAAATATCTCATTGGCTGAAAAAGAATTATGCTTCAAGCAGACGGAAAATTCCCTTGTCCTCTCCTCCTATTTTCCTCTTGTCTACCTTGAAAGATCACTATTGAAGAAAAAGGAAACAAAAGTCTCTCAATATTCCCATTTTATCCTTTCTTATTAAATTTAACGATTAAAATAATTCATGCATGGCTGAATATATTTTAATCTCGCGCATGTTTTGTATTGTTTTACTTCTAAAATATATCTATCTATAGCTAATTCTAATATGTGTATTTTTATATAATTATATTTCTATGTTTTTAAATAATTAAATTTATTATATATATTATCATCCTGCTGTTATTTTAGTTATTTAAATATAAGAATAATTCACACACACACACACGTTACATGAGTTTAAAATAAAAAGTTACTTGATATAAATAAAATACTTTTTTAAGAATATTTTTACTGTGATATGATATTTATTAATTATTTTTTATTTCAAAAGTAAAACTAAATACTTTAATAAAATAGTGCTTAATTAAAAATATTTATTAGCATGTAATCGATTGTAAAAATTAAGATGGCTCAAAGAAGGGCTTCATCCTGAGAGATCCATTCAACGGAGCCCAGTCTCCAAACACAACACGAAATCAACTTCCTCTCTGCCAGAACATGTGGTCCGCAGCCACCACGTGTCCCCTCAGCTCTCGTACATGAGCGGTCGTTAGTTGTTTGTCCTAATAGTGCCTTTCTGCTTTTGTTTGTGGATCTCCTCTTAGATCCCTTCGAATCTTCCTCCATTACAAATCCCCCCCTCTATTCTTCTTCACTTCAAAAAAAAAAAAAACGAAAATCAGAAAACACCGAACAGAAAAACAAGAGACGAATCATAACAATAACAGAAACCTTGAAAGAAAATGAGATCAATGAATTCGCGTTTATTAATGATTGATTTACAAAGCTCATGCTATTCAGCTCGGCAAATCCCACTATCATCAACACTCACTTCCCTCTCAACAATCACTTCGTCGTTTCGCCGAACGCGTGGTGTGCAGCGTCGAATTGCCTCCTCAAAGTCACCCACGCCGTCGGTTGTTCGGGATCCGGAGATACGGAGACCGGGGGATCGGTACAGGAAAGGAACTGGGTCGGTGATAGAATCGGAGAATTCCGTTTCTACTTCGAGTTCAGTGAATAGTAACAGCGAGTTGGATTTGTTACTTGAACTGTTGCCGTTGAGAATGAGGACCGAGTTATCTGGTCACAGAGAGATTGGTGAGTTGATTGAAGTGGTAATGGATCTGGGAAGGAAGCCTATTGCCAGATTTCCATCCGGGGATCTTGTCATTTGTGAGCAACCAGTGAAGCACGAGGATTTAAAGCATGCTATATCAAAGGTGATATTTACGAAGGAATTTAATCGTTTGTTTTTTAAGGTTTTGATTGGATTAAATTTATACGTAAGGTATTTATTGGTGTCTTTATTAGTTCGTTTGGTTTATATGGGAGATGATGATTTGTTTTCTCTTTTTTGATTGTGACATTGGTTAATTTGCCAGACTTAATTTTTTATTTCTATCCCATGACTGCATTATTTGTGTGAATATATAATTATATATTACCTGGTTGTGAGGTTTGACTCCCTTTTATATTTTTTTATATGAAGCTTCTCTGTTCGTATTATATCTAATTAATGACACTGTGTGCACCTTATGTAGTGCAAATTCAAAACTTTATGTTTTAGTTAAGCTTGTGTAGAATGAAAGCGATCCAACAATTCCTTTTAGTCGAGGAATCTCAATAGTGACATTTGTGTGATAGAATGTGCTGGTTATTGATTCATCTACATGAAACATGGTGTTAGCGTTAGGATGTTTGCTGGGAGCAGATTGTAGAAAGATTTTTGTCTGAAGTTAGTTGTTGTTTGTGATTAGGTTGGTGATTTTTCTGATGACAACCGTTCGGGTATTGATAGTTCTTTGCATCGTATAAGTGCCATTCGAAACCGTAAAATGCAAATTATTGGCCTTACATGTCGGGTTGGTCGTGCTGTATCTGGAAGTGCTGATATTATCCGTGACTTGGTCGAGGGGGGAGGTTCTATCCTGGTCATAGGTCGTCCAGGAGTGGGTAAAACAACCTTGATCAGGTATTGGTGCTTCCATGTTTGTAGAATTGAGAAGATGGGATGAATTTCGTTTTGGAAGATTATTTCATGGATGTTAGATTGGTGCATTTGAACACATTCATGTGTATAGTTCTTGTATAATGTTCACATTAGAAACTATGTAATATTAAGAATTCTTTCTGTACTAGCTATGATGATTTCTCCCTTTTCATTTGTCATTTTGTTTCCTTTAACATTAAATGTTCTATCTATCATGAACTCTGATCCCCATATGCTATGCTAAAAAAATTGTAGTGGAAAAACTGGATAAAAGAGAATAAATGGAGATACTCTGGCCATTCAAGTTTATAGAAGCTCTTAGGATAAATTCGAGAGATTGAGAATTCAAATGTTTTGAGGTACTGAGAATTCAATTATTTTCATATAACCCTGTGTTAATGCATGCTTTCTTGTGTTCTTTTTTCTGTTGTGCACAGAGAAATAGCAAGAATGTTGGCAGATGACCAGCGGAAACGTGTTGTAATTGTAGATACGTCAAATGAAATTGGGGGTGATGGGGATGTTCCTCATGCAGGAATAGGTCGTGCAAGGAGGATGCAAGTTCCAAATGTTAATATGCAGCATAATGTGAGCATTAAAAAGCCTCATTGTTGTGATATTGCATAAATCTCTAGAAGCTTATCTTATTTTATATCATTTACTTGATGAACTTCCATGCAGGTTATGATTGAAGCAGTTGAAAATCATATGCCCGAGACCATCATAATTGATGAGATTGGAACGGAGCTTGAAGCCTTAGCCGCCAGCACTATTGCTCAACGTGGAGTTCAGCTGGTTGGAACAGCCCATGGAATGACCATAGACAACATAATAAAGAATCCTTCTTTGCAGATTCTTGTTGGAGGCATAGAGGTATGATAAGACCTTTTTTATGTAACTATACAAGCTCATGTTGGCGTGCTTATACTTCTATCAAGATTATAATGTCTGTTGACTGTGCCATCAACATAATTTTTACTTGTTTCCACTTTGTATGGCGTCACATGCATAGGGGATCCCTGTGCATAAAAGTTTCTGATTATTCCAAAAATGTTCATTCATCTGTCTGTTTGCAGAGTGTAACTCTCGGGGATGAGGAAGCAAGGAAAAGGAAAGTGCAGAAGACAATTCTTGAGAGGAAAGGGTCTCCAACATTTACATGTGCTGTTGAGATGATAACTAGAACAGAGTGCCGTGTTCATCACAGATTAGATGCAACAGTAGATGCTATATTGGCTGGTATGTCATATTTTTAAATTGGGAAGCTCTTATTACACAATGTTGTAAATGCATGCATAACTTCTTTTCTGTAACAGGAAAATCTCCTCTGTTTGAAATCCGACACATGGATACTGAGGGTTATGGCTCTCTTAAGTTGATTCCAATGCTTCAAGAGAACCTTATAGAAGAAAGTGATGATTCTCTCAAGTCCATTTCAATACTTCAAGAGAACTACGTAGAAGAAACTGAGGTGATAACTAGTGATAAAGAAAGATGTGATGAAGTGGAGTCTGATGAGGAAGAGGAAGATGAAGATTATCGTTCAAAACAATCCAAAACATGGAAATCCATTGGAACTGAGAGCAAGAGGAAATCACCAGTATGCGTCTACACTTGCAAGGTAAACTAGTCAAAGTTTCCTTCCTGAAGTTTCTTTTGCTTTGTGATTTTATCAAAGTTGCTTTTAGGGAGTCAAAATTTCAGAGCAGGGAGTTTTAATCTTTTATCAGATTCCAAAAGAACATTTCCATGAGTGACAAAGTTCCTGGTAATATCAAAGTTGAAAGATTGCATTGACAGTCATTCTATTGTATTCTGTTGTGCTTTAGATCGTTGATTCTGATCTGCTACAAGTGGCAAAAGTAATGGGGATAGAGAATGAGATAGATGTGACCGATGACATTGGAGCAGCAGATGCAATACTAGCATCCAGTGCAGAAATGAAGCAGAACCCATGGATCCGTGGTGTTGCTAAATACCACCATTTACCTGTATTTGTTATCAAGGTATTGCTCATCGTTTGTTCTCATTCCATTTTGAAGTAGTTATACTTGTTACAACCTGATATCTTAACAACTTTCACTATTCATGTTGGAACTTGGAACACGCCCCCATTAACGATGATATATTTACTTGCATGCCAGCTTTTCTTTAGGATCAGAAATGTTCCATAGAAGGTTACGACTTGCATTGAAAAAATATTGCAAGGATATCTTAATCTACCTATATTAACCGATGATGTATCATTAACGTTATCATGGTTTTGCGCTATATTAAAAGATGATGTATCCTTAACGCTATCATGGTTTTGCAGTCAAATACCATGGCACAAATGGTGAAGGCACTTCGTATGATTCTTAAAATGGAATCGCTTGGCTCTTCATTACAACAGCCACTCAAAAGTTCTTCTGACATAGTAATTGAAGACGATGCACCAAAAAGGAAACCTACCTTGGAAGAGATTGATGCCTTGGAGGTGCCATTCCTCTGACCATTTTGCTTTCTGTCTTCTCATTTTGTTTCATAAAATCCAAGCATTCAGGTGTTGCATTCTTGTTTGAACTCCTCTCTCTTTATCTTACAGGAGGTTCGCCTGGCAATTGAGTATATTGTCATCCCTGGCGGGGAGCCAGTGGAGCTTCTTCCTAGACGCTCTGAAATAATTGCTCGGCAGCTAGAACTCGTGGAAAGCTATCAGTTGACAGCAGAAAATTCAGGCACTGATGTTAACCCTAGGTTGCAGATTCTTCCCATGAGGACAAACAAGAAAACAACATCTAAACCTCTAAAATCCAGCTCAACTTCACATGCAGTGACAAGCTTGGAATCATTCACTGGGAGCGGTGGCACTAGTGTCACCAGGCTGCCCCTTCTTCCTGAATAATCTGCACCACTTTTCTAATTCTTACAAATTTCATCGCAACCATTGGTTGATAAATGTTCATTCCCTGTACAACCATTGGTTAATACATGTTCATTCCCTGTACAGTCATGTAGATTATGTAAGTATCTATTGAAATGCAATTGTTTAACGTTGTTAACGTGTAATTCTATTTATTATCATTGTTTCATCAATGGAAAATCACAATCTATCATTGCAATTCAGACCATGGACCATGTTGTGATTACAAAATCTATTTAACATACCCGAATCAGATGTTGTTATAGAAATTTTGTTCGAGGAAAAATATTAACAAAAAAATTGAACTGCATGTTTCATATCAAATATGAACAAAAAAAATTGAGTAAAACAAGCCTATAAAAATTAGGGCTATTTTTGGTTGCTAGAAAAATAAATTATGTTTTTGATATTTGATAGTGTTATAGAAAATAAATTAAAAAATACTCAAAATTATTTGGCCATATCATTGAAAATGAGCTAGAAAATAATTTATTGATGTTTTTTTTTCATGTTTATTAAAATAATGAGAAACAAACTTTACAAATTAAAATGTTGAATAAGAATAAGATTGAAAAAATAAAAATTTTAAAAACTTTTTCAAATAAAATAAATAAAAATCAAAGTAATGGAGACATGTTATAAAAATAAAAAAAATAATTCCAATCTCATAAATTATTTCAAGTAAAATTAACTATAATTAAAAAATTGAAGACTAACTCTAAGACAAATTTCCTTATAAAACAAATAAGGAATACACAAGGTTTGAAACACACATCAATTTTGTTTTTCTCTTAGTCAATTTTTTGTTAATTGTTTTTTGTCAGTCATGACACCAACTGTTTATATATATATATATATATATATATATATATATATATATATATTATAACAGTAAGAGAAAAGTAGAAATATAATTAATTAGCTTGTATATAAATTTAGATGAAACTCGTTTCCTGAAAAAATAATAGTAAAGACACATTCCCACAACATTAATCTTATACGTTCTAGATAAATAAATTACATAAGATGAGATGTTAAGTTTAAATTTCAATTTGGAGACTCAATGGAAAAATTAAATCCATCAAACTTACTTCTGTTTAGTGTTTGATAATTTAAATTAGAACTACAAGAATTTTTTATTTTAAATTCAAATTCCATTCACAACACTAGAAAAGGAAAAAATATTGTGTTTTTTTTTTTTTTTTTTTTTTTTTAATTTACATCCAATATCTTCGATTATTCTGTGGGCCAAGAGTACAGGCCCTCCGAAAGTTTAAAGCCCACGGTCCAGGGTCTGTAGGGTCTGTCTTTAGGAAGATACCGATAAAGTCTCTCTCAAACAAAAAATAAAAAATCATAGATTTTTTTAGGGTTTCCACACGAGCTGGGAGAGACACTAAACAAGGTAACAAATTTCATCTCTTTCCTTCTATTCTTTTCCTCTCTCGCCCTGTTCAATTTCTCGCAACAATACGGGGTCGTTTTGCGCAGTTTTTATATGATATAGAGAGATAAATGGCCGGAAAGGAAGATAACCGGATATTTGTCGGAGGTTTGTCATGGGACATCACTGAACGGCAGCTCGAGAATGCGTTTAGTCGCTTTGGAAAAATCGTTGAGAGTCAGGTACGGTACTGTTTTTATTTTCTCAACGGACTCTGTTTGGTTGCTGGGAAAATGAGGGAAAATAAGGAAAGCTGTGAAAAATTGAAATTTTATAGGTCATTTTAATTAAATAAATAAAACAAACTTAAGAAGAATAAAGTTTGTTCCTGTGTGTGTTTTTAATTATTTATTCAAGATTCTGTTTCTGTTCTCATTGATTTAGAGGATAATAATTATAACTTCTCTGATTTTTTTTTATAGTTCCATCTTATTAATTCTCTCCCTTTGCTGTTCTTGGATTGCTGCGTCATGATCTTTTGAGATGCTGTGTGTTTAGAGATATTTTTCCACCAGAGTGGTTGCTGAAGCACAGCGACATTTGTTTGATGGATTAGATTAGTTTGGTCGGATCCTTATTTTAGTTTTGCAAGCAAGGATGTAGCACTGGTTCCTGGATATGTTGGATTTTGAAGTCAACACCTGTTTTTTTTTTTTAGATTGTGGTTTTTCTGATCAAGTGATTGATTGGGTTTGACAGTTACAGTAAATCTGGATTCCTGGATGATGTAATGGGGAGTCTAACTGAAATTTCATTTACACGAAGAGCTTTATTTTATCAAGGATGACATGCATTCTCTTTCAGTTGGTGTTTCCCATGCTAGTTGGACCAGAACATCACAACGGTTTTGGGAGAAGATTTTTCAAGCTGAACACTTCTCTATGCGGTTCTTCCTTGGGATTTTATCTCATGTTTTCATTCTCTGAGATTCTCGATGGTTAGCTAGTGCGTTTGATTATCACTCTATGATATAACATACGGGGGGTTTCTGCTAGGACTTCTTTGTCATCTTGCGGCTCTGCTGTTCTTGACTTGACTTTCCCTCCACTGATAATCAGAAATGCTGCATCCCTTATGTTTTGGCCTCTTTTGTTATAGGGCGCATGCACAAATCTTGACTTTCATATGTAATATGGGTGAGATATATTCATGGTTGTCCCAAGTATAGAAACCTAGTTCTGATGCATCATTCTTGATGCTGCAACTCATGTGAAGCAGTTAAAGCTATCTCTTTCTGCTTGGAAATGGATCCTTTTACCATGCTAGTGTTGTTCGAGTTGAGGTTCCAGCTTTTCATCCTTGCATTTATTCCTCATCTTTGAAATGCTTTCAGCTTCTTGCTGATAACAAGATTACTGGTGGTGGACTTATTCATTCAACGTTCAGGATAAGTTTTCAGATCTTGGATATGGCTCGTTAACTTTGATTAAATCGCACACTTCGTCCTGCATTCCAGCATATGTAGGTCACCCTGTTCGTGGCCTTTGTTTGTTTGTAAATCCCTTGCATTTACTTGTGTCTATTGGAAGCCTCCGGAGTCCTAAATTGTATTTATTGCTTTGATGTACCGGAACTGCATTCTGCATGGCAGAGGATAGATTCAGTGCCTTGGCAATACAGAATTGGGTGCCCGTAGCTTGCCAGTGTCTGTTTGTTAATGTAAAATCTGCCTTTAACAGTTAGTAGCAGAGCTGTCTATTCTTGAAACTGGAAATGCTAATATGTGGATCTTTTCAGACCTACTCATCAAACATATATAGTTGTTAGCTGCTGGAGTTTTTCCCTCTCTACTGCTCTCTCTTTCTCTTTGTTTTCATCACTCTTTATCCTTTTTGTAACTCCAATGGAAGGACTGAACATGGGCCACCTGCTAGTACAAGCACTGAAAGTTTTCAGCATTACAGCACTTGACAGTAGTCCTAGTTCTCTGGTTTATAAGGTTTCATCTGAGTGGATTTGGACAAATCCATGCATGCATAACTGACAATTTGAATCGAGTTTAAGAAGTTCTGCCTTTTGTCCATTCATTGTGTGGCAGATGCGTTGAAAAAAAACTGTTGTTTCTTGATTGCATAGTTGAGTGGATTCTTTTGTCAGCTTGCCAACGGAATGATGAGATTCTGAGGAAGGATCCAGAATGATGGAAATGGTCATGTCCATTCTGTTTTGGTGAAAGATTGATTAGTTTGAGACGTATCAAGGTGGATAATCTGTTTTTTATGAGAGCCGTGAGACTGATTTGATGTATAAATCTCATTTTGGGATTTTGGTTTAATGAGATTTGATGACCTAGGATTGAGCACGATTGTATTCAGTAGAATACTTTCCAGGGATAACCATCTTTAGTGGAATGTTTGATGAAGATTGATCCATTCAAGTTTATGGAGGATATGTGATGGTTATTATGGAACCCCTATCTTGGATTCTGTGGAAAATAGTGGCTAGAGGTCTACATGCTAGATATCAGTTACTGTTTTGAAGATTCTTCTGTTTTATTAAAGGACTCTTTGCAAAATCAAACATATTGGGATCCCTTACTATTCCATATAACAAAGTGAAAGTAAGTTATCTAGCTGTTACTATTGATCATCTTCATCCTGGTTATTTTTTCATGCAAATCAATCTTGTGCTGTTTGTTTTTTATCCCACCTTTCCCTTTTTGTTGAGTGAAGATGATAATACAGTCTAAAACCAATCACTCAGTCATGCACTTTAACTTGTGTGCTTTGCATCAGTATTGCAGGTTTCCTTAATGGTGGTGAGCTGAAGCTATTTTTGTGCTCTGTAGCTCTAAGTTGGAGTGATATTTGTCGCCCATTATTGTTACTCCCTGGCCTGTTTTGTTGGCCCAAATCCACTTCCTGTTGTTTTCCCAAAATATGTCCATAGTTGATGGTCAAATATCAAGATTTAAGAATAAAAAGGAGTACATGTGAAGTCTATTCAATGCTTTTCCTTGATCATTGTGCTTAAAGGAAAATGGACCAACATAGCGGAATAAAGGGAGTAATATTGTGTTGGTACAGTCCAATCTAAAAGCTGATCGGGTCTGATAGTTGTCTTAAGATGTACATGCTATAGTGTTGTTCAAGAGAAATAGTATCTCGGAAATAGCTTAAGACATCATACAGCATCCTCTTGTTCTCTTCATGTGATAATCCAATCATATCATTGTTGTGTTCTCCAGCATGTTTCACCTGAATTGTTTGATCTCGTGTCCTGCTTCAAGTATGCACAGCTTCAGGTTGTCCTGACACTGCTAAAATGATAAAGTGAATTCACTGTATAGCAGCATATATACATTCTAGCCATTCATGTTCAATATGCATTAGATAAAAAGTGTTGTGTTATCCTTTGCATAGTATGATTGTTGCCCTTCAGCTACTGCCTAGTTTTCTTGCATTCATACAATTGCCTGACATCACATTTTTGTATTTGGTGTTCTGCAGGTAATGTTGGAAAGAGATACAGGCCGTCCACGTGGATTTGGATTTATTACGTTTGCTGATCGTCGAGCCATGGATGATGCTATCAGGGAGATGCATGGACGGGACTTTGGTGATCGTGTCATCTCAGTGAACAAGGCCCAGCCTAAAGTAGGAGGAGACGATTCAGACCATGGCAGCAGAGGAGGCTATTCAACTGGCAGCAGAGGAGGCTATGGGGGAGGAGACAGACCTGCTGGACAAGATGAGTGCTTCAAGTGTGGGCGTTCAGGGCATTGGGCTAGAGATTGCCCTTCAGCTGGTGGCCGAGGTGGTGGAGGAGGTTTAATCTCTTCACGTTCTAGGTTTGGAGGGGCTGGAGACCGTGGGGATCGTTTTGGAGGAGATCGTGATCGATTCATGGATGACCGCTATGACGGAGGACGCTATGGTGACAGGGATCGTTTTGACAGTAGAGACAACAAATATGGGGGGCGTGATCGTTATGCTAGTGACAGGTACCTTAAGTTTTGAAGATTTAAAAATGTTAGAATGGTATTGCATGCTCCGCGTCTTTATCCTTACCATCATAGTAATTGCTTGCTTTTATCATTCTTCCACCCCAGTATTTAATTTTTTCGTTTGCTTTTTTAAATATGCATGTTGGAATTTGATTTGCGAGGTTTACCCTTTTGTATTCTAGGGACATCCTTGGACGAATTCATTTATGCAGACCTTATGTAGCATGATGACCTAGTTATGCCTTTTACTTTTCATGAGCAGTGTGATTCTTAATTCATAAACCATGCAGGTACCCGCCAAATGGAGATCGATTTGCCGGGGAAAGGTATGGTGGGTCAGATCGCTATGCTCAAAATGGTTATGGCAAAGACAGAGGCTATGATAGGGATATTGGTCCACGGGGGGGCAATGATAGGTATGGAACTGGAGGGCCTCAACGCAATGATAGGAGCAGCTTCAGAAACAGGCCGGCACCCTATGACCGCCCTGGCAGAGGAGGACGCCCGTCTTCTTTTGAGCGCTATTGATTGCTTGCTTGTGGTAAGTGTTATCAAACTTGTAGATTTATGCCTTCCTTTATGTAATCAGTTTGAACAATCTGTGATGTAGGATGGTTGGTCTGTCTTTAATTTTCAACCTGTCAGGTATCGTGTAGGATGATGCGGTTGTTAAAGTTATGACCAGGTTAATAGTTGCATTCTGATCTGATTTTTTGTTTGGTTTCCATTTTTAACTTGAAATTGAGAGAGGATTTGGTATCGCCATAGTTTCTGTTCTTTTGCTGAACTACTTATAAAAGCAGATCGGTTAGCGAAATAACTTGTGTTTCTTGCGATGGATTCCATTTCATGTACAATTCATTTTAAATTTTAGCTTTGTAGAAAATAAAATAAATTCTTTGCATTGAATTTTTTTTAAGAAAAAAAAACATAACCATTAGTATTATTTTTAAAAACCTATTTTATTTAAACTGCAACGGTAAAAACTATCATAAAATCATGTAAAAGCTCTCTTGTACTGCAATGAAATACCTTACCATGAGCTACGCGTGTTATTTTATCTAATAAACGTATAAAATAATTAAAGGAAAAAAAATAGTATTATTATTATTATGAATATAATAATTACAATTGTTTGGATTGTAATAAAATTTGTTATTATTGATATTTTTATTAGTTATTGAAAAAACAAACAAACAAACAAAAACTGTAATAGAAGAGCAAGCAAGAAAATAATTATAAAAAACAAAATCACTAAGATTATTGTTGTTGTTGTTGTGTAAACAATAAAAGCCATATAATTATCTTAAAAAATAACATAAAAAACTTTAACAAAATAGCAAGTAAAAACAATCAACATAAATGACAACCAAAATACATATTATTTTAAATAAAAACAAATACATACTATCATAAATCATTTCATTTAAGAAATAAATATAAATAACAATGAAAGAAAAAAGAAGATATATAAATTTTAAAATGACTATCAACATAAATTAAAATTATAAGACTAAATTGAATAAAAATAAAACCACAATAAAAAAATAAATTATAAAAATTAAAAATATAGACAATTAAACAAGATGAAAAAGATTGTCCCAGAAAAATTAAAAAAATCAAAACCAAATCAAAACGTAAGAAAATAATGGTAAAAATAAAAAACAAAAGAGATAATACTTTTACTTTTATCCTTTAATTATTTTTATTTGTTCTTCATATCAAATAATATTTTTTTATTCTAATAATATGCATGCTAATAAAATTATGTCCATGTTAATTATCTTGTTGTTCAAATATATAAGATTATGAGAAACAAACCACTCTTAGCATTTGTTTTTTATACTTAAAAAATATTTAATTCTGTACGCGGCGACCACATGTCAAGTGGCGTAAAAGCTATTTGGAGATTCTCGTTAAGGCTCTGTTGTCCACGGTTGTCTGTTTAGGCCCCGCATAGCCTCGTTCGTTGTTTTGATCACATGCCTTCTCTTGCTTCGGCTTACGCGAGAGAGGCTGAGGGTGTCTGTTATTTTTTTTATTATTAGAACATTTTTCTTTTGATAAAAAAACAAAAGAATAGTGAAAGAAAATAATTTACAAATTAAGACAACGTAGAGAGGAAGAATTTATATCCTTGCTAGCTTTCTCCTGCACTTGCTTTATGAACATCCCACGACGGGTTGATGTTGAGATTTGGCAATTCTAGGTTTGGGTTGGGCAGCATAAAGTGTGATGTGGATTATGTTTCCTCACGGGCCAAAAAGTATCTGTGGGCCCTATTTTTTTTTAGGACCTCGTGATCTCGCTCTGTTAGCTAGAAAACGAGTCGTGGTGTCCGAGAAAAAAGGACCAGTAGATATGCTGTTAGGTAAAGGAAAAAGATACATTCGAACTGGAACATTAAGTGGTAAAACTATCATGTAAGCATTTATATTCAAGATGCCGTCTTAGCTCAGCTGGTAGAGCGCATGGCTTTTAACCATGTGGTCGTGGGTTCGATTCCCACAGACGGCGTTTATTTAATATTTTTTAAAATATTCAATTATACTATTTCTCTCTCTCTCTCTCTCCTAATATGGATGGAGATTCTTAAAATCTATTAGGACGGTTAGGCAAGTTTCTCCGACAATGGCAATACTAGGACGGCATTGATCCATGAAAATAACAGACCAATGGCATATAAAAAGATTGGACAAAAGAAAAAAAAAAGCAAAAATATTCTGAAATTGATATCAAATCCAAAATGCCACCTCAGCCACTCATATCCTATCTATCCACCACCAAAATTTTCTTTCCATCACTTCATTAGCCAAGCAGGAATGGGGGACTGATCCACAATCCACAAACATTGTTTGTATTCTTGCTCTTGAAAGTCAGAGAAGATTTGATGTTATATCTGTACAATTGTAGTCACCAGTAGGAGGGCTTGCAATGGAGTCGAGCTAGTTAAGATGTCATTTTCCCTTTAAATATTTAATATTGATGATGAGTTCCTTTTCTCTTCCTACTATTATAATGATAATAATGGGAAAGATACCATTGCAACATGGTTGGTGACGGTGCAGAAAATTAAAATATTTAGAAGAGACAAAAAGATCAGGCTAGGAAGTGAGTGCAAGGGCGGTGGAGCGCCACTCCCGAACATCATTCCGAAGTAATCGCCGCCATCACCACTGCTGGATCCGGACCCCTGAACGCCAGTGTTGGTTGTGGAGCTCGTCCCACCTCCGCTGAATCCCGGATCAGAAATGCTCCCACTGTCATCTCTGCAAAGGATTGAAAACAACCAACCGGTGAATACATTGCTTTGAAAGACCAAATGATGACATGATTCAATACAAAATGATGCTTAATGGCCAAAAGGGTTGGTGCAGGGTCGGTCGTATATGTGGGGACTGTCCTTCCTAGACTCGTTATGGCTGGAAATTGCAGATAATTATTATGAACTCGAAAGATTAGAACTGGCTCGAGATTAGGGTCTGTTTGGAAGAGCTGTTGCGGTAGCTTTTCAAAATGCTTTTCGTGCCGGAATATATCAAAATGATATTTTTTTATTTTTTAAAAATCATTTTTGACATCAGCACATCAAAATGATCTAAAAACACAAAAACACATTCATTTAAAATGAAAAAAAATTTTGAATTTCTACGGCACGGCGGTTGAAACACCGTGCCAAACAGGCTCTAAGGGGCTGCGGGGCTTAGCTAGAGATTCTCTCGGGATGATTGAATTGCAGCTACATTTTCAGCAACAAAGGGAAGGGGAAAGGGACACAACTCATAAAGTGCATAGCCTATGCAAGTGAAAAAAATAAAGTTATGGGCTACCCAGAGAAAGTAAGAGGAAATTTAGAGAAGCTTAGCGAGCAAAAGTCGAGATGCACAGCAACTAGGTAATGAGGAAAGCTCCATTTCCAGCACTGATGCACACAGCAACTAGGCCATGTACAGGGAAATACCAATTAATAAGTGGGAACCACAGTGATGACAGCCATGAACTCGGCCCCATAAATATTTGCTGGAAAGCAGATCAAGAGAATATAACCGAGCCACTTCCCATACAAAACACACCACCACACTAGCATATGTCCTGGTCCTAGGTGGGTCCACAAATTATCTCCAGAGGAAAAGGCCAGACTTTGCAGCCAGGCTCATTTTTCTTCACCCCTCCTGATTTAGACGCTTTGTTTGACACAGACATATAAAGCAAAGCCTCCATGATAACATGGACAGCTTAACCACACAAACAAAAGGAAACATTTCTGTCAACAGTTTCATTGCTTTTGGGGACATAATGCAGTGTTTGGAACTGAGTTTAACGTTATTTTTTTTAAAATGAATTATTTTTTATGTTTTTAGTTTATTTTTATGTGCTTATGCATTTTCAAGTGTAAGAAAAAATAACTGTTACCACACTTCAACAAAATACAAATAATCTCTTAGCAGTTCCCGGAGACAAATCGCAATTTTGAGACCTAAACCCTAAAGCGAGCAGGTCCAAGAGGGTCCCACCAAAACGAGATACGAGGAGGTCCAACGGTAAAAAGAATTGAAAAACACAAAACATGAATAAAAAAAGAAGAGAGAGACCCTATTTGCCATGCAGTAGCAGTACTGGGAAAGCACAGGTGAGAGTGAAGACAAATCAACTGTAAGGCTGTTTTTTTGTGCTCGCTAGATTCCCAATGCAAACGCATGATCACGTGCTCCGACTTTAAAAAAAGTAGTTTATATAGCCAATGTTAGAAAATATATGTTTTAAAATGATCTTTAAATATATTTCTTTTATTTTTCTAAAATTATTTTTTAATAATATAGTTTCAATGCAATGTCAAAAGGACTGCTTGTGTTTGCTTTTAGATTCATTTGAAATGAGACATTAAATTAGTGTTTTTTTATGTTTTCCAATAATTTTGATATTAATATTAAAAATAAACAAATAAAATCTAAAAAAAAAACATATTTCATATATTTTCAAACAAAAAAAATACTTGCATCACTGAACCAAACGCCCTAGATAAAAACTCCATTTTCCACCCCCCCCTATTTTTTTTTGTTGCATCCAAAAGCCTTCTTTTGGAAACACAATGCTAAGCAAACAATAAAAACTCATATAGCTTTTCCTTTAACAAAGATTAGGAACAGCCTGCCAAAACAATAGACTACGAAATGTTTATTTTTATTCACTCCACACTGAATAATATTAACCTAACCGAAAGATTTTCCCTGAAAACTTTCCGCAATCGAGTTTATGGGATAGTGATTAAAGGGAATTAGCACTATTCTTTCAACAAACAGCTAATAAAATTAGATTAATTAAAAGTAGCAGGTAATTCAGTTGATATCAGTAATAAAATCTTTTATAGACAGAGGTGCAGGAAAAGTTGAAAAAGAGAGCACAAAGTGGGGTCAAGAGAGTAACAAGGTTTACCTCGGGTCACCAAAGACACCAGCATTCAAGGTGAGTTGCTGAATTAAACCAGCAGACTTGGGTTCCACACTGGAGGCTTTACTATACTGAGCACTCATACCGCCACCGGAGGGAACAAAGAACGCGCCGTTTACCATGACGTCCCCGTCTGTTCTCCAATTCCAACCTGCCCAATCTCCGTCGTTTGTGTCCACCCTCTTCGTCACCTATAAAAAATTCATCAAGTCACCGTCAGAGATTGCAGTCCACGTTCCAAAAATGAGAGTGGGAGATTGCAGGGAATTTCGCAGCGCGTTTTAATGGCTGGCAGGCACCAAAGAGATCACTCTCGTGCTGACAATGGTTTTAATTTATTTTTCATGGGGTAAACAGCTAGCTTTTCTCGGATGTTGCCACCAACTTTACTAAATCGATCGTATTCTACCTTCCTTGAATGATGAAAAATAATTCAAATCACACCAACTAACCTCTTTGGCATTCGCATCAGTTGGTGCCGTATATCGATTCCCTTGACTGTTTATGGTAGGATTCGCACTGCCACCAATGGCATACATCTCCCAGGCTGTGAAATCATTGTTCACCACATGTATATACCCTCTTCTACACCTTGGCATACGTTGGACCAGTCCTTGACCAAAGTGATTGAAGGCTATGGTAACTTGCATACCTGTGTCCAGTACATACTTGTCATCGTGGCCCAGTAGCATCACTTCATCATGGTGTGTAAAATGGTTGTTTGATATTGTGATCCCAGTGGACCCCATTATAGCATCAATCAAACCATCGGTGCAATAAGATAGAGAGCAGTGATCGATCCAAATCTTCTGGGCCCCGAAAATGGAAATGCCATCGCCGTCTGATCTTCCTCTCCATCCTACATGTGTTGGTGATGATGCTATATTAGTGTTACCAGAAGGCTTGCAATGGTGGACGTGGATGTTGTGGATAATAATGTGTGAAACGTATTGAAGTGTTATGCACCCATTTCCTGTAACGTGAACATTTGCGCCGCGGCCATCGATAGTTTTGTAACTGTTGAAAATAAGTTCATGTTTGAGCTTAATGACCATATTTGAAGAAAAGATGATCCAGAGAGGTTGGTCTTGGATGACACCGTAACGTAGCGTCCCTGGCTTTGGGTTGGCTGGATCACTGTCGGAGGAGTCAGTGACCACATAGATCTGGCCACCTTTACCACCTAACGAGCCTTGACCAAATCCAATGGCGCAGTCAGCTAAACGTTGGCGGTTGTTAGCCCAATTGGAGTCGCATCTCCAACAATCGTCGATGGGGTTTCCACTTTGGCATTGGTCCTTTTCTTGAATGGAAAAAAGGTGCCTTCTTGATAGAAATGCATCGACTCTCCTGCGAGGTAAAATATAAAAAATGTCAGTAATGTGATAAAAGTAAGGAAATAGTATTTGATTGGCTTAAAGAAAATGTAAAATGTGGGAAGATAAAATAAGCCATGGAGCTCAATTATTTGGGCAAAGAGAGGCGAAAAAAACAGGGGAAGAAGAGTACGGTCTGTTTGTTTCCAGGGGAAATGCAATGACAGCAAGAAAAATGACATTTTTGTTTTGGTTTTGTGTTGTAAATCGGATAATAGTTGAAAATGAGAGGTGCCCATGAGACAGAACCTTCATTGAACAGAACCCAGACGGGGTTTTGTTTGACTGTCCCCTGTTTGGTTGCTGAGAAAATATGGCAAATCGAGAAAATGCGGTTTTATTTTCCATATCTAGCTCAAAATTACTGCAAAAGAGAGATCCTGTAATGCTAAACCTTCGGATGAGCAAAACCCGGGTAAGCTAGCATTTGTTCAAAATCAGAAAAACAGAAACTACCATAAACACCAAAAGCAAAAGCCAAGCTAGCATTTTTCTCCAGCTAAAAGGCTGAATCTTGGAAACTACAAAAAACCCATGATGCAAAACCATAAAATGAGCTAACACGAGATGGGTCTCAAGTGATTCTCAGCAGAAGGTTGTGAAGGGCTCACCTTTTTACATCTTCAGCGACAGCCTCAGGGTCTGGATGTTGGTGTGGAAGAGTGAGATTGAAGGCAGTAGTTTCAATAATGAATCGAGTGAAGGAAGTAAAGAGGCAAATTATGAGAATGCAGATATTAGGAAGCTTCATTGAAGTAGCAATTAATGGTTTAGGTTATTAGGAAGCTTCGCTGTTTAACCTTCTGCTTCTCTATGAAAGAAGTTTCTTCAAAGTAGGGGTGGAAGCGTGTCTTGTTCTTGAAGAACAAGAACAAAAATACTCAGGACGCTGCAAGACGTGGGAAAATGTGAAGTGCTTGCAGCAGCTTATATAATAAAACAAGATTATAATAATATGGCAAAGCAATAATGTAAAATAAAATTGTCACTTCCTAGGACAGGGCTTTCTGGTTTTCTTTTCAATTATGTCAACAAAGAAGTGACGAAGAACAGAAAAGAGGGGCGTGGCCTCCCCTTCTCTTCAGTTCTCTGGCGGAGAGAGCCTCAGTCACTCACACTCGTACCTTGCTTGCTAATTACTCCAGGCTAAAGAAAAATCATTACGAAAGGTTAATTTTTGTTATTGTGGGAGAGCTTATCTAATAAAATGCTGAAATTTCCTTCTTTTCTTCGTTCTCATTTGATTTCTTTTTTGTTTTAGCTGATAAAGATTCTGGCAGCAATGGCTGAAAGTAATTCCTGCTCCGTTGTAATCTAATAGTGAAGCCTATTTCTCAGGTGGGGACAAAACCCACTTCTCTGCTGGCTTGGCCAGACTAAAAATGGAGATTATATTAAATTATGCTACCAAAAGTTTGCAGCATTTCCGAAACTTCTCTGTCCAAGTTGAAAACCTAAAACTAAGAGCCTTTACTTTATTATCGACAACTGTCTAGGGTTCGCATTTGCAAGGAAGAGGAAAAGGTGAAAGTACTCTGAAATCTTTTGGAATGGTCCCAGTTATTTGCAATATCATTTCTACTGTGCGGGCCTTGAAGAGATAGCATGTGGGCTCAGTGCCATCCTATCCTGGAATAGGTTACAGGTG